>OY997401.1:939356-1252289 GCA_963921505.1 Phakellia ventilabrum | reverse complement strand
GGCTCTCCCCCCTGCTGGGCAGAGGCCTGGGAATGAGGCTACCTCAGTGGTATCCTTACCATTGAAGGTCCCAGGATGCACAGTGGTGTGAGGAGGCTCCTTCCCTACTGCTGGCCACACCCACTGCTGACTCCAGCCCGTCATGTGAGCAGAGACATCGGGCAGCCCAGCCCCCACTCCCACCCACACCTCCTAGCAGAGGGAGAAGGTGAGGGGGTGGGCAGGTCAAAGGACACTCCTCTCTAATTGTTAGAGGGTTGTGTGGGTCGTGGATTGATTGGAGTGTAAACAGAATCAATTGTAACTTCTAGCGACATTGGCTATGAGGGTGTATGTATGGCTCTGATCTGCAGTTCTGCCTGGAATGCATAGATCACAGTTTGCTGCCAGGAGAAGAAACCTTATGCAGTGAGTGCATCTATACTATCTATGGTGCATCAGCCTCTATGCTAGTCATGTGACAGTCATGTGACTTACTGTTACTTTGGTTACAGGGAGATAGCCAAGACCCACACAGGGATGACCAATCAGAATCACCTGGTCATCATTCCAGGAGCTCCAGTGAAGTACATGTCAGGAGATGTACCGTAAGTGTTCTACTGGACCTGCCTTCATTCCATACTCAGTGTTTTACACTTATGTGTCTGATTCTGATTCTTCAGATACCGATTCCACCAGAATCCAGACTTACTGTACCTGAGTGGGTTCCAGGAGCCCGATTCTGTACTGGTGCTGGAATCAGATTCCAAACAGCCCCTACCAGAACACAAGTCCACACTCTATGTCAAACCCAGGGACCCCTTCAGGTAAGTCAAGTAAGAAGTGAAAAATGCTGTGGTTGCAGATTACTGATGGTATTACTTCCTGCAGGGAGCTGTGGGATGGGCCAAGGGCGGGGCCTGACGGTGCAGTGGCATTTACAGGAGTGGATGAGGTGGGGAGTGTTGTCACTCAAACTTTTGTGTGAGTTTGTTGCATAGAGCTGCTGTGGTGGGGCGTGTGTGGAAGTGCTGTTGCTCCTCCTCCCTCAGGCACACCCCATTGATGACCTAGGAGAGCACTTGGAGAAGAGGTTAGCTGTCTGGCCTCAGGAGCCAGTCTCACCCCCTACCTCTGTGACCCCAGGTCAATGGGCTGGTTGGGCAACACAGTTACAATAATTTGAAAAATAGTTGTATACTTTATTACCCCGCGCCGCGTATGCGGAGGCGGGGTTAAGCGATTGGTTTTGTCCGTCTGTCCAGTGAAAATTTTTGAAATCTCAACATTTACGAGGTTAAATGCTTGCTAACCTTGACATTACTAAAAAAAACAACGCCTGTGTACCTGATAGAGCCCACAGCGATTCTGTTCTTCCGCATTTTCGGCACTTTCCTATTTAACGTCGGTATCGTCCACCATCTTTACGTGGTCAATTCGGATACGTCTCGAATACGGCCATGCGCGGACTCTGGACACGTGTTCATACAATACGCAGTAGTAAAGAAGCAGTATGAACCTTAGAAGAGATAGAAAGCGTTCGCTTAAACTTACGGAAATGCAAGAATACTCCCAAGCTTTGGATACAGATGAGAGGAGACTGAGTAGTCTCGTGACTAGGCCATACAGAGCCATGATAAAATGTATGCAGACAGAAGTCTAGCTAAATGTATACAGTCACATAATTATGGTTCTAACGTCTACCATTGCATCAGGAGCGTGGGGTATGTGTTCTAGGAACACTTCTAGTTCTTATATGTGTTTGTAGAGCAGCTAGACCATTCAGTGAAAAGTGGACAGACTGTCTGTCCTGTATTGCCTGTCTCTCCTGAATCCATGCCTGTAGATACAGTTGCCATGGCTACTCCGTGTGGTACTATACTGCACTGAGGAGACTGTGCACCCTCAACACAATGACATCATCATCTCCAGCCTCACAAAATCACCACAGTCGAAAATCACCAGTGAGTGGTCCTCATAAGAGATGACAGTCCTACAGCCACTCCAGGTGTGCACAGCCCCAGCCTCCCCCTGCAGACCCTGAGGCTGTTCAAGTCAGCATCTGAACTGGCCCTCATGAGGAGGGCAGGGGAGATAGCTGCCAACGCATTCAGAGAGGTAGGATAGCTCAGTTACCAGCCTCGTTAGTACACACCTGCTGAGATTTTCCCTCCCTCCCTCCCTTTCTCCCTCCCTCCCTCCCTCCCTCCCTCCCAGGCAATGCAGGCCACCACACCTGGTCTGACAGAACACCAGCTGGAGTCCATCATGGAGCACTCGGTGAAGATGCAGGGGGCACAGCGGCTCTCCTTCCCTCCAGTGGTGGCCGGAGGGAGCCGGGCCAACTGCCTGCACTACATTGCTAACAACAAGACACTGAAGTGAGTGAGTGGGAACCAGGCCATGAGGTGTTCAGCTTCTAAGAAATACTTCTTCTGTCCCCCTCCCTTCCCCCCCCCCCCCCCCTCTTCTTCCAACTCCTGTGTCTCTGACATACGTGAATAGTGAACCATGCCCCTCCCACCCCAGGCTTGCAGGCCAGGGGTGACCCTCAACTACCTGCACTCAGCAGCTACTGAAATGCTGGCATCACAACTACAGGGTGAGTTGTAAGGACTCAAGTGTTTCCTCTTATTAATTTACGTTCTCTCTCCAGATTTGGGTGTGCTCTCACGGAAACTGTCAGGGACACTTTAAGGCCTAACACCTACCTTCATACTCAGACATCTGAAATTCATTAAGTGGTCAAAACAACTACACATTTTTTGCAATGTGGCTGCAACCATATCATTAGTTTCCTTGTTCACCCCTTCCTGCAATAAACCGGCTGTTCCCACATCACCTGGGACACTACCTTGGGTTGGACACCCATGACACCGTGCTGATTGACAGGAATGTCCCCCTGGCTCCCGGCATGGTGATCACCATAGAGCCGGGGGTGTACATACCTCAAAGTTTCACACTCAGCAACTCCAAGATGGCTAAAGAGTGAGTGGATATGTGTGTGTGTGTGTGTGTGTGTGTGTGTGTGTGTGTGCTGTCACACTACCACCTTACAGTCCCAGGGGATTAAGCGTCTCTACCTCCCGAGTGTCTAGCAATGATTCATTGAAAACCCGGGAGTTAATAGCCTCGTTCCCAGGCTCTAGTGGAGGGGAGGGTAGACTCTACTCCGCCCACGCAAGAGCCTGGGAATGAGGCTAGGGAGTTAACAGTCTGAGAACCTAGTTTGAGGATATGATTAGCAAAACTTGATGGCAGTGGCAGACAGCAGCCAGGGATGCAGTCATGTGTTGCAATGAACTCCAGCCCGTGCAAGCACGGCCCTCTGATGAGTCCTGCTATAGAAATGAGGGATGAAAAGGATCTCTCTTGGTTGGCAGTGCTGTCTGTCAGGCGTTGGTGAGAACTGTTAGCAATACCATACTTTGCCTCCATAACTTGATATGTCGCAATGAAAATTTTGTGTGTAGCTACTGCACAGACCACTCAGATTCTGGGAATCAGACTTCATCTGTCCTCCATTCCCCAGCTTACATTATGAAACCTGATAGAGTGGAGCTTTGGAACGACACTATTATTATGTTATTCTGTACCGACTTTGCGTCAGGCGTTTTGTGTACAATTCTGTAATGCTCAATCGTAGCATATGAATAGTAGTAATATGCTGTCGGAGTCATATCCAGCCAGAGACCACACCCCTTTCTCATCCTCTCATAGGTCGAAAGGCTTCCTCACCACCATTACGCCAAAGCAGTACTGCCATGGCCCCACCCTCAGCCCTGCCCCTTTCAGCTTCTTCCATTCTCTCTACCCTCACCACCAAGTCTCGGTAGGTGTTTGGTACTCCCACTTTATTTGTGAATGCAGGAGCTAGTGAACAATATGTGGATACACATCTAAATAGTGTTTATTTACCGTAAATGTCAGTGCTTGGGAGCTGTGCTGGATGAGACAAGCGTGGCTACATTTATTTAGCTTGGATTGACCGGTTGCTGAGTACAACCTTCAGTGGGGTGATTTATGTAAAAATATTCGGCTGTTTTTTTTTATATCAACCTTGTTTTGTTTTTTCATCTCATCTGTTCACTTGCCCATGGGAGCCAGGGGCTCATTTAGGTACATGAGAAAGCGTACTTATCTGAAGGCACTTTTCACGGTTTCTTTGGTGTGTGTACGTGCTTAATTTCCATCAATTATAGTTAAGCTGCACCCAGGACCCCAGTCTATGTTAGCATAGGCTGACCCAGGTCATGATTCATTACATCCACATCTTTGTTTGCAATGTGGTTATACTTGCCTGTCCCTCCCCCTCCCTCTCTCCCTCCAGGACTCCCGAGGAAGAGCCCTCCTCCCACCCCAAACAGCCCAGAGCTGGAGCTACAGAGCCCTGTGGCGGTCTCCAAGAAGCCCATTCCCTCAGCCAACACCAGCTTTGAGCTCTTTAAGAAGCAGGCCATGGAGAATGCCGAGAGGGTGGGTGTGGTCTCACACAGGGGTTCATCTTTTATGTACTAGTTCCTATGGAAGTGTTTTTGTCACTTTGGATGTACACAGTTCTAGCCCACCACTGTTGTAATATAATATATCCATGCACACACACACACACACACACATTCATACATGCACACACACACACACACACACACACACACACACACACACACACACACACACACACACACACACACACACACACACACACACACAGGAGCGACTAGCCAAACAGCAAGAAGAGCTACGGAAACAGCAGCGGAAACAACAGCAGCACAGTGAGGCCGAGCTTCAGAGGAAGAGGGAGGAGGGCAGTGAGCCAGAGCAGAGGGCAAAGGAGGACATAGAGGCCAGGAAACTGGCAGAGAGGGAGCGACGCAAGGAAGAACAGCGGAGACGAAGAGAGGCTGTGAGTCCACTGCAGTAGTAACCTGTGCAATGCAATGTTGCCCTTCATACCACCATGGTGTTACATATACTTCATCAGATGCCACATCTACTGTCAGTGGCAGTGGAATTGGTCCGGCAGACCCGGCGGCCACCGGACCAATGTTTGAGTGGCCGCTGGCAAAAATTATGATACAGTAGACTTGTGACTATTGGCTTTTCACAGACCTGAGCTGGGTCCAGAAAAAAACCATTGACCAAAAGGCAATGGAACACTGTATAACCATTGGCAGAGTGAACGTGGTTTCGCTAGCTAGACCAAGTTGCTGTGGAACGTGGCTCACGGCTGACGGTCTCAGTCCACTCGTGATGTTGAGTTGTGTGCTCGAGCTCGACCTGTACAGTTACGCAAATAAATTTAAATGTGGGTGTGCCTGTAAACGGTCGAAATGCGCACGATATGATCGCAAGTTCATATAAGTACGTGACGTCAAGTCTCGAGACTGCAATTACATGTAGTGTATTAAATTTGTGTGTCCGTGAACTTGTACTGAGAGCAATAGGATAGCTATATTGTACTAGTACATGACGGCCTAGCGAGATGCTACGAGAGCTGCTTCTGACAGTTGAAAAATGTAAACTTCCGCACTTTGCGCAGTGATCACGATCGGCGGTCTTTGAAATGCCACAGGCCGGACCAATCGTAAAGTACTTCCGCCGACTCTTACTGTTATGTTTAACTTGTAGTATTATATCACATGCCTGTATGCAGATAGACTGAGCAAAAGTTGCAATAATAACATGCAGTAATGCAAGTCTTATGCTCGTTCCCAGGCTCCACTGTTCAGCAGTTTTGACACAGTGGGGCCTCCTTACAGCTATTGTCCGCTCTCCCCTGTAGATCACCCAGCAACAGATCGACATGACCCACCAGAGTGACATCATGAGTCAGTTTGAGATGGAGACATTCTCTTGAGCTGTGCTGATTCTCATTTTGATTTGAGTTGTGCTAATTGGAAACTTTTAGGAGTTGATTGTTTAATATTGTATTTCCATTTAGCTCAATGAGTACCCACTAGATTCAGCCACCAGTTGATAGTCCTCATTTCCTGAGCATGTAATTGGTCATAATTATATGATTGTATATTGTTTGCCTAATATTGCTGACTGCCATATTGTGTCCTGGGAGATTTTAACTTTCGTTTCTACGTTGGAATCTGAAGTGCCTGCACATACACAATGCCATACAGTATTACTAGCAATGACCACATACATTTTCCGACCTCGAGCCTACATCCGCAGCAGTACGTGGAATCATTCAAACAAGTGAAGACTGCCACATAATAGTGGTTGTGTAAAAATTAATGTATGCTGTACATGTACATACACGCCACATAACTCATGTCTGGATACAAATTAAATCAAGGGAGCAGGTATAATTCATACAAGGGAGAGTACTCAAATGAAAAACCAGGCATGAATAGTCAATGCACTACATAATGAAGCTAAAAACAGCACAGCGATTGGAAGAAAAACTTAGCACAGAACTTCTTCAATGTCTTTGACTAATATATTTAGGTTTGCGTCTCGTAAGCAGTCCACCAATGTAGCGTATGTAACTGGATCTTGTCCTCTGCCTTGGAGCCACTCCTTCATTATATCCTGGCAAATTGGATGCGGATTACATAGCCTGGCCGTTTCTAGTGCTGATACTTTAGATCCGTCATCATCCTGAAGGAGGAATGTTCCCACATCGGTATAGTGCTTTCCGATTCGTTCCAGGACGTTAAAATTGCCACGTTTTCCGGGAAACTTCTTTAGAACACGTAGGCTGGGTTTGTCACCTATCCAAGTAAAGGAAAAATATCAATGATAGACAGAGTGAAAAAGTACAATCATACAGGTCAGTTATTTTATGTGCTCCTGTGTAGGTAGATGCAAATGTGTTAAGAAAGGGATAGCACTGCTGCTACACTGTACATGTAGTGGATAGCCCACATACAATTTGGCATTATGTACCTTTGGGAATAGTAGCCACAACGAAGGATTCCAAGGTCTTCTGGCTGCCTCCTTTCTGATGTACACCTGAATGTGATAGTAATGAACATGTTCAATTCATTACACTCTGCAACCTATAATTACCTTATAGGCTGCCTACAATACCTTATGCACAGAGACCAGTGAGACTAATATAATTAACTTCTCACCTTCTGTAGAAAGTTTTTCTGCTGGTGAGAACCACACTTTCTGCTGGTCAGATAGCTCCCCGTGCAGGAAAGCATTCTCAGAGCATACCCACCAGGGGTAGCCCTTAACTATGGCAGCGTGGGGAGTAGTGGAAGGCTGGACTGGTGTGTTACCACTGCTGTGGGGACAAAACATTGCCACGGTTGGTTTGTCGTTGTTATAGTGCAGGTTCTCTGAGGCTGCATCGATGCCTGCCAACACCGTATCTTTGATGGAAGGACAAATGTCGCAGCAGACTCGTCGGGGTGCACTCACGTGTAGCTCGAAATGGGAAAAGGAATCGATCAGTGTAACAATACCGGGAGCATTGGGTAGCTGGAATTGGATGCAATTCCTGGAGATCAAAATGGGAGCCCCATTGGGATGCACTACCTGCCACTGGCATTGGTTCAGCAGAAACACTACCAGACAGCAGTACACTCCGCTGCGGGGCCAGCCATTAGGGAAGCGGAGCAGAAGCGGCGATGCTGTACCATCCAGGACACGGTGCTTGTCGAGCTCAGCAGGAGACAACATCTCCAGAAGGCAGGGCATGAAATACTCATCTCGTGAGATGGGAGCTGAGATGGGAGCAAGGACCAAGAGCTCGTCAAGAAGCTTCACAAGACCAGTTGAAGTGAAGAGCCCATCCACGTACAGCTCTGGAAATTCTTTAAGGAACTCGAGGGCAATGATGCCAAAATCTCGAAACCGTTCCCACTTTCCCGCAACGGCCTTAGGTGATTCACTAGATTGCCCACCTTTTTTTGCTTCCCGAAGCTCATAACTTCGTTTTATGAGCTCTGACAACTTGTCGAGGATGACCTGGCAGTCCATGAAGATCGCGTTTGGCAAAATGTGTGGGTAGTAAAGGATGATGTTCAAATCATGCAGGTAGCTGATGGCGGCATCAAATGCTTCTTCGCTAAAACCAAGCGTGCGCGCGACCTCTAAGCATTCCTGCCTACTAAGGATTCTTCGGTTGGTTGACTTCGCCAGTTCTCGTAAAATCAATTCGAGTATGTACCACCAGATGGGAATTTTCACCTCACGGCTGCACTTTTCAATTTCTTCCCTCAGCACTGCAGCAAGCTTCTCCTCCTCTTCCCCTGGCTCTTTTGTATTCATGGGGAAGATCAGCTCATCGAGAGTATCTCCGTAGAACACCAGATTACTCGGCATGATTGGGTGCAGGATGTTGTAGAGCTTTTTGTTCTTCTCTTCTCTGGTTTCGTTTGGGCACTCGTCCTCCTTGTCTTTGTGTGTACCGACGACAATGACTTTGGGAGGCTCCCCATCGGTCGGGCTGGTCTGCAGTGACCTCGTCATTATCTTCAGCATTTCCTCATTTGTGAGGGGTGATGGGTGGGGGGTACCAACAAGACGACCGGTCTCGTCGTAGTACTCGACAGTCGGGTGTGCAGCAAGCTCTTCAGAGAGACGAAAGACTAAGACAGCAACAGACGTGTGCTTAGAGAAGATGCGGACCAATTCAAGGAATGGTGGTTGACCCCCGCTGTCTAGGAAGTGGACCAATTTGGGGCGGAGGAATTCGCCAGCTTCCTTCCCACTAGATATCCTGTCAATGATCTTTTTCAGGATCGCAGAAGTAGCCTGCGTGGCAGGTGTCGAGGCAGAACTTGCGGCCTGATGATGGGTGTCTGGCCTGTCGTCCTTTGTGGGAAATGCCTCGGACTGTGGACTATCAGTGGAAGTAGCCTCGGGCTGTTGGCTATGAGTGGAGCCAGCCTCGGCTTGTGGGCTGTGAGTGGGAGTTGGCCCTTCTTGGGTATTGGTTGAGGCTCCATCACTCTCATCGGGTAGCAGTCGTCGGAGGTCTTCGAGTACCTTCGATGGTACTTCCTGCTCACAGGCGATTTGATCACACATGATTGGGATCGCATCGGCTAAAAGAACCACTAGCTCGTCTTCGGTCAGCTCGTGCCAACCACCGTCTTCTAGCTTTTGGATTCTCGCCCCTGAAAAGACTCGAATTGGATCGATACAGCCGGTACTTGTTCTGCATGTCGGCGGCTTCTTCCTGAGGAGAAGAAACTTCAAACACGTCTTGCCGACGCCGGCCGGGCCTTCTATGATGCACTTTACGATACGGGCGATTACGTAGCCATCTTTAAGTGCATCATTTAGGAATTTCTCGGATTCTAAGAAACAATGAATAATTTTCTATATCATAATACTGACAATATATGTACCTAAACTGATCAAATTTACAAAAACCTGGCACTTTCAGCAGTTTGAATGTGACTTAAACTGATGCATATCTTTGCAATGCTATGTCCAATCTATATAAAATGTGAACGTTTTTACAGTGGGCATTGCTGCAGCAAATACCTTGAAATGAACAACTTTCTGTTGTATCATAAATGAGATATGGGAAAGAGTTTGCAGCACTCTTGATCGCCTGGCACTTTTCCAAAATAGGCAGTTCTATTGAGGCATGTATCTCAGGAGTGGAGAGAGGTGCAGACTTTTAGTATGGGGCTGGATAGTTGAAGTTTAGTATTTTAATTGCTCCAAGAATCATTCCATTCTCATTACTGGTTATTGTCAATAATTAATTAAGTGCCTGGTTTTTATAAATCCAGTCAGATTATTATGTAAATTTAGCATCATGGACTGAATACTGAGGGTACCATAAATTTAACCAACTGTTTACACTGTATGGTAATAATGCTTCAGGCAGGTACAGTATTTTATGGAGTAATGTCCATTTAACAATGACAAAGGATACAATAGCAAATATGTAACCACTGTCATGTTACAATTATGGAGTTAGCTTTCAGAATATACACATGCCCTGTGCAATACTTTAGATCACTGAGATCTGCACTTGTGATACTAGCACCTCAAATGGTGCTAGTAGTGAAGAAGTGCCTTTACTTGTTAAATGACAGACTTATTTTTGATGTACAGTTTCACGTGTTTGGTACTAGAAACACATGACAACATTTATCAACCAGTCAGCCTCACGATGCTGTATGCAGTGTATTGCACATGTACATCCAGTACACGTAGAGTACCACTACATCATGATGTAATCATCGAAGCTGTAATATTTCACAGTGCTAACAGAAGCACATGAATTGCCAAACATTTCATGTGCTCATCAATTCCTATAGCACAAAACACCACACTGCATGTCACAGTGACTACTGTACGACTGTACATATAGCCTCATACCCAGGCTGCATAGCCTGGTCACAAAACTGGCAGACAGAAAAGCCAAATAATTTTCGAGGATCGCGGACATAGTGGAGCCACACTTGACATGGTGTAAAATTTTCAAAGGTATAATTTTCATGGTTCAAGCCAAATCCACGAAAACCACACTCCTTGAATATTTGTCACTATAATAATATTATGGTAATACCTATTTACAGTGGTATTGTACCATGTAATGTTTACATGTATACCACTTCCTATAGATTAGTATGCCCCACCCCCACCCACCCTCTTGGTTGCTTCTGGTGCTGCCAGAGTAGCCTTGTTCCCAGGCCTCCCCCGCTCCGTGTGTGTTACGTAATGCGAGCGAGCGAGAGGAAAGCTGCAAGCGACAAAAGCTGGGTGGAGGCCTGGGAACGAGGCTACTGCCAGAGCACATACACCATTGACCATCGACCTACAGACAGGACACAGGTGGAGCACAAAATGTCAGACCTTACCGTCCACTGCCTAGCCTTGTTCTAGGTCGCACGCTACATAGTATATACCTCAATAATTCGCAAGTATAAAGTTTGCAGTCGTATATTCAATTGCAAATATAGCAAAAATTTGTCTGACTCGTAAAAATGCACTAGCTATATGCAAAGCTAATACTAGGTAACTTTAGTCAAGTATGGATGGACTTTTATTAAAATAGCAATTACACAAGGCAACTAATAAGGTAATTAGCTAGCCCATTCCAATTAAAATGCACCAAAGCTCGAATTATGCCGCTTAATTCTGCTTACTGCCTTGGAATTTCCAGTTTTTAGCTACAGGTCGAGCTCACATGGATGATATACTACCACTAGAAAAGATAGTCTGTTGCCTTTTAGGGTGGTGGGTGGATACTACATCACATATGCAGACAGTATGCATTTAGTGCCCACCCCCCTCTTTTGTAGTGCATTAATGGTCCCACCCATGGGCGCTCTATACTGTAGTAACTCAGATACAGCTGATAACATTAATAAAGACCTTTGTGCCAAACATGTGCTTGTCCCACTACTATAGTTCATCCTTGATTAGTCCTGCCCTCACTGTAGCCGCACCTCCGGAAGTGCTAAATGAAATATTCATCGACTTCGAATATCAGCCGTAGTTAGTACTCGAGCACAATGTAAACAAGGCTCACGTCAGCAGAATTATGTAGCTGCAGGCAAAAAAAGGCAACAACAATAGTTGCCAAAGTTCACTGTTGTTTTCTACTACCTGTACGTCGGTGAAGGGATTGGAGTTCGACTGAGGCTGCCTGCAAATCTATTTCCTGCCACAAAAAGGCTAGCATTGTACATAATTTATGGTGTAGATTTCAATCGACTTTGAGGCATGAAGGTCAGTCGAAGAAAGGATTGAAAGTGCTTTTTGTGCATCGCTCTGTGGTTACCAAACTGTTTCACGTAAGAAATGCTACCTTTCAATAGTCACCACCCTCAAACAGTGGCTGCAGCAATTGCGTGATAAAGTAATTAGTAACTGCAGTGTCTGATCGATGAAATACAGTATCCATTACACACGCACAAGAGCACACGGGCACAGACACATACTGTCACATTTGGTGAGGAGAGCATACAAATCAGAGAAGTCAGCTGACCACTCTACAACAGCAGAACTGTACCAAGCCCTAACACACAGTTGTGTACATACAGTACAAGTGGTAAGAACACTCCATTGGGAAGACTGGGCCACACCCACTGGACAGGAGAGCTGGACTAGAATGCCCAACCCACGTCCCAGCTAGGAACACTGCAATGTCCACATGGGTGTGCCACTACTTGTGTTGATTAGCACCCACCACAACAGTAACTTGCATACTGTATACATACTTTTAACTGGCGTGTCTGAACATAAGACAAACCACGACCATAAGATCACGACCTGAGCCATACGAAGCAGCGTGGGAATGGCCGAGGCATGGTTGCAATAGGATAATTTGGGGTAGGCTAAGCTAGAGGAACCCTAAGCAGTGGCAAGGTGCATTGACTGACGGTACCAGTGTGGGAGTCTCAAGGTATGCCCGAGTGCCAACTGGCGTCATCAGTGTGGAAAAGTAATGAATACACATACACCCGTGCTAGAGCTGCGAAGCAAGAGTTCCCCCAACACTATAATAACAAAGCGTTAGCTAACGTGGGGTGGGTGGGATGGAAAGAGAGAGCTGCTGCTACACTGGTTGATAGGCAGACATGAGGTAGAACACCAACTGCACATGCGCGTGGAATAATTGCGACTGAGTGCAATGTACTGGATGAAGGGGGAAAACCCCTTCCAAGGTTTGACTCGTGTTCATCCGTTAACTTCAATTCAGAGGAGGTTGGAAGAGGCTGTGACGTCAGTTAAAAATCACATGACATAATTGCATTCCGCGGGATCCGTGCGTGATAAAATTCCGGATATCTTTGGTATACGTGTGCGTAAACTAAAGCAGCAGTAGACTGGCTAGCTAAGTTTTACTGTCTGAGTGTCTAGGATCGTCTGTAGTGCTCTCTAAGAGTTTGTGTAAGTTGATAAAGTTGCAAAACCATACTGCACCGTGTTTTCCCGTGTATTATGCTTCTCGGCGGCTGAAAAGGCTACGAAGGCAGTGTGCTGAAAGCCATTCGATATCGATAAGCGGGTGCATGAAGGCCGTTCCCGGCCGTGGTAAGTGCTTTTCTATATAGAGTCCTGTCTGAAAGCCTTGCAGTATTGATGCACGTTATGCTTTCTCACTTATGGGTATGATCTGGGTATATACTGGCTGTTTAAAGAAGCTAGTAACGGTAGTGGACTAACCGCTAGCATTCTTAGCAAGATTTCTACCGACAAACGCTGGGGCGCAGCGGGGCTCCGTCGATTTTCTTGAAGTACCCCACTAGTACTAATGTTTCAGCCCTTCAAACAGCTCTTGCAGTTCTTTGCTTTGGCAGCAGAGGGACTCAAAATCTCTATGGCGATTACTGTACTTAAGTGACGTCACATGCTTATTACGTGTGCGCACGTGGACCTCTTCCAACCTCCTCTGACTTCAATTTATGCTCAGTCATAAACGCCATTTTGCCAATAAAATTCTGGGAGGCAAAGAATTCTATTTTGGGCCACACAAAAAGTTTGCAAGTACTAAATTTTGACATCAGGAAACTAATTACGAAATTTCTCATGAAAAATTACGCTGCATATCATATTCGTTAGTAATGTCTCAGCAGTGACTAACAGACCACACCCTCCACACACCTTCTTCACGTTCCCCGGCCACTTGCAACAGCTCTTCCTCCCTCTCCTTTATTGCCTTTTGGCAGATTTCTTGCATCTCTTTTGCCTCCTGGATCCCAGCCTCCACCTTCTGCAGTCGCTCCTCCACCTCCCTCCTGCGGACATCAGTGATGCTCCCCCTCAGCTCCTGCTGCAGACTGGCCCTCTCCTACACAGGGAGCAGGCAAACCACACATCCAAGTCATGCAGCATGGAGTGTCTCCACTGGTGGACATGCATACAGGGACACATACAAGGGCAGGAAGGGGAGGCTTTGGGCTAGTCACTGATCCAGTGGAGAGCGACACCCTATGGGAACTTAGTGTTGCGTGGAGTGTGGGCGGGACAAAAATGCCACCGATGCCTACATTCAGCACTGTAGCATATGTTACGTGGCACACAAACTGGCACAGCTGGGTCATAAGGATGGAGACAAAATGTTGCACTGATACATGCACACAACAGGCGCTGACAGCAATAACTCATTGTACCATACAGTGTGGGAGAATCTGAGGCACTGGTTGTGTGTGCAATTTGTGCCATACCCTTCCAATATATCAGAAGGGAAGTATAACCTATGACAAGGAGAAGCAGAAGTTATACGGCTTCAGTAGCTTCAATCAACATGCTGTGAACTCTTCCTACCACTTCTCCCTGTCATTATGTACTCCTGATGGGGGTGCACGTGTCAAAGGGCATGCAGTAGCTACATTTGTTTGGCGAATCCTTCGATTGGTAGGTGGTATTTATCAAGAATACTTGTGTTGTGGCAGTGAACAGTTCTCTTCACCCAGGAAATCTTTTGTCAGCAGTTACATATGTATTTGGTTAATTGTGGCACAAAATAATTCAAACAGTGTGTCTGCCTAATTAGAGTGTTCAAGTTAGAGCAAGTACCTTAGTCGAAGAAAAGCTACGTGTACAGATTGCCACTTCCAGTAGCTGAAATACGTTCTTACCAAATGGCAGTTTAGAAGCCCAGTTGGTACAATGTACAAGTCACAGCTGTGTGTGGGAGGGAGTATATTACAAGCCAAGAAGAGATTGGGAGTCACCACATGAGCTGATTATGAAAGTCTTCCTAAATAGAGCAACTGTACCAGCAGCAACTTGAAGGTGCTCTTGCAAAAATCAAAATAATACGTACAAACTAAAATGACCTCAATAGTGTTACAGTGGCCCTGAAGGACAAAGATGTGAGCACTGAGAAATTTAGGATGTGAGCATTTCTGGGTGGTAAAATCCACAGCCATATAATCATTATGTTACTATGCCATGATAGACAGTGGAAGCTACATGGAAGTTTGCAGCTCAGTAGGCCAAGTTATGTCAAGGTAGCTCAATTTTGTTACCTAGACAGCGAAAAAGTGGTAGGTAGCGATGATAACTCTGTTTTGGCAAATTCTGGCAGCTAACTGGAAGCACACTACAAATCGCTGGTCAGCACTTTTGCTTGAATCTGAAACAAGCTGGCCCGTTTCAGGACTGCCCTGCTGCTAATTACAACCTCCAGGTGGATACCTGGCTGGTTTTTAGATTTCGGCGAGTGTAGTGCCGCTATATGGAGTGAAACCTTGAGTTTGACGAATATTATAGTGTCATTAAGGCAACAAAACAATACCATAAATCAATTAGTATAGTTATGATGTGACGATTTGGAGGTGAGTGTTTGTTGTTGACCTCATTTAAGTTTTTGTGAATGTTCATCCTAAACAAAACCTCGTTTAAACTTTTGTGAGTGCTCATCATCGTCAACATCATTGTCCACAATGACCCTTGAGGGCCACCACAACAGCCACTGCTTCCATGGAGGACTAGGCTTAGCCTCATTCCCAGGCCACACACCCCACGCCTGGGAACGAGGCTAGACTAGGCTAGCCACAGGACACAACATACAGTCATAGCCCGTAGTAGTGTTTCCCATATCAAGGCTCCATAGTCTAGTGGGTAGCATTGAGGCTCTCGGCCGCATCCAGTGCACCAGTTTTCACTCTTCCCTTTTCACTGTCTCTTCCCACACATGAAGACAATGCAGTAGCCTCGTCCCCAGACCCCTATTGTTCAGCCACATAAAGGAACAGTGTAGGCATCTTCATGCCACCGAATAAAGTGGGGCCTGGGAATGAGGCTATAGTCACACAGCATGCGGGCCCATTAGAACCTGGGGGCAATTAGATGGGAATTGTGGTGTCAGTGACTGTCCTAAGAGTATGACACAGCCAAGCAGAAACCAATCAAGGAGAAGAGAAAGCTGGATTCCAAGATCAGCTCTCTTGTTCTACCATACCAACCTCAGAAAGATAAATGGGACCAATTTTTCTGCTATGAGACTACTCAGTTTATAATCTCCAATTTTAGTCCCCAGTGAAATTAAGACCACCACCACAGCATGTCACACATCAACACTCATGGCAACCAAATGGGTTCAGAAATTTTGGTGGCACATGTACACATCCCACAAGTACTACTATTCATGTTTGGAGGCACTTCAATTCAGGAAGTAGGTGGGAACTTAGGTACTTGGATACTTCTGTGGGGATGTTAGTTGCAGCCCTGAGGGCTGTATTCTGTAAACATCTTGGAACTGGACAGGGCTATGAATTGCATATTCTTACATGCACACACTTCACATACTGAAAACACACACAAACTGTAACCAATTAGTAGATAGCAGGCCAGGTATTCACAATGGCATGCAGAAGGCCGTGGGTAGAAACTGCACAGTTTTGTATGGGCCATTCGAGAGTGACTATCAATTGCAATGGTATTGGTATTTCCATACCAAGCCTCAAATCATTACTTCCACTGTTTCCATCTTCTGGAGGGCCTTTTGGAATGCACATACATGTACTATAAGCAAACATATTTTCATGAATCTACTTTTTCAAGTACCATATTTTTGCAAATACATTGCGAATTTTAATTTCATGATCTGGAAACAGGGAAGGAAGTTTAATTAGAGTTGTGAGACTTAATGTCCTGTGGCTCGAACATGTACACACTGTCCCACATATTGGGCTATGGAGCGTAGCCATGGAAACCTGTGGTCTAAAGAGCAAAAGAATGAAGGGCCTGGGAGTGGCGGTAATTAAAACTCTTGTTCATCATCACGTGGTTCACAGGAGGATAAATTCAAGTGACAATAAACAAAATTTGAATCCTAACTCACGTTAGACAAGTATTGCATGTGAGCTTTCTTGTCGTTCTTGTGTTATGTCCTCAACTTGCCACGTAAAGGTCGTAAACAGTGTTCTTGCTAGGACTAGTTAGATTGGTTCGCACCACTTGGTTAAACAATTACTGGAGCTCCAGGGGCAATTACGATATTTGCTGAAGGTTCCACTGTTAACAAGATTACTTCAAGCCATACAATGAACTGTAAACAGGATATTGTTACACTATCCATGTTACTGCCCCTACAATGCCACACCCACTTCCGCACCACTTGGTTGTCGATTTCCAGTGAGAACCCTGGCATAAAAGCCACCAGATGTACGTATGTACAGTCTGGGCATTAGACTAATATCGTATTCTTAATGACCCCACTCCCAAAAAATAACAATTCTTTGCCTCCCTAGTCTTGTACCCTGACCTCTTCTTGCCCACTGCCAAAGAAAAATAGAGCATATGCAGTGACATTGATATCTGGTGTGTGCAGGATGACCAATCAGAGAGAATAACCATATTAGGTAGTATAGTAAATGGCTGACTTTAACTGAAGCTATCGTTCACAAGAAGTACCAACGACGACTCGATTACAGAAGCAGTGCAGATCTCCGCTATAGCAGAACAACAGAAAACCACAACAGCTATCCATGTGGTCAGTTGTGATTACTCCACTGTGTCATTTTAGTCACACCCTTGAAAGTCGGGCAGTGTGTGTTATTGTCACCAGACCATTCTCCGGCTAGTAGAGGTGTGGGCATGAGACTTTGGGATGTCAGCACATTCCCTTCTGACTCCCTTTCACCAAAACTATCACCCCTCACAACAATAAACAACAACAAAAACAACAAAAAGATAATACTTAGTGTATCTGGCATCACCTGGTGGGCTGACTATTACTAATTAGTGCTGATTACAACGCCAGCTCACCTCTTCAAACTTGTGTTGTTCTTGCTGCCAGTCTGCCAGCTCCTATAATGAAGAGTAAGAAGAGAAGGTGGTCCACACCATGCAGTGTGTAGTAATACAACATGGTACATGACATGACATGTTTCATGAATGGGAAATGTTTGATGATGTAAAGCGTTCACTTTACGTAACACATACACTTAACAATTTGACATTTTCCCGATGTGAATGTGTACTAACTGAAGCATATATCCCAACCTTTCATATTATGGTACGTGGGTAGGACGGAAATATGTCTGGACAATGAAATTAAACTTTTGATTAATGCCCACCGAGTTATTAGAACTCCGTACATTAAACACTCCCTGGCTACTTCTTCTGCTGGCAGAGTAGTAGCTACTTCAGAGGGTTCTGACAGTTTTGGCCCATGGGCTTATACAGCAATGGGAGCACACAGCTGGCTACTCTTATTGCTGTACTACCACACCCTTGCAGAGCTCATTAGTAAGTGCTGAATGCACTTTGAAAATAATCTCGTAACCAGGCTCTTCCCTTCACAAATTGAAATATTATGGCTGGTATCTTTTCTCACGTGACTTATGGGTGGGCAGGACTGATCTAAAGACAAGCTCCATTTCTCTACCTTTTACCAGTGACACTGCTACAGTGCTCAGTCTGTGGTACCAACAGACTCTAAAGCCATAAGAAGTATGATCCGCTGCCTTTCCTCGGTGTCTGAGAGCTACAACTGTACTCGCCTACACACAATTAAGTCCTTTCTACCACCTTTCTACTCTGAATGTCACTCATGTGAGGAAAGGTACCAGAGCCTGGGTACAAGGCTACTTTGAAAGGAAAGCTCCAACACAAGGCATAGACAGCAGAACTTGGGGGGGGGGGCACCGGGGGGGACATGCCCCCACCCCCCAAAACTTTTTTACAAGGGGGGCTGTGCTCCCCTAAAGGTATGCACAATAAACGTATAGTAGCAAAGTTATCAGGTTTCAATGAGTAAGTTATGCCATATGGTTACACTGTTTAGTTGCCCTGGAGAGATGGAGTGATCACCGATTCCGAGACTCCAGGCGTTAGTAACGTTAACGTGATCATAGAGCTACATTATCTATGATGTAATTGTGCACACGTGATAAGTGCGATGCTGATCGGATGAGCCAACAAACTTCCTGGTGGATGCTCCTGACCAAAAACTGCTGAAAGGTAATAATTCTGAGGGGTCTGCAAAGTTGCTACGAGACTCCTTCCTTGATAGCTAAAAATCCGGCATAATTTTTTTTTCAGCACTGTGCACAGACAATATAATCAGCTGCTTCTCAGCCTCTGTGGAGGCGCACAGCCCTCCAGGCACAGTGCCCCCGCCCCCTCCATTGACTGCTTCCGCTGCCTATGCAAGGCGTGTTATTGTTTATTACATGAGGTCCTATCAGATTTCACCAAGCCAGAGCTAGTGTAGCACACACTGTACTACAGGAGCTTAGTAGGAAATGTACATACCTTTGAGTAGACCTCCTTGCCCTGCAGGGAAGATGAAGATGACAGTGGTAACTGGTACACATTCCACTAACAATTACCTTCAGTTACATGCACTTTACAACACATTACAACTGTCACTCTGGCTCCAGTGATGTCTTAGGTAATGACGTCGGAGGTAGGGTTGGGCGGATTATGCTGGCATGATTTTGAGAATAATAGGCACGAATAAGCATCGAGCATAATGCGGGAATAATAATAATCGGGAATAATACGAGTGTAATTGGGAATAATACGAGTATAATAGGTCTGTAATTGTATTTTCGGAGTAGGCCTCGCCCACCGGAAGAATTCGACGCGTATTCATGGCAATTCTTACAGGGAGCTAGACACCAAGGGTACCACAAATGGAACAACCACTGTCTTTAATGTTGTATAGTTTAATAACCGTCACGGTAAATGCAGAAAAAGGGCAGTATGTGTTTATTTCTTACCTATAGTGAATTCTAGCTCGGCAATAATGCGAGAGTAATAGACAGTAGCTCGGGAATAATGGGGTAAAATTATGGGAATCGGGGAATAGAATAATAGGTAAATTTTCGAGCATAATCCGCCCAACCCTAGTCGGAGGACTAATTACGTCCAGAATAGGGGATTCCCCTCCCATTAGATGGCCTCTTGATAAGTACATGTACTGTACACTGAGAATCAACTCATCAGTAAAAATGCACATTTTCTGCTGTAGATTTCCAACAGCTATGTAAAGGCTACTACACAACATTTTAGGATATCTTCGCAAGACAACAAAACATCTTCAACATAATCCTTAAAAGACAAATTGATACAGAAAATCAATGGTTATCTAATCAATCACAGCCCTACTTACAAAACAATAACCTCGTAGGTCTCCACACGGGTTCTTTCATACACAGCAGAGCCTGGCAATGAGGCTACATAACCATGACCAGGAGACTACAGTGATGGCTATGAGGAATGCCACATACAAAATGAGAAGTGTCTGCTGGAACACACATACACATGATGTAATGACATCCATTGTGTGATGTCATTATTACGCAGGAGTAGTAGGATTAGCACTCACAAACCTGAAGGCCATGGTGGACATCTCCTAAACTAGCTACATTGTGCCACTGAGCAATAAGTACTATGGAGTACAGGGCAAGTGCCCAGTACCAGGTAACTGCCCACCCCATCATTTTGGGGGAGGAGTTCAGAGTGCCCACGTCAGAGTAGGCACCCATCATCACTTCTGGAATGAAACGGAAGTGCCCAGTCCAGGTACCACATACAACGTCCACAGTACGGCTGGAGTGACAGTATGTATTACACCAGATATCTCCTGGGCTGAGAGTACTAGCTAAAACTCTGAGTGCATTGCCAGTTAAAGCCAACAGAGGGTTAGGCCAAAAGTATATTTCAGTGCATTTTAAGGATATTTTCCAAGTCACAGTGAGATCCCTAGTTTTAGCAGAACAATGTAGAGTGTGTGTTAAAAGTGATTCTTAGTTGGTCAGTCATACTGTATGTATTTTGTATACCATATAGCAGGAAAGTTTCACCAAGGATAAAATTTAGCCAATTTTGCCAGTCGTTTCAAGTGGTTGACTGGTATTGCATGCTTGAAAATGAGCGTTTCAAAGGTAAATTTTAATGCTCTGGAATTTACAGTCTGCATTTTTTTCAGCGATACTACACCATTTTTGGGTTGACTTTATGTCCGTTCACAAGTTTATACATATGCATGACAGTTTCTTCAGTAAGCCAAAAACTGTACTATGTACTTTAAAAAGCCACAGCATATCGGTCGACAGCATTGCTTGGCTCCTGTCGGCAGTCTAGCTCATGTAGCCAGACCCTTGTGTGAGGGTCTGGCTACACAACACTACAGCAATAGTGGCTTTCCAAACAACATACAGGCATCACAAAAACAGCATCCCCTCTCGGTTTCTCCATACCTTCTCTGTCTCAGTCACGTCTCGATCATTTTAGCACTTGCAGCTGCTCAACTTGCACGACTTGCATGCTTGAAAATGAGTGTGGTAAATTTTAATGCTCTAGAATTTTATTTCGCCCAATCTGCAGGCGTGCGCAAAAATAAATGAGATTTTTTCCACACTACTACACTATTGGCTTGATAAAATTTTAACCTGGCAAAAATTCCTGCTATACGGTATTTGAAACTTCAATGTCTACATATTTATCATGGCCTTTAGGGCACACATGTACAATGAACAGCAGTGTAGGTGAAAGGCCTATAAAGGTAGGACAGCCTGTATCTCCAAATCATGCTCTTGAATAATCAATAAGGTCATGTGATATTGTAGATTCATAGCACTGTTTATATTTTTCTATGGCAGCAACCAAATCAATGGGGGGTCCCTTTGATGTGGGACAGCAGCACTTTCAAGGTCCATGGGGGGGGGGGGGGTCAGCCTCGTTCCCAGGCTCTCCCGACTCAATGATGCAAACCTTGATGTTGCCTTTCAGTACTTTCTTTTAAATAAAACGTGGTGGGCATTGAAAGAGTAATTTGGCAAATTGTAGCTAAAAAGACTGCTAGAGGCAATAGTAGTGTCTGGGCTGGCTGAAAATAGAAGGCAGCCTGGCAGACAGGTGGTGACAGAGTTAGTCTGGTGAGCTTTCTGCCCATTTGCGTAGCTATCTAGTGTATGTACAAGTTAGTCATAGTCTATGGTAAAATGTAGAGATCACTCAAATTGTTAGACTTCGGTAGCCAAGAGGTGAGAGGAAAAAATCTAACACAGTAGATCGTGAATAGGCCAGGTCAGTCATTATAATACTGGGCTCATTCTAGTCAAGCACTAGTGGGATGTCCGATAATTATTTTTTATTTCAAAGCATGGATAGGAAAAAAGAGAGAGAAAATAGTAGTCTTTGGGAGTGTTGGCCTGTACACAAAGTTTGAAGTGTTGCTGGGAGATACCACAACCTGCGCTTTCACCATGGCCTGTGTAAGTATCAGTGATGGAGTCAAGGCGTGGGTGGGGCCTGATTAGGTCCGATCATTTGCTTTCTAGCGGAGAGGCCTTAAATCAGTTTTGTGGACGATTAGGCAGAGGGAGTCGTTAGATGCTTAGTTACTGTCAACATGGTGTGGGCTTTGATGTTGCTTACCTGACCATCAACTTGGTTTGGAGATGTGTGGCCTACTGGCTAACACAATTAGATGGCTTCTACTCAGCTAGAAAAAGCTTCTGTGTGCCGATGGCCATCATAGAGTGGCTGAAACATAGGCATTGAAGCTTCAAGTACACAGTTGGCACAAATCTGAATAATACATACATACAGACTGTAGAGTAGCTCCCGTCAAACGGTCACTATTCGAGGTAACCAACAATGGTAATTATTACTTGGGGGAACACTTCAGAGAAGTCAGGCACACTCCCTATTATACAAGGGCTTGTCTTCTGAACAACGGATAGCTCTAAATCTGAATCTCAACCTAAAACCATACAATACTGTACAGTCTACCCTAAGGGACATGGCCCCAGGCAATTTATAAACCAATTACAGGCAACACAAAATGAGTATACCCAAAGACAAGTGACTATGACAACAAACATCATGAATGGACAATTCTATTTTGCCTGTCCTTGTCTCATACTTCACAGTAATGGATTCTATACAGTAACACTTACCCTTGATGCACTCTCCTGTCGTCCTTGCCTTCCCTGGAAGAGAAAGGAAAGGAGAAGCAGTCGTGATATTTTCACAGTTTGAGCAGCACAAACAATGGTCACAACACTGTGTGTAACAGTGCATTTACGTGCAATGGCACACACTCACACATAGTGTTTGTGCATGGAGCTTGAACCCACACACTCACAGTGCACACTTTCACCTGGGATTGTGTGGGCACCAATGACAATGTCCGGGGTGGAGCTAGACATTTAAAAGGAGAGCACACAAACTCTGCAGTGGGCTTCATGGAGAGTGCTAGATGGCTTTACAGCATCACTCTCATTGCTCAATGTATATGTACTGTAATGTATTGCCCCCCCCTCCCTAAATAAAACCCTGCAATTGGTTTTATTGTCACCTGTAGCATTGCTATGCATCCTTGAAAACTATGCATTACGTATGTATGATGCACACATGGTCGTACCACAAATACCTATTTCAACTGCATGCGCACACTGCAACCGAAAGTAGTATTATGGCCAGATGTTAGTGTAGGCTACGCTATCAGGAAAGAAGAGTGTAAGGAAAGGGAGAGAAGGCTGGTTGTAGCGACAGGGCAGAGGACAGAGCTAACGGCAGAGGCTTAGTCTCATTCCCAACCCACTTATCAAGGTCTGGATCACTCACTGTATCATTACATGTCATGACTGCATGTAACTCTACGAGAAGTCTGTGCATGAGCACACTCCTAGGGAAGCATACCACTGCATGTGTGATCTCTAGGGACTGGGGCTGCTCCAGGTTGGAATGGGGAATCCCCTTCACTGGACCTTCTCAGGCAGTATAAAGTATTTTACGCTACGTGCATTCCAAGTAATCGGTTATTCCACCCATGAAACTGCCGATGGGGCAATTCCAATGACATACATGACTGGCTCTAGCATGCACTTTTGCTGCAAACAATTGTGCAGTACTCTACAAGAGCGTCATAGCATAGAATTCAAACTGAGGGGAAGGTATTTGTGAGGGGGTGTGCATGAAGCAGCAGATCACTCCATCCCCTGCTCCTGTACTGCCTTGGTTGCTACAGGAGAGCCTCAGGATATTTTACTATAGTTTTCCAATTGTATGTAACGTACACACCACCAAGACATGTTTCCTCCTGTTTGTGCCAAGGATGCTGCAGAGTACAGTAATGGGTGACACTGGTCTGAGGGTGTGCATGCTATACCACATACGCTAAGGGTCTGCTGCAAACTGTTTAATGTCTCAGCAAGTAATTTTTTTGTTTGCAACTGGGCTAGAAATACTGTACTAATTTGTGTATATTCTGAGTGTCGGGCATGTACTGTAGTATGGATAACCAAATTTTCTATCAGTAGGTCTTAGCTGAAGTGGATGCTGACTAAAAATGCACAGCAGAAAGTTAGCCTGCCATGTGATATACACTAAGCCTCGTCTCACATGAAAGGTAATGGTCACGAAGTTGCTGCAGTTGAAATAGCCACACCTTACCACTAACTGCTTATGGCTAGGGCCATTAATTAATGCACTGTAAAAGAGGGGGTGGGCACTAATGCAAGCCATCAGCATGTGGAATGTAGTATCCACCCACAATTCATCTTCTCTGGTCTGCAAGATACCGTCCATGTGAACTACACCTACAGCCAAAAACTGGAGAATAATGATCTTATGTGAGCTTTAATTGGAATACTGACGCTCTGGTCAGCTAGCCATTTCCTTCAGCTGCCTTTTGCAAATGATAGCTACCTGCATGCTTCTACAAAAACTGCCTTAATAATGTGCATGTATACTTGGCTGAGTAAGACTATTTAATTTACTTCCAAAGAGTTTAGGAGCGGGAAATGGCGGCAACGGTCTTTGAAGTTGGAAAAGCAATCCCATAATACTATAATAGAGCATGTGCTCAAGTACTTCTGCAATCAGTCGGTACTCGACTTCATCCCACAACCTAAATGGTTTACATTCCAGTAGAGTGTTCCTGAGAAACTGTCTAGTTGGAGTAGTTAGTCTGCTGGTCTCTGCCGAAAGTCGGCACTTTGCCTCTAGCCGTGGGGATCACCTTGGTGGGGTAGTAGAGCTGGCAGCAATTGGAGGGGCATAGATGACAGTTGACTAATGAAACTGCCTTCAAAATGCTCACAACTTTCTAACCCATCAATAGCTCTTATAACAATTACGATCTATAGGGCATGACCAATACTGCATGTGCAGAACACAGGAAGTGATGTGTTAGTCTATTTTTAGTACAAAATTTACCACGGGATCACTTTAAACATCAAAGACAGTTGCCGCCATTTCCCCTCCTACTCTTCTCTTTATTGCGAGCTCCTGTTACTTCATATCCTCACATTGTATTGTGTAATTATAAATTATGTTTGAGTGGGTGGATACTAAATCACAAAGTTACCCTTTGCAGCAAATTGACACAGAAGAGGGGGTGGGCATACTCTAAGGTATATCAAATTCCTTATAAGGTCACCTAGAGTGAGCTTAGTTCTCAGTTCACAGTAGGAAGTGATGGGAGTCCCATTCCCAGCCGACTCATTAAGGCCGGGATTACTCACACATTCAACGTACAGTAGTGGGATACTGTCAGTGATGAGTGGGCTGGGAATGGGACTCCCATCATTTCCTACTGGGAACTACTACATGTACATGTACTACACTCCCTGAGCTGACAACTAAGCTCACTCTACTGTGTTGTAATCAGGGACACAGAGTTGCAGTCACATACCTCCTTCGTTCCCTTCCTTTTCTTTGCCATTTTCTTTGTCAGTTTCTCCTTCATCTCAAGTTTGTACTGCTGTGGCTGAGGAACCAGAGAGAGAGAGGAGGACACATAAATGGAACTGTAACACAGACACACAGTTGAGGAGATGGCACACACTGGAGACTGCACAATGCAGAACATAGCCTCATTCCTAATCCCCACTCTGCTACACTTTTTGTACTATGCAAGTAGGTGAAAAGAACAATGGAACTCATACCCAGGCCTTCCCTACATGAGTGAGTGAAGCAAGTGCTCACTTTATTACTCACTCACACGGGGAAGGCCGGGGTATGAGGCTAATTAGTCAGAGTGTGTATATTATGTACATGTAGTACATTGCAGTGCACTTTAATTGCACAGGCATAAGTAACCATAGGCAAGTGCTGGGAGACCACCTCAGTGTACAGGTATAGGACAGGAGCCCATGGACTGACCCTTGGTAGTGTGGCTCACTTGCTCTAGTTGAAAACACAACCACAAACCACCAGGTAGCCTCATTTCCAGGCTCCCCCCACACCCCCAGACCTCCCCCAGCACTTGTCACTTGCAGTATGACACATGGACAGGCCTGGTAAAACTCATCATGTGCTGCACATTCACACACTAAAGGTGGACACATGACAGGTGGGGCCATTACCACACTGCATAAATGCATCCAAGGCAGTAAATTATAGTGAGTAACGCTGCTTTCAATACTTTTCAAGAGATGATGTTTATTCCACAAGCCTATAGTCTAAGATCAGAAGAGCTACCAAGAAGAGTGGGAGATGTGGCTCAATAGACTAATCACTAGAGGATCAACGATAGCAGTTGTGCTCAAAATGTCTGATTTGTGGTCCATTGAGTAAGTCAGTAAGATGTGAGACATCGCTAGTGCATACAAAAACCTGTTGAACAGTCTGTAGTACTGCTGGACTGTAGTCTCCTGTTCACTCCACCCAACACTCTCCTCTGTCTACATGGCGATGTATTCACTGTCAGGAAACTTCACTATGGCGTGGAAAATGTCGGCTCCAACTAGTCCAATGATTTTTCACAAGACTTTATACACTCTTTGGTAGACGTGCACATATCACTTAGCAGGTGCCCCACCCACCATGTGTCCACCTACGTCAGTGATGACAATATTCACATGACATTTACCAGGTTGCCTTCATACATGTACTTCACACTTTACATGGGGAGCCTCAATCCCAGGCCCCTCTACCCTGTGTTTCATACTGCAAGTGACAAGTGCTGGGGGAAGTCTGCGATCAAGGCTAGCCACTAGGTGGTGTTCGGGGTTCTCACCAAGGAAGGCTTGTTAGTGTCACACTGCGGCACCAGTATGCTACTGGTTCTGTTCCCTAACTAGTCTGCCCTACTACGTAGATACCAAACCTCTGGTGTTGGGGATTTATTTCTACGGTGGCCATGAAGTGAACTAAATTTGATCAAAAACTGCAAACGCAATTTTAGAACTGCAAATTGGTTTTGAGAACTGTTGCGCACGCAATGTGAGAACACTAACACAACAGTGAACAATGATGTAATGATATGAAATGAGCAGATATATGTAGTCTGAGTGCTCTGACCAGTGGTACAATAATTTGTAGTTTGAGGGTGGGTCTATACCACCAACACAAACACAAGACTCACGTTGAATAATTATTCTATTGGCTGGGATGGTTTGTAGGCATATTAAAGGTAAAGTATGCTCTCATCTTTATCTTATCTCTGGCCTCAATAATTACCCAAGGCTGCTGTGTCTTTCCCTTTAAATTTGAGGGAGCCATAACACTGGACTTGCCTCTGATGAAAGCCAATTAGTGCAAGCAACCTGACATGTAGCTAGCTGAACTGGAATACAGACAAAGGAATGACTGAGACGTAGCTCCTGGGTTAACAGCTGGTGAAGTGGGCAATCCTGGAGATACTAGCAAACTTCAAACTGGTGGAGGCTGACTAATAGCTCATGAGGCAAACTGGGACATCAACATGCACCGTCAACAGATCATTGCAAGTCACTACATTGTACATACATGTATGTTCTATCTCACTGTATACATACGGGCAGGAGATTGTACTCACTACACCTGGTAATCTTCGTATTTTTCAATTTACTACTGAGCGTCTTAAGTATTACCTCTGCACTGCTCACCGCCACATACATGTATGGGCCACATGTGTGGATATTTAGTACAGTTATTATGATTAACAGTGCAGTGTATTGTTTTACCACACACTACAGGGTGTGTGTTCCTTCTGAGGGGGAGAGGTACATGTCAGTCCTGGTGTTCACAGTTTTCAAATGGTGTTGGCGGTTCTCAAATGGTATTTGCGGTTTATGATTGAACTTAGTGCACTCCAGGGCCACTGGATATTTTAGTACAAGTGGTCATTTACTGAGGGCTCTCTGCACTTGAACGCTGTACCTAGCTTAATGGTTGACTTCACTACAGACAATCAGACAAACAAGTAATGGTTCTGTACCAGTTTCAATGGGAAAGTGTCCCATTCCCATGCAGGGAACACTCATCATTAATTTATCCCCCAGGGGCAGCATGTTCCCAAACGTAACACTCTTTGAATTTTGTTTGGCCAAAACATATGGGTAGTAATTGCCTCATTCCAAGGCTCCCGCTTTTTTTAGGGCCTGGGAACGAGGCTAGGGTTGTAATACTCATACCAGTCAACATACATCGTTTTTTCGAAGGCTTTCCAGTCTCTCATTTTCCTTCCGCCTCCTCTCCTGTACATGGGAGAGAGAGGTATCTGGTGAGGGTGGGCACAGGGTGCATGGGTGAGACTGAGGGGTGAGGGGCGATCTTTGAAATGAGTCAAATACACCATTTTACTACATGTACTGGAAAATATGGGCTACACAGCCATGCATGTGGACTCCAGCTACAGTCTCATGGGCCTTGTGGTGAGGGGCTGACCCACAAGACCATCAGTGACACTGAATGGCCCACTACAAATGAGCAGTCTCATTTCCAGGTCTGGAAGTGACTGAGACTAGCACACTAGGGAAGGGGCGGGGCCACTCCATATTTAGTGTCCTCCCAGTACATTAAAGTACAGAGGCATCGGAATTGCAGTGGCCATGGCTGTCAATGTTGCAACATGCTGCTACGAAGTCAAATGCATGACTTCTTCTCATCCTCAAAGCTTATGCTGTGACTTTAATGTTCTGATTGTGTAGAGGTGTCGGAAGCATTCTACAAGTGGTGAGGCCATGGCACATGCTGTGATCTGGTGGTGTGGTACTCATGTTGCCACTTCATTGTTCTAGCTATGTTGTGGTCCTTGTCGTAATGCAGCCATGGCCACTTCACAAAACATGCAGGTTGAAAACTCGCTTCACTACTACTTTATTGGAATCTCACTTGAAGTTGGTGAGGCTTTTTTCTGATTCTACACCTTCCGCTAAGCATTCTAACTCCTTGTCACAGCCTACACCTGCCATTATGAGCTAAACACTTCACCACAACTGCCAGTGGCCTCCTTCCCAGTCCTTCCCACCCCAGTTTCGGTCTCACAGCCGTAGAGAAAAAGCACTTTCTCTCCCCAGCTGTGAGACAAAAGCTGGGGTGGGAAGGACTGGGAAGGAGGCTAAAGTGCCAGTGTAGTGCTGCAGTGCTAAAGGGATGCTGACCTCAAGTTCAAGAAGTGCTCACTTCCAAAGCATATACATGTACTCATGCACATGCTGTCTACTAGTACACTAGCTAGTGCAAAGAGTCAGTAGTCGTCAAGTCATTCATTTGTCTACTAGTACACTACATGTACATGTACACTACCAATGAGCAATAATCACAAGACTAGCTATTTAATTCAGTAGGAGGGAATTTACTTTCAGATACAAACTTCTTTCCACAGGTACTTATACATGCTCGACTATCCCTTGAGAGCACTACTTTGCTGAGTCAGCAGTAGGCACTTCCCACTGAATAATTATCTACAGCAGTAGGGCACAATACACATACCAGTATTCGTTTCGCTGCTTCACGTGCTTCAGGTGAGAGCTCCTGCACATGGGAGAGAGATAGTACCCTGGTGAAGGTGTGCACAGGGTGCATGGGTGAGGGGTGAGGGGTGGTCTTCAGAAATCACAACACTCTACTACATGCAGTGCTACTTCAGAAAGCAGACTACACAGTGAACATGTCATGCATGTGGACTCCGCCCACAGTGTGCAAATGAGGGACAGACCCGTACGACACAGTAATGGTGGAATGGGTCTCCCGGGCAGGACAAGGCTGCAGTACTACAGGACATGTCATGGAAATGTTGGTTTGCTAATTTGGCCACCCTCACATCCACTTTAATCAGTAACTGAAGTGACTGCATATAACATACATACCTCATTCTTCAGGATCTCTTCCAGTAATTCATCTGGATAGGACTCCTGCAGTGGTAGAGAGGGTACCTTGTGAGGATGTGTACAGGATACATGCATGGGTGGGTGGTCAACTGTCACTGTGCTACATGACCAGTCGTACATGGGACTCCGCCCACAGTCTCCCAGGCCTTGCAGTGAGGGGCTGACCCACAACACAGTAATGGTGAAATGGGTCCCCCAGGACCCTCTAGCTACCCATCTGAGGAGACCTACGTCTCACAGTCACACTGCAAACTTTAATTACTGCTATTGTTTGCATCAGTAATTTACAAAGTACACACTACACAGTAGCCGACATCCCTTCTCTTGCAATGGGTAGTGGCTCATGGGTAGAAGTATGTATAGCAAGTGGTAGGTCAGGTAGTAGTCTCGTGCCCAGACACTCCGTCTGCCCCGGGCCCAGGTCGAGGGTCTGGGCACGAGACTAGTGAGGTAGTAGCTGTAGTGGGTACTACTGAATCGTGAAAGGCTAAGTGACATCTCACACCATGGAACAGAGGAAGAAACAATCTGCTTCATTTTGGGGCAGGGCTAGGGTTAGTCTCATGACCAGACACAGGGTCACCCCCGTGTTGAACAGTCTGGTGTACAGTGTTCTTGGCCCAGTGGGCAGAGCATTGAGCAGTTTGTATTGAATATTCCAACTTTGAAATGCTGTTAAAGCGATCTGTACATTAACTTAAAACTTGTTGCTACAACTTACATGTACAATGCATAGTAGAAAGATATGGAAACTTGTTTTATCCTTGGCATGACCTTCAATTAGCACTTTTGCCGATATTATACCACATAAGCTTCTAAGTAGCATAGCGTGGGGTGAAATGCTAGTCTAACATCTTGACAAACAGTACCAATCCTGTACAATCTGACAGCTAAGAATGAGATAATGGTTATGACGTAAGGTTTCTGCTGCCTTCTACATGCATATGGCTGTGAAGCTGGAAAGTCTTGTACCTACATACTCCAGATCTACAATCAGCCGGTACAGTGAGTTGAACTCAGCCATCACAGGAGAGCTAGTCTGTTTCATGATCTGGTAATTCTCTCCCGTGGCACTCACAAGCCACCCAGCGGCTACAGCTGCAGCTCTGTCTGAGTCCAGACTCAAGCTCAGGCTCTGGCACTGACAGCAAGAAGATTGGATCCAGAGAGACACCATCCACTGGCTGGTAACTATGACAGAGTAGAGACCCAAGGTGGACCTTTACTGTGCTGTGTGCTGCTGTGTCCCTAGCTGCTCTGACTCCAGAAAAGGTGATTTATAGATTTGCTCAAAAATTTTGATCCAAAGACAGTCTTCTTAAGACGCAGAAGTATGGTTGGTTAAAAGTGGCTGGATTATTAGACTAAACTAGTAGAATTGGTGAGGAATTCGAATTTTACAAATGCTGCAGGGCTTAATATAATTTTGAAGTGTTAAATTTGTGACTAACATGGAAGGTAGACTGCTAGTAGGTCCACATGCAGCCTCACCAATATCTCCTGCAATCGTGATATCTTGTCCTCGTCAAGGGACTCTAGTGCCGCCATCTTGCAGAAAAACAAAGCGAGCCACACCCATTGCTCTATTTGATGCCCCCTAAAGCTGACTTGTGGCACGTGGCTAACTGATAGTCTAACCAACTGAGTCTGGTGAGTGCGTGGATATTTAATTTGTTGTGTGGAGTGAGCAGTACACAGCTGCAAATAGTTTGTTCTGCCTGCCTCAGTGATAGCCTCGTTCCCAGGCTCTCCCCCCTGCTGGGCAGAGGCCTGGGAATGAGGCTACCTCAGTGGTATCCATACCATTGAAGGTCCCAGGATGCACAGTGGTGTGAGGAGGCTCCTTCCCTACTGCTGGCCACACCCACTACTGACTCCAGCCCGTCATGTGACCTCCCACACAAGTCATGTGAGCAGAGACATCGGGCAGCCCAGCCCCCACTCCCACCCACACCTCCTAGCAGAGGGAGAAGGTGAGGGGGTGGGCAGGTCAAAGGACACTCCTCTCTAATTGCTAGAGGGTTGTGTGGGCCGTGGATGGATTGGAGTATAGACAAAATCAATTGTAACTTCTAGCGACATTGGGTATGAGGGTGTATGTATGTATTGCTCTGATCTGCAGTTCTGCCTGGAATGCATAGATCAGAGTTTGCTGCCAGGAGAAGAAACCTTATGCAGTGAGTGCATCAGCCTCTATGCTAGTCATGTGACAGTCATGTGACTTGCTGTTACTTTGGTTACAGGGAGATAGCCAAGACCCACACAGGGATGACCAATCAGAATCACCTGGTCATCATTCCAGGAGCTCCAGTGAAGTACATGTCAGGAGATGTACCGTAAGTGTTCTACAGGACCTGCCTTCATTCCATACTCAGTGTCTTATATGTCTGATTCTGATTCTTCAGATACCGATTCCACCAGAATCCAGACTTACTGTACCTGAGTGGGTTCCAGGAGCCCGATTCTGTACTGGTGCTGGAATCAGATTCCAAACAGCCCCTGCCAGAACACAAGTCCACACTCTATGTCAAGCCCAGGGACCCCTTCAGGTACTGGTATATTAAGTTAAGTAAGAAGTGAAAAATGCTGTGGTTACAGTTTACTGATGGTATTACTTCCTGCAGGGAGCTGTGGGATGGGCCAAGGGCGGGGCCTGACGGTGCAGTGGCATTTACAGGAGTGGATGAGGTGGGGAGTGTTGTCACTCAAACGTCTGTGTGAGTTTGTTGCATAGAGCTGCTGTGGTGGGGCGTGTGTGGAAGTGCTGTTGCTCCTCCTCCCTCAGGCACACCCCATTGATGACCTAGGAGAGCACTTGGAGAAGAGGTTAGCTGTCTGGCCTCAGGAGCCAGTCTCATCTCCTACCTTAGCCTCGTTCCCAGGCTCTTGCGTGGGTGGAGTAAAGAGCCTGGTACACACTGTTTGCGCATGCTCAGTTACCCCAGGATTTCTGGGGCTTTGGAAACTAGCGGATACTATGCCGCAATATCACTCCGTCTATCATCGTATTATCGTTTGTTGCACGCGTACAATTGAGGATGGTGGTGCTTTCAGAAGAGTCTGGGAGCGAGGCTAAGCCGGTGCTGATGGGTTTTCACCATATATATGCCTAGAAAGTGATCGTTAGTTTGATTGTTCGATCCCGCTTACCTCTGAAAGGCGCTGAAGCCCAGATCTGAGATTGAAAATCGAGCAGCTACTAGGAGAGAGGCGCTTCCGAATTTCTGTGGTAAGACAGCTACCATAATCCGAGCGGATAAAAAATTATAGGTAGTTTTGCTATTCTTGACTGGTTAGAAAGCCTTTTCAGTTGTAGAAAAATCAGACAGTTTCTAGTTCTTCCGCTTACTATACCTGTATACTGCCTCCGTACTACTCCTCGCCATGTGACTAAGTTCGTTCGCGGACGCATTTACCGGCCCTGTTCCGTAAATTCTCGCGCATGCGCAAACAGTGTGTACCAGGCTCTACTCTCCCCTCCACTAGAGCCTGGGAACGAGGCTACTCCTACCTCTGTTGACCCCAGTTCAATGGGCTGGTTGGGCAGCACAGTTACAATAATTTGTTATATACTCTATTTAATATGTGTTTGTAGAGCAGCTAGACCATTCAGTGGGAAGTGGACAGACTGTCTGTCCTGTACTGCCTGTCTCTCCTGAATCCATGCCTGTAGATACAGTTGCCATGGCTATTCCGTGTGGTACTATACTGAGGAGACTGTGCACCCTCAACACAATGACATCATCATCTCCAGCCTCACAAAATCACCGCGGTCGAAAATCACCAGTGAGTGGTCCTCATAAGAGATGGCAGTCCTACAGCCACTCTCTTTTCCCTTCTTCATCCTCCCTCATTGTTAGGATACTAATGCACTCTCCTCACCCCCACCAGGCGTGCACAGCCCCAGCCTCCCCCTGCAGACCCTGAGGCTGTTCAAGTCAGCATCTGAACTGGCCCTCATGAGGAGGGCAGGGGAGATAGCTGCCAACGCATTCAGAGAGGTAGGATAGCTCAGTTAACAGCCTCGGTTGGCCTGCTGAGATTCTTTTCTCCCTCCCTCCCTCCCTCCCTCCCTCCTTCCCTTTCTCCCTCCCTCTCTCCCTCCCTCTCTCCCTCCCTCCCTCCCTCCTTCCCTCTCTCCCTCCCTCCCTCCCTCCCTCCCCCCCTCCCTCCCTCCCTCCCTCCCTCCCAGGCAATGCAGGCCACCAGACCTGGTCTGACAGAACACCAGTTGGAGTCCATCATGGAGCACTCGGTGAAGATGCAGGGGGCACAGCGGCCCTCCTTCCCTCCAGTGGTGGCCGGAGGGAGCCGGGCCAACTGCCTGCACTACATTGCTAACAACATGACACTGAAGTGAGTGAGTGAGTGGGAACCAGGCCATGAAGTGTTCAGCTTCTAATTCTTCTTCTGTCTCCCTCCCTTCCCCTCCCTCCCCTCTCCTTCCAACTCCTGTGTCTCTGTCAGTGCTGGTGAGCTGGTGCTGGTGGATGCAGGTTGTCAGTACTATGGCTACGTGAGTGACATCACTCGTACTTGGCCGGTCGGAGGGACGTTCTCTCCGGCCCAGGAGGCTCTCTATGAGAGTGTGCTCAGAGTGAAGCAGGAGAGCATCCAGGTCAGTGTGTGTGTGTGTGTCTGTGTGTGTGTGTGTGTGTGTGTGTGTGTGTGTGTGTGTGTGTGTGTATGTGTGTGTGTGTGTCTGTGTGTGTGTATGTGTATGTGTGTGCATGCATACATGTACATACGTGTACATACGTGAATAGTAAACCATGCCCCTCCCACCCCAGGCTTGCAGGCCAGGGGTGACCCTCAACTACCTGCACTCAGCAGCTACTGACATGCTGGCATCACAACTACAGGGTGAGTTGTAAGGACTCAAGTGTGTTTCCTCTTTCCATTAATTTACGTTCTCTCTCCAGATTTGGGTGTGCTCTCACGGAAACTGTCAGGGACTGAGCTCAATGAAGTACGTGACCCGTCGGCCTTGCTGTGTAATGGTGAACTCATTCAGCATAACTAACTGCAGCTCCGGTACAGCCTCATTACCAGGCCCACATGACCATTTCACTTTAGCTACTAGCTGTACGTGGGCCTGGTACATTGTCTCACATGCATGACGATAGGGTAGAGGGTTAATTTCTGCATGAGCAAGGACAGCTGCAGTTCTCAGACAACAAAGGAAGGCAGCGAATCAACACTTCTTGTAGCTTATCATTTATGTGCTGAAGCAGCACTAGCAAAGCTAGAGAAATGCAGCTGTCTTTCCATCGGTCCCTACACACCTGTGATTAAGTAAGGCTCTCCAGTAGCACAGTGAAATGTGCATGGAAAGCCTGGGAACGAGGCTAGTACCAATACTCCTGCTGATTTCAGTTGGAGCAGTGCATGTGGTTGAGTTGACTGCTCATTCCTTTCCTTGTTCACCCCTTCCTGCATAATAGTTAATAAACCGGCTGTTCCCACATCACCTGGGACACTACCTTGGGTTGGACACCCATGACACCGTGCTGATTGACAGGAATGTCCCCCTGGCTCCCGGCATGGTGATCACCATAGAGCCGGGGGTGTACATACCTCAAGGTTTCACACCCAGCAACTCCAAGATGGCTAAAGAGTGAGCGTGTGTGTGTGTGTGCCTGTGTGTGTGTGTGTGTGTGTGTGTGTGTGTGCCATTACACTACCACCTTATAGTCCTAGGAGATTAATAGCCTCGATCTACATGATTGTACCTCTCGAGTGTCTAGCAATGAAAAACTCGGGAGTTAATAGCCTCGTTCCCAGGCTCTAGTGGAGGGGAGGGTAGACATGAGGCTAGGGAGTTAACAGTCTGAGAACCTAGTTTGAACTCCAGCCCGTGCAAGTGCGGCCAACTGATGAGTCCTGCTATAGAAATGATGGATCTCTCTTGGTTGGCAGTGCTGTCTGTCAGGTGTTGGTGAGAACTGTTAGCAAAATTCCGCCATGACTTGATCTGTCGCAATGAAAAGTTTGTGTGTAGCTACTGCAAAGACCACTCAGATTTTGGGAATCAGACTTCATCTGTCCTCCATTCCCAAACCCACGGTACAACCCATCATTATTAGAGTGGTACTTGGGAATGAGACTGTTGAATGTTTATTATTCTGTACCCCAGGCTGAGTGGTACCGGTATCAGACTAGAAGATGATGTTGTGGTGACAGAAGGTGGGGCAGAGGTGCTAAACAAGGGTTGTCCGGAGACAGTAGAGGAAATGACACGACTCATCAACAGTTAGCACGACCTCTCGCTCATCATCATTAATTCTGTAATTGAGTGATATTTTGCTCACTGCTAAGATTACAAATGCTTCCTGTACATGTATAATATGCTACATAATACCAAGTCTCCATGACTACCAAGTCTCCATGACTACCAAGTCTCCATGACTGTGTACTTTACAGGGAAGGCAGTATGCTGCATAATACCAAGTCTCCATGACTGTGTACTTTACAGGGAAGGCAGTATGCTGCATAATACCAAGTCTCCATGACTGTGTACTTTACAGGGAAGGCAGTATGCTGCATAATACCAAGTCTCCATGACTGTGTACTTTACAGGGAAGGCAGTATGCTGCATAATACCAAGTCTCCATGACTGTGTACTTTACAGGGAAGGCAGTATGCTGCATAATACCAAGTCTCCATGACTGTGTACTTTACAGGGAAGGCAGTATGCTGCATAATACCAAGTCTCCATGACTGTGTACTTTACAGGGAAGGCAGTATGCTGCATAATACCAAGTCTCCATGACTGTGTACTTTACAGGGAAGGCAGTATGCTGCATAATACCAAGTCTCCATGACTGTGTACTTTACAGGGAAGGCAGTATGCTGCATAATACCAAGTCTCCATGACTGTGTACTTTACAGGGAAGGCAATATGCTACATAATACCAAGTCTCCATGACTGTGTACTTTACAGGGAAGGCAGTATGAGAATGCTACTCCTATGTATTGAGTACTAATAGCAGGGATTGACCAGTGCACCATTTTCCGATGTGGACTATAATTAGCTCCTATAGCTGGATGGGAGTCCCATGATAACGTTTTTTGCTCATACCTAGCCTCGTTCCCAGTCTCCACTCCCAGCTTTTTTTCGCAAAAAAGCTGGGAGTGGAGACTGGGAACGAGGCTACTCATACCAGCAATCAGACCTTTTGGCAGTGGCTACTTCACCTAGTTCGAGAACTAGTTACGTCTTGAGAGAGATGGTGTATATTGGGGTGCCTGGGAAATGCCTATATGTATGTATGCCTGTGTTGCAGTCCTGTAATTATACAATCATGTAGCACATACTCTCACACCACTGGCCATCATTATCCAGCCAGCTGGAAGCAAAAAAAAAGCTGGGACGGCTGGGTACGAGGCTACATTATATCATTATGCGTAGGCCTGTGACAGTCTAGTCAGTTAATGCCACGTGCATTGTGACACGGACAAGATCATGCATGATCAAGAGCTAGGCTGTTCTACTCTACAGAGGATGCTCAATTCCTATACCAAGTTACCACACTATATTGTACCCCTACATTAGAGAAACAAAAAATTGCTTTCTTTCACTCAATTTAACAGCCCTACATACATTTAATATAATATGGCTACTAGTGTAGTAAGTGTACAGTGTAATTGACAGATAGAAACTATTTCCTGTCTCAAAAGATGGACGGACGGCACAAGTATTCAGATATCAGTCGCGGGCTAGCGGGGTCTGTTTGAGCTGCAGGAAGATGCTCCTCATACGAGCCACATCCTTGGTGTTTTTGCTGTTCTTGGGGTTGAAGTCGCAGAGCCGGGCCACACGTTCCCACTCATGACCAGGGACATCCTCGTCCCTCTCCTCGATGAACACTGCTTCCGCTTGTCTGGAGGGAAGGAGGGGGGGGGAGTACCTTAATAAAATGCAAGAGAAAGCTACATGCCGATAATTTAGCCTTGTTCCCAGGCCTCCAAGCAAGCGAAGTAAGTGAAGAGAAAAGACGGAAAGGCCTGGTATGACTCAATTACTTACACTGTCAATAATGACGCTTTCATTTCATGGTTTCATGCTTCACTGCACATTGTTTTCACAGAAGCGCTATTGATCTGATCTTGAGTAGTTTCAGCTATCACGCTATGCAGTAGCGGTACCTGTTGGAGGCCTTGGTCTGTGTGAGCTGTTCATCATGTCTGCCGTACCACTCCGCTAGCTCCTTTCTGGACTGGGCCTTCAGCTCCTCCAGTGCCGCAGCCTCCTCCGCATCCTTCTTGGCCAGCATCTCTGCCTGCTCCTGCCGCCACTGACTAGAGGAGAGAGAGAGAGAGAGAGAAGGACGGTGGGAGGAAGGGAAGGAAAGAAAAGATGTTTACGATTGAGCTGAAATTCCCAAATTGCATATCTATTACCTATTATGGTAATACATTTGATAGGCAGAGACTAAGTGTAGTCTCTTCTGAGGCTTAAATACTATTGTCTGCATGTGTTAAAGCCACACTCCAAATTCCATCGGGGTATCGGAGTGGGTAGTTATCAAATGCAGGGCTTCTGTGGCACCCTCTCCTACCAACAGGCTGCTAGCCACCTCACAATACCGCACTAGAGCCTGGTGTCAGGGTGCTGGCTGCAGTATAAGTATACGTAAACATGCACCTGCAGTATATATATATGATGGGCACTTAATAGTCATGGTCTAACTATTACATATATGGTCTACATATGTGGCCTTACCTAATGCACTCTGGCTCTGCTGCAGACACGTCCATCTGAGAGACTGCAGCGTAGGGGTCACTGGGTGTGGTCTCAGGAGGCGGTTCCTCCACCGGCTGCCGTGGGAGAGGAGGATCATAAGGATAAAAAGACATGCACCTACGACAATCAAACAAGACTTGACTGTGACGAGCCCATGAACTCATGGGTAACGTCTAACCCCTCCTTAATTCCCAGACCCACGTGCGTGTTTCACTCTAACCAGCTGTGGGCCTGGTACATGTACATTTTCTCACATGCATGACACATGCATGTACATGTAGGGTAGAAGGCTGAATTCTTGCATGGGTGAGGACAGCTGCAGTTCTCAGACAACAAAGGAAGGCAGTGAATCTAAATGGTTTGTAGCTACTCTTCGGAGCCCGTTTGTGCCACAGACCAAGCGCTGAAACACTGTCGCCAGCAAAAGGTCGAGATCTAGAAGTGCAACCGTCTTCAAGGGGTCCCTGCCCTCATGCAATTACATGTAAGGTAAATCACATGAGAAAATGTACCAGGCTCTCCAGTAGCAAGTGTACCACACACGAAAGAGGCTAAGCCTATCTTCAGTATCAGGATCATAGTACTGAAGAGATACGTATACTCGCAATAACAAACAGACAGACAGCTGGTCAAGTCAGTGCAGTAACCTTTGCCTACACGGCAAGGATTTAAGTATCAGCCGGGTAAACGTACGACTGGTCCAAAGAGGTCCTCATCAGTGGGGATGCTCTCGCCTGTTGCGTCTGCTGGAGGAGGTACCGTCTGGCCCGTGAAGCCCTGAGGGAACACAGTAATACATAGCCAGCTTCATGCAGTTTCAACAGGAGAACACTACTGTACTTTTCTCTTGCCTACTTGGACATGTGCTTACGCGTATGTGGGAGTGTATGTAAATGGCTAAGGGGAGTAGAATATAGGATTAGGATGGGGTGGGCTTTATTTAGACCTAGCTACGGCTTAAGATACCTTTAGTTTTCATGTAGGTCTGGCACTATACACCTTATTCAATGATGTTGTGCATTACGTATACGTAATTGCATCATTTTCTGGTTACCTCCTCACTAGTTTCTGTCATACGAGTGACAAAGGAGTGGTAGGTTCTACAATAATTACAGAATGAGGGCGGCTTGGAACTTAGGTGTTTAGTATGTCAGTTTATCTACTCTACTCTCTATGGGCTGGGCGAGTTTAGGTAATCTGCACCCCCTACAGAGCGGTTGCACCTACGTCACAAAAACACGTGACTAAGCACTTCCGTGTGGCAAAAAGAACGTTGTGTTCAATGGCAGCTGAGCGGAAGTTGCTGTGATACTCACGCTGTAGTTGATAGATCCGTTGAATTTATCCTGCGTGATAACTACGCCACAGCAATAGTTCACATACTAAAAGTACAAGTTACTTGCTCTTCTAGTTTCTGAGTTCACTATAGAACCTACCACTCTTTTGCCACACGGAAGTAACCAATAAACGGAAGATAACGGAAAATGTAGCGGTAGTTATACGGTCGTGACGTCACCTGCAACCGCTCTACAGCTTGAGTGGCGACAAGACATCGAAATTGATCATGGTCACTATTGCCACTCGAGATGGTGGCTGCTCCGTACATGTACATGTATATCTGTCCATCTGAGTCAGTATTATGACATCATCACTCATGTAGGAGGTACTAAGGCAAAAAAAAACTCAATACTGAACTGTAGAAATGTTTGAAACAGTTCACATGTAGTATTCTTTGCCAACCTGACTACCAACTAGTGCTGAAAACTCAAAAGCTGGACTCACAAGTATAGCTTGAGGCTCTCCTGGGATCAACATAACCCAGGTATATTTTCTTTAGCTAGGCTCAAGGTGCAAGTTCTGGCCACCCATAATGCCCCTACCAGCCCCCAGGGCAAGGGGGTAGCAGCTAGGAAAAGGTTTGAACTGTAGAGTAGTGGTTTGCCAGCCAACTATACCTCTGGGGCCCCGGGAGTGAAGCCCAGTGTGTCCTCGGCAATATCGGCTAGCTCATCTTGTTCTCTGGCGAGGAAAGCGGCGGCTGGGTCCTCTTCAAAGGCTGTGGGCTGCCCGGTCTCATCCATCTCGGCAATCTTCAGTTGATTTCCGGAAGTGTTCACGCATGCGCAGTGCGTTCCTCTTCTCCCTAGCCCGCGATTATGGTGAGTCCATGTGGTATTTGTTGTTGCAAGTATCGCCTTGAATCTATTAGTATGTTGACTATACTGCTTGCTTGATGTATAAAACGTGCTGTCCTGTCTTTCATTTTTCTAGGCGTTGATAATACCCGAAAAATTTCAGCACATCTTGCGCGTATTGAACACCAACATAGATGGACGCCAAAAGATAATGTTTGGGCTTACAGCCATCAAGGTGAGCCCCCAGGGGGTAATGGCAGTACGGGAGTGCGATGAAGGAACGTGAGTGGAGCTTGAATAGTTTTCTGGCCATAGGTTGTATCACGTATCCAACCCACTTACCACATACCTGCGGCTAGCATACAATTCCTAGTCTCATTCCCAATCCATTTGTCAAAGACTTTAATACTATCTCACTACCTCAAGAAATGGGTTGGGAATCCATGAGAAGTCAGGGCTACATGTACCTGGTCTCACAATCTAAAGCCGAACAACGTGGGCTGGCATGCGAGACTGAAAGTAGCCCTAGGCGTGGGTACGGGACCGCTGTTCAAGGTACAGATTTATTCCATTGAGAGTTCCTGTGCTACGTAGTGCAGTTAGGTGCCAGCTGGATAAGCCTGATTGGCAGTAGTGCAGTTAGGTGCCAGCTGGATAAGCCTGATTGGCAGACTTGCCAATATCAGAAGTGATCACAGTGACCTCTTGCACCGACATCATCTTATGTCACTGCATCTAGCAGCTATTGCTAGGGCGCCATCTTTGAGAGCAACACTGACATCATCTTATGTCACTCAGCTATTGCTAGGGCGCCATCTTTGAGGGCAACACTGACATCATCTTATGTCACTTCATCTAGCAGCTATTGCTAGGGCGCCATCTTTGAGGGCAACACTGACATCATCTTATGTCACTACATCTAGCAGCTATTGCTAGGGCGCCATCTTTGAGGGCAACACTGACATCATCTTACATCTAGCAGCTATTGCTAGGGCGCCATCTTTGAGGGCAACATTGACATCATCTTATGTCACTACATCTAGCAGCTATTGCTAGGGTGCCATCTTTGAGGGCAACATGTGCAAGCATGCTATGCACAAGGGCCAGAAGTTATTGTCACACTCACACTACAGTTGGCAGATTCGCCGAGTCTCTCCAGCGTACTAGCTTTCACAGCGACAGCTGATGCACTGAGTGTGTGAGTTCCAACAGGAGCCTATGAGCGCGGCTAGGCCTACGTGCTCCTGGTTCCAAGCAGCTCTTATTTCAGAACGAGGCATGTACATGTAATATTTTACTGGAAAGTGTTCAGAAACCCCATTGGAAAATGTCTTACAATTGCTTTGATCTAAAACCTGTCATGGCATTTAGCCCCATCGCCATCATGTGCTCTAATATCTGCAGGGTGTGGGGCGTCGCTATGCCAACCTGGTGTGCAAGAAGGCGGATGTTGACATGAACAAGAGAGCGGGAGAACTCACTGAAGAGGAGGTAAGGGAAGTAGTGTTCGACCTGCCACCTATTTTAGAGAACACCTTTTGTAGGGTCATTTTAGCATCTACTCTACTATCTGTGATGTTAGATAGCCCAGTTACTATGCTACTCACGGGATTGAGAGGTATATTCAAGACTCGCTTGGGCCAGTTTCATTCTGAGAGTTTTTGCTTCAGTATGGAGTAACAAAGAAGAAAGTTTCTGCCTCTGTATCCTGTTTTTGTACATTTTGAGGTGCAGTTGACTAAGAAAGAAAGGCTCTCTGAATACCAACGTTAATTCGGAAAGAAGCTTTGCCGACGTTTGAGTAGATACTCTAGTCTTCTTTGGGAAGTTAACGTGAGAACACCTGCTATTTTAATTGCCTCATACATCACGCCACAGTTGACTACTTATCATTGTGTATGACTGCAGTCTCCCTCTCTCTCTCTCTCTCACACACACACACACACACTCTCTCTCTCTCTCTCTCACACACACACACTCTCTCTCTCTCTCTCTCACACACACACACACACACACTCTCTCTCTCTCTCTCTCTCTCACACACACACACACTCTCTCTCTCTCTCTCACACACACACACACACACACACACACACACATACATTTACCCAGATCGACCGTGTCATCACAATCATGCAAAACCCAAGGCAGTACAAGATCCCGGACTGGTTCCTGAACCGACAGAAGGACACGAAGGACGGCAAGTACTCCCAGATCTTGGCCAACCAGCTGGAGCACAAGCTGAGAGAGGACCTGGAGAGGCTAAAGAAGATCCGTGCCCACCGTGGGCTCAGACACTACTGGGGGTAAGGAGGGGTTCAGTTAGGAAAATCCCCAAGGGGGGGAGTATGTCGGAAGACGTTTGGGGGGGGGTGTGCGTATGGTGAGCAGTATTCAGTTTTGAAGAGTTGAAATCCCAAAGGCCCCCCCCCCAAATGAAGCCCTGATAAGGAAGGGAGATGGGTAGCCTAGAAATGAGGGAAGTATGGCTAAACCTTGAGGAGGAGTACCATCTGATGCTGCCTCTTTTTTTGTTGCAGTGTTCGTGTGCGTGGCCAGCACACCAAGACCACAGGCAGAAGAGGGCGCACAGTGGGTGTGTCCAAGAAGAAGTAATGAGAACGCTGCATTTCGGGCCATCCTGTTTTGTCTGTTCACTTATGTGATGTTGAAGTTACACATTTGCAAATGAGCATCTGAAGTGCTGTTCCCTACACCGCCTGGTTCCCAGGAGTCTGGTTCCCATTCCCTACACAGCCTGGTTCCCAGTCTCCACTCACAGCTCTTTTTTTTTGCATGTTATAAAAACACGCTTTTTTTTTTGCAACATGCGGAAAAAATTGGGATGGAGGCTGGGAACAAGGCTAGGTCCTACATGTAGTAGCCTCACTGCTGTATAGAGTCGGGTACCAGCGCTGGCAGGCTTGCATGTGAGACTACTTAGGGTTGTGACCTGAAAGGGGCGGGGTGGAAAGCAATCAAGATTTATAAGTATCGTGTGACTAATGTCACCTGACTGTGCAGTAGTGAATGTACATGTATGGTGCACCCTACTAGCATCTGGCTAGTCCCGTGACCAGACCTTGGCTCCTCCCCCTCGCCGAGGGGGCGAGCGTGACACGAGACTAGCATCTGGCGTCCAGGCTGCACTCCCGCGGCCCCCTGCAACACATAAGTACGTAGTATCTGATAATGACCTCGAGACAATGGTTCCTAGGCTCCCTGCACTGCATGTGGCCTTTTAACTCCAACCCAAAGTAGGAAGTACACAGAATTACAAAATGAGTGATACAAAATGTTGAAGTATAGTGCATGGCTTTTAAAAAAAAAGTGATAGTGATATATACACCAACCAAGTGCATAAAAATTCAGTATTAAAACACTTGTATCCTCCCGTTGTTGTAGTCACAGACATACAGGTACCCATCCACATCCAGTGCGAGGCTCAGGGGTCGGTGGAACTGCCCGTCAAGTTTACCGAACGAACCGTAGCTGGTCACAAACTCGCCGTTGGTTCGAAACACCACCACCTGGTGGTTGTCGCAGCAATCCGAAACGAATAGCAGATCGTCCTCGATGCAAATTCCGGTTGGAGCGAACATCTCGCTGTAGGGGTTGTTGATGCTCCTCAAGTGTTCTCCGTTCTCGCTAAACACTTGAATGAACCCCATGTCGGTGTCCGTGACGTAGATGTTACCGGCGCTGTCTTCGGCCACCGAGTGAGGGGCTAGGAGAGTGCCGATGAGTTCGTGAAAGTCTCCGGACGGGCGGCTCAGTTCTCCGAACGTCTTCTGCAGCTTCAGGTTCTTATCGAGGATTACGATTCGCTGGTTGCCTTTGTCGCAGACGTATACCTTATCGTTTCGCTGACTCAGCAGAACCCCCTGCGGATGGGAGAGCTGCCCAAACACCGCTTCCAGCTGCCCGTTTCGATTGAGCTTCTGTAACCTTCCGTTCTCGGCCCCATCGGCCACGTAGATCAACCCCTCTCCATTAACGGCGATTCCCGTGGGCGACCACAGATGTCCAGGCTTCTGTCCCTTGATACCGACGGTCCTGATCTGACGGCCGTCTTTGTCGAGGACGGAAATGGTGTGATGATAGTTTTTGGTGATGTACACCTCCCTAGTGCTACTGCAGGCCACCCCCCACGCCCACTCTTGATTGGAAATGATCTTGAGAGGGCTGGTGCAGTCCAGTTTGGATGGCCTCGCAGTGACGTGGAGTGGGGTACCCTCGATCGCTTTTCTGTCCACTTCTATTGACACTTCATATTGGCCTCTCTCTTCCGGGAGGTAGGACACCTCGTACGTACCCAATTCAACGCCAGGGGTCACAGAGGACTTGACGATAGTGTCCGATCTCGAGAGGGAGACTTTAACGCTGATGTCGTTCTTCTCAATACAGGCCCTCCCGCTCGGATATCTGGTGTGGATGGTGAATTGAGCTTCCTTTCCAACTTCGGCTCTCTTCGTGCCACTCCCATGCACTGTCGTCTTTGAAGTACTGAGGGAATGGTACTCTTCCGCATGGGCTAGGATTGTTTGCGTGATTTCCTCCGTGCACGACACTGGCAAGAACATGGACGGAAGATTAACCAACTCAACCGCATACTGCTGACGCTTGGCACTGACTTCTTTTACATGTGCCATCATGTGTCTCTTCAGGGTCATGAATTCCTGGTCGGTAGTGTGGTTGAGGCTCTGCTCACAAACGTGAATGAGGTCTTCCAGTTCATTTGCTCTCGTCTCCAGCTTCTCAACGTGTTTTCCCAGCTCTTTGAGTTTCGTGGTTACCTCCTCCTTCGCACTCGTCAGTACCTTCTCCTTGCAGCGTTCAAGTTTCTCGATCAGTGCTGTGAAGGACGCACTGATGGTGGCGTAGACGTCATCCCGCTGCTTTGAGAGCATCTCAGTTGCGCTGTTTGCCTCGCCAAGAGCAACTGTCACCGTCGAATGGATCTCGTTAACGGCAGCTAGTCCCTGCTGCAGTTCCGATTTCTGGCTACTGATGAGTCGCTGGACGAAATCATACTTGTGTCTCGGCTGAAGGTGATCTAGAACCGTGCAGTCCTTGCATATGAGCATGTGGCAAGTCTTGCAGTACATCTTCAGGAGCTCACCATGTTTGGGGCAGGAAAGGCCGGTCTGCGCGACGGGATGAGAACTGAGGACCTCCGCCTGTAGAGTTCTTTTGTACGTCTCGAACGGCTCGATCTTGTGACCCGTCAGCACTTTCATCATCTGGTGCTTCTCGACACAACCCTGGCATATGAAGCCGTTGCAGTCGCTGCAGAATGCGTCCACAGTGGCTCCGGGAATGGCGCACTCCTCGCAGGCCGCCCCTCGCTTCTCCTCCGCCCGCTCCAGTTTCATGTAGGCCTCGGTCAGGTGCACTTTGAAGTAAGCCGTGGGAAGACTTGAGACGCCTGTCTTTGGAAGCTCCGTCTCTTCTCCACATTCTGGGCAGGCCACGATGTACTTCAATCCCTTCCGGACGCCGTCTCTGATAACCAGGCACGAGGCGCAGACGGAGTGGAGGCATGCCAGCAGCTTCGGCTGGGCGTGCTGGGTAAAGAACTTGCGGCATTTGGGGCAGCTGAGCTGTTTCTTCAGTTTCTGCAGCGCCTCAGTCTTCTGCTGGAGCTCTTTCGCAGCCTGCTCCTTCAACGGAGCGCCAGCTTCAGCCATAATTGTGCCTCCTCCGCCCAGGTAGTCAAAACTGCATGCACGTGCAAAGAATGCAGCCCCGCCCTTTTCCTCAATATTATAAAAACAAGTTATTATTAAAAACATGTTGAAAGAACAACAAAAACGTGATACTATCGTAAGAGTCAGGGTGGTTGAGATGACCCTAGGTCTGACTTAGCATGAGTCTCTGGGTTGATGCCGATCAGCTGTTCCTTGTGTTTGCCGATGAGGATCCTCGGGGGCGGGGCTCCCAGAATGGAGTCCACTTGTTCTCGTAGTCCCTCCCGGAACTCCTTCATCTTGACATCCAGTTCCTCCGCCTCAACCAGCATCAGCTGCAGGCGGTCGGTCAGCTCCTTCATGCCCTGGCAGCATGACTGCAGGGGAGGGAGGAGGAAGAGGGAGACGGCTTCAATAGTAGCAAACTTTCAGACAGCATTGAGCAGTGGAGGTTGCTCAATGAGGTCTCACCTTGAGGACTAGTATTCTTTCCTCGTCCTCCACTCCATCGTCCTCCTCTAGGAGTAGGTCCGCATCTGTCTTGCCATTCACATAGCCCATCTTCCTGTGTGTGTGTGTGTGTGTGTGTGTGTGTGGTGTGTGTATGTGTGTCAAAGAATATACATGGTGGCTGCTGATGTGAGGGCTAATTGTCAGCATAGTCATTTTACTTGTTAAAATCATCTTCAGGCATTTTCAAATTCTCGGCTGATAGATTCTCGATGAATGAGATTGCTCCACACTGTGGAAGGAAGAGTGCAGAGTCCATTACTTGCCACTAATAACTACATCACATCACCACACATACTAGATTGGTGAAGTAGTAGCCGGCCTCGCCACTCATGACTCTCATGGGGTTGCTGAACCGAGAGATGTAGCTATGGAAGCACCGGGAAGGAGGGAGGGAGGGAGGGAGGAAGGAAGGAAGGAGGGAGGGAGGGAGGGAGGGAGGGAGGGAGGAAGGAAGGAAGGGAGGAAGGAGGAGGGAGGGAGGGAGGGAGGGAGGGAGGGAGCATACAAATTTAAATTTATTACATAAGTCAGTATAAATTACACTGACGTACAGTCTCTTCCACAGACCAGGTAGGTACAATGTGCTACTGTATGTGTAGGTACAATGTACTTGGGAGAGGCTTACAGAATGACGCAAGTGCTCCACCACAGGTACATGGTAGCCAACAAAAAAGTGACTGTGCATACAGTGGACACAAGCTACAGAGTTCCTATTATTACGGAGAAGCGGTATTATGAACTCTTGCAGGAGGACATCCATTGCTCACTTGATGTTGGAGTGGAGGTGCTGTGGACTGGTGTAGATGACCATGAAAATCAGAGAGGGAAGAAACTCGTCTGCACTGGCCGGACCATCTTGGGAAATCCGCAGGGCAGCTGTGGGTGGAGCCAAGACTTTAGATGAGAGCAACGAACTGGCTAATTATATCTTTACACACAAACTATCACTCCATAAACTTTTTGTTTCGCACTCTGGAGCAATGTGATTTTTCTCGAGGACAAGTTGTAAAATTCCGAATTGCAAATACCTGGGTCCAACACAGTCTAGGAATTGAAGCTGCCACATATTATGGCAAGGGCCATCAGCCAACACCCAGCCAACCCCATCAGCTATCACCCAGCCAACCCCATCAGCCAACACCCAGCCAACCCCATCAGCCAACACCCAGCCAACCCCATCAGCTATCACCCGACCCATAACAAGGGCCATCAACCATCACCTAAACCATGACAAGGGCCCCCAACCATGACAAAGGCCATCAGCCTTACCAACGACTAGGGCCATCGGCCATCACCTAAACCATGACAAGGGCCCCCAACCATGACAAAGGCCATCAGCCTTACCAACGACTAGGGCCATCGGCCATCACCTAAACCATGACAAGGGCCCCCAACCATGACAAAGGCCATCAGCCTTACCAACGACTAGGCCCATCGGCCATCTTCTTAGCTTCGTTCCCAGGCCTCCACCCAGGTTTTGTCGCTTGCAGTACGTAACACACACATGGAGCGGGAAGGCCTGGGAACGAGGCTACCGTCACCTTACTTACCCATGAGGTGCATGCAGCACCTGGCGATGCAGCTCAGCTTGTCCTGGGGAGCCTTCTTTGTGTCCATGCTCCACAGCTCTGCAGGAGAGGGGATGTGTAGGTATGGTAAGATAGTAGAGTCAAGAGAGAGAGAGAGCTAGGATGTTCCTGGAGTGCTGCCCAGGGTTTCATACAGAGGGAGTGAAAGGGGGGGCACTGGGATCCCCCCCCCCCAGAATTTTGAAGTTGTAATTTTTTAATACCGAGTAGTTCATTAGTAGCTAATTTCCAGCCTTTTTGGAGTCCAAGAAGCCACCAGAAGCAACCTCAGAGCACATAAATTTCAAAAATTTCCTGGGGGAACATACCCCCATACCCCCTAAGGGGCATGGCTCTACAGGCAGCATTGTTCCCACCCCCACTGTACGAAAGCCTGCTGCCATAGAAGAGTAATGAGTGATTTTCCTTCCCCCCTTCTCACAGTTTGGACTTTAAATCTCTCCTAGGAGGAAATCTCTGGGTCTGGACTACCAGGCCGTGCAGTGCCTAGGGGAATCCCCTACGCAGCCGCAATGGAGGTTGGTACTCACCCTGCCGTCCAGTGCTGATCATGTCCTGGACCTCGGGGTTGTGGAGGTCGAGTGCGATGTCCAGGTGGTGGGGCTCCAGCCAGTGGAGCATGCGGAACCGTCTCTGTAGGAGGAGGTCCTTCATCTCATCGTCACATGACGCAGGGGAGAATACCCTGTGGACAGGAAGGCAGTCATGTGAGTCACGTGATGTTAGCATACTCTTTCTATAGAGATTCACTGAAAGTAAATGTTTTATTGTTCAGCTTCTGTTATTTTGTACTGTGTGAACCCGCAGCCGCTATATAGATATACACACCTATGGAGGTTCAGCACTCAAAGCACAGGTACGTATTCGTTCCCATGTTAGCAGTTGAGTGAATCACATTGTTGAAAAAAATCAGGCGCTGTCACATAATGCAATAGAAACTAATGCCTTGCTGTCTAACTTCAGTCGTTGCTAAGGCAACAGTGTACTCTAGCACGCCAGTTGCAGGGTATTTCACTGAAATGTGTCCTACCACTACCACTAGCCTCATTCCCAGGCCACTACCACTAGCCTCATTCCCAGGCTACTACCACTAGCCTCATTCTCAGGCTACTCCCCCCATGAAGACAGTAGGCAAAGTGTAGGGACTGAGTGTGTAGAAGCAAGAGTTCAGAATTATGGACTCTTGGTAGAAGGTACTTGGTTGTGAAGCTGAGGTTTCTGAGCTCACTTCTGGTAGATGCTGGTTGTGAGGTGTTTTTCGATGCCGTCCATCATGTCTTCCTGTTGCTCCTCGTTCATCGTCCTGAAGAGGGGGTGTGTCTGTAGTCGCTCGGCCATTGACTGTGTGTGTGTGTGTGTGTGTGTGTATAGGCGAGAGAGAGAGAGAGAGAGAGAGTCAAAGCCGTGTGTTATAACTAATGTGTCAGAAAACATTCCTGTGTTGTAGATCTGCGACTACGGGAGGCATACTTTTTCGTGGAACTAAATTTCCGTGAAATCCTGTCCAATGCACACTGCCAAATTTTTCTCGAAATTTTAAATTCGTGGTTCAAGGTCATGCAATACATAGTGTACATACATAACACCATAAGTTGCGAGTATTAAATTTCACAGTCACAGATCGGCTATAGAAATTTTGTATATGCATTTTAACAAGAGCTACATGTTTCAAATCCACCCTGAAACGCACACTTCTGTGGCACTCACTGCGTAAAAGTCCTGCGCTGCCTCGCCCTGCTCATCCACAGTCACTGACCTCTCAGTGATCTGCTTACGAAACCTGGACAAGACAAGGATTGCAGCAGCGACTGTATCCACAGAGCACCATACAAGTAACAGAGAGTGGTAACTATACAGCCAAAGCATGCAGTGTTTCCCCTAAAGGAGGTTACCATGGTTACCATGGTGTGCCCCTGCCTTCCCAGCTTGTTAATGATACATCCTCCCCCCCCCCCCCTCCTGTGTAGTTCTGGACTTAGGTAGACCCGTGCAGCCTAAGTACGAGACCCATGATGAGGTTTCTCGTCAATCAGATTCAGTCTACATACGTCTTAAGGTGTTGGACAATGTCTTGTGCTGCCGGCTTCTTGAGTGTCTTCAGAAACTCATTGAATGGCTCCACTACCCGGGGCTGCTTCTTGCCTGGGGCAATGTGTGGGAGGAGACAAATTCAAGTACTTGGTAAGTGTCTACAGTCTAGCCAGTGGCCCCTGCCTATAGAGACAGTCTAGCCAGTGGCCCCTACCCATACACGGTTCAGTTCATTCACTGACACAAGAAAATACTAAGCTTTGCTTCTCTGTAGAAGCGAAGAATGGAGCAATGATAGACTGGTAATGAGGCTAGTATACTAGAGGTAGATGGGAAATGAGGCTAGTATACTAGAGGTAGACGGGAAATGAGGCTAGTATACTAGAGGTAGACGGGAAATGAGGCTAGTATGATAGTGGTAGAGTGGTAATGAGGCTGGTGAACTGAACTGCAAATGAGGCCAGTACATGTACGCCAGAGGTGGGCTGGAATGAGACTAGAATACCAGAGGTGGACTGGGAATGAGACTAGTAGACCAGAGGTGGACTGGAATGAGGCTAGTACACCAGGGTTGGACTGAAAACAAGGGCAGCACAGCCAAGACTTGTACACACCATCTCCAAGCGCTACATACTTAATATTACTCACTTTTCCTGCCCTCTCTTGCCTCGGGAAAGGGTGTGGCACCAGTGGAGGCCTTCAGAGGCGAGCCACCCTTGAATAACTTCCCACGGCTATAGTATACAGAATGTGTGTGTGTGTGTGTGGTGTGTGTGTGCGTGTGTGTGCGTGGTGTAGCTGCATGTTACCACTGTACATGCAACCATGCATCAATTCAGCAAATAAGAGAGTCAGGGAATAAAGAATAAAGAGTCCATGCTCACCCCTTGGCTGTGGCCATCACCATCCTCTTCATGTTGAACTTACCAAAGCTCAGTCCTCCAGAAGCTGTGAGGAGGAAGGAGAGGAGGGAGGGAGTGGGGAGGAGAAGGGAGGTAAGGGAGGGGAGGAGAGGGGAGGGAGGGGAGGAGAGGGGAAGGAGAGGGGAGGGGAGGGGGAGGGGAGGAGGGGAGGGGAGGGGAGGAGAGGAGAGGAGAGGAGAGGAGAGGAGAGGAGAGGAGAGGAGAGGAGAGGAGAGGAGAGGAGAGGAGAGGAGAGGAGAGGAGAGGGGAAGGGTGGAGGCAGGAAGAGAGAGGGAGGCAGAAAGAGGGAAGGAGTGGGGAGGAGTAGAAGAGGGAGGAGTGGAGGAAGAGGGGAAGGAATAAAATAGCTCCACAGTCAACATATACATTGTGTATATGTCACTATGGTGGTGTGCAGCTACACGAATATTGTTATGGCAACTACCCCGTGTACATTGTGTATATGTCACTATGTTTATTTGCATTTGCGTGTTTATACAAATATGTAACTTCAGTTACAATATTGACAATGTTTCTACCATTATTTGCTTTTGAATTCGCTTGAGTAAGTGCTGAGTGTGAAGTATATAACCATTAGTGTGTTTGTACATGTGCACACTCCACAACTTGTTCAGCACTGGAAACACTCTGGGTAGTTGCCATAACAATATTCGTGTAGCTGCACACCACCATAGTGTTTCACACACCTCAACGCTTAGCGCTCACCCACAAAGCATCCTTCCATACATAAGCATAAGTAGTGCCCAGCAAACATTGTCTACAGCTATGGGCCTAAGTGGAAGGTGTTTTTCCCGAAGTGTAGAGGCACGCGTGATACTGGAGGGCTAGAACAAGATATGTGGGAGTGCATGTCTCTTTAATTAACTGTGGGGGAGGCGGGCTCTGGCGCTAACTAGTCTCGTACCCAGGCCGACTGGGAACGAGGCTAGGGCCTAACATAAGGTTGAGCAGTAGAAGTTGCAAAATTCAGTTTCATTCCCGTTCTACATACCGGAATCAACCTGCTCCTCAGGTGCCTTCTGCTGCACATCTGTGGGCTTCGGAGCGTCTCGTACCAGCTCCTTATAACACTTGGAGCAGTAGCCATGGTAGATGGGGTTGCCATAGAAACCACATCTGAAGCAAGTAATCACATACATAACAGGAGTTTAATTATTCAATTAGCTAACTGTGCGTTAGAGCTTCCAGTAAGGCCACATGGGTGTGGACATGCTACTGCAACACCACAATGCCCCAACTGGCAGGTCATTTGCCAGTCTCTCCACTCCAGTTTTTATGTCACTTGCAGTACAAAAAAAAACACGGCAAAAACCAGAGCAAAGAGACTTGGAACTGGGCTAGAGCTGGCTCTGCTAAATACTATTACTGTGTCATCCAACAGAGCGCTCGCATGTGACGTCACGACCATATAACTATGCTTCACTTTCTGTTATCTTCCGTTTATCCCTTACTTCCGTGTAGCAAGAGAGTGGCAGGTTCTGTAGTGATCTCAGAAATAAGAGCAGCTTGAAACTTACACTTTAGTATGTCAACTGTCGCTGTGGCACAGTTATCACTCAGGATAAATTCAACGAATCTGCTAATTACTGCATGAGTATCGCAACAACTTTCACTCAGCTGCAGAGCAAAACGTTCACACAGAAGTGCTTAGGCACGTGTTTTTGAGACGTCAGCAGCATGTGTTTTTGAGACGTCAGCAGCATGTGTAAAAACAATGATGTTGGTGGTTTAACGATCGAGAACCTAGTATTACTTGACCTAGTGTGTAAGAGTGAAGTTAGTCTCACCATGTCTACATTCTGGATCCACAAAGAGGCATGAAGAGGTGTGGCTAACGAGACTATGCGTAGGTCGGCTACATGTACGCAGTACAGCAGATCGCAAAAGTCTTGCAACAAGAACGCTGCCTATTATAATGCAAATGCAAAACCACAATTGAATAATTGGCATTAGAGGTACCAGGAGCTCCTGGAGGTACATGTGTCAATTGTGGTTTTGCGTAGCAGGCTCGCATGTTGCAAGACGTTTGCAATCTGGTGTAACACAGAACAAGCCAGATCAGTCCTGCTCCCCAACTAAACCTGGCTCACTTCTCGATACGTATTTTCTTTGATGTGGTCACAGGAGCGTGATCACATGGGATATCTTTAATCTCCGGACCCCCTTTAATATTTCACCATGACTTGGGGGGGGACTCACTTGTTCTTGCACCGCAAGTCTGGGTTGGACAGCCTCTTAGTGTACTTGTCCTCCTGGCTACCCGCGTAATCAACCATCTTTCGTCCTCGAGGAAGATTCTTCTAATTATCTGAATGCCATCCCAAATAGACGAAATGTAAACACGGATGGGGGTGTGTCCCTCTATTTTAGGGCCATCCCTGCCCGAGAGTATATTAAAAGTAGTCAGGCGAAGCCAGACCCGAGAGAGTAAGTCGATCATGTCTGGTCAGTTAGATGAGAAGGATCTGAACGGGATCAAACAGAACGTCTTGGTGCACCTGAGGCAAGAACTGGTCGATAATGTGGACCCGAGGCGGTACATGACCTTCCTTCGCTCAAAATACGTCCTCGACGAGAGAGACTGCGACGTTATTAAGAGTACTCCTTCGCGGCACGCTTCTGCCGAGAAGTTTTTCGACCTTCTGGCCAAAAAGGGCTCCTCCGGTTACGACGAATTCTGCAACGCCCTCTTGTACGACAAGACACAGGTGTTTCTGCTCACGTCCATGAACACCACGCTGCAGATCTTGAAAGCGAAAACCAAGAATTTGAAGAAAGCTAAAGGTATAAATTCAGTACCACTATACCATGGCCAAGACTCCTCGATCAAGGCTGATAATATGTAAAACATACTCTATCAGATTTTATATAGACTTTAAATTAAAATCTATATAGACTCTCATACATTATGTAGCATGAAAAAAGGCAGCGATAGTGCTATTCTACTATCTACGATTAAGATAATTAAAGTTGTAGCATTTCTGCGATAAATCTTATCCAACACATTGTGTTGTTAAGGTAAAATTTTGTGTGTTGTTACGGTAACACAACACGTGTCTATAATCTGTATTTTAACCAGTCCTGTTTTGTCTTCCCACAGCTGACCAGAAAAAGCATCCCCACCCCCGCCCCCACCCCCAGTGGCAGGGATATCACTTCAATGCACACATACATCCTGCCGGCCTTCGAGCGGGGGCTCCGGGATACGGTCCCCCGCACCTCCATCATCAGGGGCACGGTGGACCGGGGCATCATATCCCAGCACGAAGGGTCCGCTCCCGGTCTCCAGTTCCACCAGAGGAAGAGTACATGTTACCACCGACAATGCCACCACCTGCACCCCATGATCACTTGCTACATCCTACATTACCGCCGTACGTTGCCACGGTATCACCACATACAGAGTCCAAGCTGCCACCATATGATCCACCTCATGATCCTAACCCAGCCCCATACGATCCCTCATTACCACCACAGGATGCCGTATCACTGAATCATGAACCAGCATTACCACAACATGACATCACGTATACCAGTGCTGTAGATGAGGATGACCCAGAGGACACGGACCAACCCTGTGGGGAGTCTACTGCCCCAGTGTCACAGAAATAAGCTCATCATACAATCCATGTTCTACGTATACATGTATCAAGCATTTTTACAGCCCATCTCATCAATGCATTAAGAAGAATCAGTATTAAATTTGTATTACTCACGATATTCAATTTTTGTTTCCCTAATAATATGACTACCAGCCATAGCCCTTATTGCAAACAAAGATGTAATATTATACAGGAAAAGAATCAGACTTCTAGGGCTACAGTGGTGTCTGCAGAGTAGAAGAAAGGTCCCTCTCTGTCATATTTCCTCAATTTGAGGTAACTGGGACTTCCAAACACGCTCTCTGCTGTACCAGAGATCACCAACCTGTGGACTATCTCATACTTGAGCTCCTTTCCCGTCTTTTCCGACTCTGTCTGTCTATCGAGTAAGTACTCCAAAAAACCAGGGTGGTCGTGCATCTCCCTTTGGCCCCACTCAAAGTTAGCCAGGACCAGGAGGAGTTTCAGTCCTGCCGTGTGGAGATCCTCGAAAGGCTGTTTCACAGCCTTCATCAAAACCAGAAAGATTTTGGGATGGAGTGCACGGAACATTTCCCGGCTCTTTGATATTTCCCAGTCACTGCACTCTTCCTCCGTGCAAGACACTAGCATGGTCGCTGCTTCAAGGCACCTGATGCGCAGTTCAGACTTAGCGTCTGCGATGAAACTGCCCAGTTTCTTCAGGGCAGCTGTCGTCTCGGAGCCGTGAGCTTCCAGGGTTTTTCTCCCAGCCTCAGTAGATCCCAAAATTCCAAATGTGTCCACTGCTATTCCCCATATGGTGTCGTCCTGTGGAGAGTGCACTGCAGCGAGAACAGTCCGCAGGAACTCTGGGTATTGGGTGCAGATAGCTGCCACATCAGCCCCTTCCGAGAGGGCAACATGGCCAAAGAACTTCAGAACACCTGCAGAAGATAGCAAATATTAAGTTTAATAGATACAAAAGCCTCACTCCATGTTCCAGCTTCTTCGCAGCACTAAATAATTTCTACATGCAGAACACTAAATTATATGGAATTATTTATAAAATATTCACTTTTGTTATGTAACAGAGGTAAGGTAAAGCGGGGTAATTTCGGACGGCGTTTAATTTCGGAAGCTTCAAATTCAACATTGTGTTATTTTGAGGAATGAATGGCTACACTCTCCAAACTTCCAGCGTTAACACTGGGTCTCTGCCTGTATAACATACTAAAGCTCCATTGCAGACCGTTAGTGCAATGGTCAGTTTCGAGCACCGAGCACGGAATTACCCAATCGAAAATTTGTCACGAAATTGCCCCGCCTTACCTTACATTGATCCAGTAAACTTTACAGGCACAATGACATTGTGTTTTTATAGGTTTATGTGCCCAACCTGCCTAGAAGCATACCTGGGATTATAACACTCCCGAAAGGATCTTGCTGGGCAGAGAGTAAGAGGGAGTGGAGTTTCCTCAGCACCTGAGAGGCCTCCAGAAACTGAATCCCTTCCGGAGATTCCAGCAGCATGAGCAGCAGCTCGATGCAGTTCATCTTCACCAAGATGTCCTCGAGATCCAGCTCACTCACCAGTTTCTGCAAGAGGCCAGAGGACTGGACAAAGGCAACGGCCTCTCCGCCCAGCAGCATCATTCTAGTTGCAAGTTCATATACCCGATAGCGGATTATATCGCTTTTACTTACAAGCCCCTCCAAGTCAATTAGAAGCGCTTGTCTGAGTTCAACATCTACCATTTCTGGGCTATTCACAACCTCCAGGAATATCTCTGTCGCCAGCTTTGCACATTGCAAGTTCTCACTTCCTAATGTTTGAGTGATCAGGTGGAACATAGTCGCTGAAAGGACCATGCTCCTGATGGCTTCACTCGATAAGTTTCTCTTCAATAGCTCCAGACACAACTTGTTCACATCATCCGATAAGTGCTGCAGTCCAAGTTCAATGTACTGCCTGTATTCAAACAGGTTTTCAGCCGGTAAGCTGGAAAGGAGCTTTCCAAGAACAGAACAGCAAGCCTTCAGCTGCTCCACGTCTGCGGAGTTGAGGCAACCGAAGAGAATCTGCAGAGACATAAAGGAGCCGATTTCTTGGACCTCAGCACTGGAGGAAGTGGCTTCTAGCAAAGTGTTCAAGTTATGCAGCACTGGGATCACATTTTCACCTGCTTGCAGTGCCTGCCGCATTATAGAGAGCTGCTCCATCGTATCCGCCATCTTTCCAACGTGCAATGCCGCAGCAGCGCGCGTACGCGTACCTTCTAAATACCCGCTCAATGTTTACAAATAGAAAGGGGGGCGGGGTTCCAAGAGGCTGCTCTGTCATTTTGTATTTCCGCCGTTTCTTCGCTGTGTATACCGTCCCCAGGCCTCAGCAGAGACAGAGTCGAAGCCGAAATGAGCACCAGAGTGTGCGCCGTTGGAGAGTTCACAAGGTCTGTAGGGGAGTCCAGCTTTAATATAGTGTACTTGTATACACAGCTAGCTAGATACAATAGCCATGCACAAATTCCTAGATACGAACTTTGAAAATCAGCACTTGTGTGGTAGAAGATGATCCATATTCTGTAATATGCAATTATTATTAGTAGCATATTTTCGACAAAAACAGTGAACATAGCTAGTGACATAATCTTCATATCTGAATTTTTGTGAAGGCCACGGTCAGTCTCGGCTTCTTCTCTAAAAGGGAACTGACTCTGTGGCTCTTCCTCCTTCCCTCCCTCCCTCCCTAGCAACCTGGCTGCAGCCTACTTGAAGAGCATCAGCGGCAGAGATGGTGATGAAAGCACCGATGGCAGTGGTGGGGGCGGGGCCGACGGTGGGGTGACTGAACGCGGGGAGGAGGGTCGATTAATGGAGGCCTTTATAGAACTGCAGCTGCCTTTATCTCCCAACCAAGGTGGGTGTGGTAGAACACATTACAGTACCAGTTTCTTACTAGGAAGTGACTTATACTGCCAGTAGCAACCACTCATTGGCAATCTAGTCTCGTACCAACTCCCTCCCCCTGCTTTTTTTGTTACCTTTTCACACAGGGGGAGGGCTCTGGGTACAAGACTAGATTACCAATAATCTCGTACGCAGAGCCCTCCATATGAAAAGTGAAAAAAAGGCAAATACAAGTTGGTAATCAGTGTGAGATGTGGAACAGAGTTGAATATCTTGCAGTAAATTAAGAGCCTGGGAATGATGCTACCAGTATGGAACCTGAAAGTGAGGCTACCAGTTTGGAACCTGGAAGTGAGGCTGCCGGTTTGGAAACCTGGGGTGAGGCTACCAGTATGGAACCTGGAAGTAGGGCTACCAGTTTGGGAACCTGGGAATGAGGCCACCAGTATGTATGACAAATTCTGCTTATTACTAAAATGTGGGTCGTTATTTGGCGAGCTTCATAGACGCTGCAGAAGACTGGCTGGAAGTGAGACGCCCTAGAGTTAGTCGGCTGCAGATGATTGGCTGGAAATGAGACACCCTAGAGCTAGTCTGCATTCCTGTGTAGTTTGTGGGTTGCAGAAGGTCTGCTGCGCGGTTTGCTTTTCTACTCTGAGCTATTCACTCCTCTGTTTATGATAGCTAACACATACAAATGCTGTGCGGTAGAGTCAACACAGGTGCCATGGCAACACCATGCCCCTGCCATAGCACATGCACAACTGTACACACCTACAGACACGTGAGGCAGAGCTACACTACATGGTATCCATAACTCTGTCTCCTGGAATGTACTTGTTTGTACATGTACAGGCATGTAGGTCAAAATTTTTTTTTTTACAAGTCCAGGAAAGGTGTAGAGCATGGTTCTGGGAAAACAAAGGCTTGGGAATTAGGATAGTGTAAGTGCCAACAGTAACCACATCTCTAGTAAGGAATTGTATGATTAGTGGTGATTGCAATGGTAACAGTAACTATGGCTCAGTTAGCAGGTATGCTCAGCAGTACCTCACTCAACTACTCACTGTGGGATTACCAGTATTAGCAATTGTACCAAATACCGCACTAAGTATTAACAAATCCACTTAACTACTCCACTAACTAAATAATTCATTAACTAACTAGTTACTGACCTAGTCACTAACTAATTAATCCATTACTCCCCTCCCCTCCCCTCCCCCTCCCCTCCCTCTCCCTCACCCCTTACTCCTTCCACCCCAACCTGCCATAGTTCGCCGTGTCCTGACCACAGCCCACCAGCAGCGCTGCGACCCCAGCACTGGCGGTTCGGACCATCTCGGCACCCTCTCTTGGGGAGAGTTCTGTGTCTTCGCTGTGGAGATTGCCGCCAGACAGAGACAGGCAGCGGAGAGAGCCCCTCGCAGTGGAAGCGGGAGAAACAGTAGCTGCCAGACAGGATGGAGGGAGTGGAGCCCTACCACGGCTGCAGCTGCTACCACCAAGAAGCCAAAGACTGGAGCTCATCGAATGGAACACGGATGCCACTGTGAAGGTTAGCGTATCCTGCTTTGCTAGGGATTCCGGAGAAGTGTCACTTCCGTTTCCTCAGCTCTTAGCTCATGTCTGAGTGTGCTACAGCTATTTATAGACAATGTGGGGAAATCCCGGCATGCTGCAAGGGGGAATAGGGAACCGCCACATTCCTTGTGACTTCCTGTGATCATCCAGCTCTTGTTTCACTGTCTTCCCATTTTTAGGGCTTGGTTTCCACCTCCACTGGTGAGGGGCTTCTCGGGCTGCAGCTGTGTAACCCCATGGGATTTATTTTTCTGTTTTTCGCTGCTAGTTTCAGCATTCAGTGGGACTTGTTGTGTCTTTAGGGAGGTGCAAGGAAGGAGGAAGGGTGTGTGTAGTAATGGTTGGAATTACGTAGCTCGATCCTACTGGCAAGTGCTACTAGAGGGTTTAGTAGCTGTGTCTTGCCTACTGCTGTTCTGCTCGGGGACTCAGATTCAATCCCCGACTTTTAGATTTCTTTTTCCTGTGTGGATATGTGCATCCATATCTCCTATTTGCTGCCTGTGTGATTTATCCTCACAAACCTACACTTTCCACACACACACACACACACGCACACACACACACTCTCTCCACACACACACACACACATCGCCCCAGTATTTCTGGGCGGCTCCTGCAATCCAACCACGTGGCGCAAGGACACAGCCATCCCGGTGCTACAACGAGAGGGTGTCACCTACTACAACCCTCAGGTCAGCCCTTCAGATGTAGCCCTCTCTCGTACTGCTCTCACCTCACCTCCGAGAAGTGGGTCTATGCCTTGTGGTCACCCAAACCAAGAAATAATTATGTGAACTTTCAGCTGCTCTAATAGCATGCAGAGATACTACACACAGTGTTCCTGGATTAGATATACATTTTAATACCAGTACCGGTATCAGAAGGTTGGTTTCATTTTGCACTTTCTTTTATGCAGCAGGTAAATGTGACCAGATTTGCAAAAACCCAGCATTTTTACAAATTTTTGCTGCTTTTAAGCATGCTATCTTGACAACCATTATAGACACATGAATGATACCTTCAACTAAAGTCATCCATTGCTAGAAGTCTACATTTCTCTCCGTTTCTGTGATGCGTACCTCGATAGCACTGCCATTTTCGGAAAATACCGCTCCAACGCCTCCTGCGTAAGCCACCTTTGATAGTGTATAACGTTCTGGAGATACACATCTTTGAAGTATGCACATTCAAATGCAGAAAATTCCGGGTTTTCACAATCTGGTCACATATAATGCCTGTTGCATAAAAAATTGCAAAATGCAGCCACATTTGCATAAGCACCTGATGCCGATACTAGCTTCGTACCGATTGCTGTGTGCAGGTGGAGGAGTGGTACCCGGAGTTGATAGAGATTGAGGAGCAGGCAAAGATGGCGGCCTCCATGCTCCTGTTTGTGGTGGACGACAGGACACGTGCTGTGGCCTCCATGGTGGAGGTGGCCCACCTCACGGGCCTCGGGCGGGAGCTGGTACTGGTCGTGGAGGACATCCAAGGGGAGAGCCCACAGGTAGGACGGATTGGGAGAGACAGGGAGGGGAGAGGGGGCGTGTTAACTTAATCCATTGCAAGAAGGGGTGGGGGAAGGGGTGTGTCAACATGGTCCATTAGAAGAAGGGGTGGGACAGAAGAGAGGAAGGGGTGTGTCCACATAATTCTCCACTGGGAAAAGGGGTGGAGGAAGGGGTGTGTCCACATAATTCTCCATTGGGAAAAGGGGTGGGGCAGAAGAGAGGGGAAGGGGTGTGTCCACATATTTTCCACTCTCCAGTCTGTAGCTTTCTTATAACCAGATTTCCAAACACTATCAATTATTTGGATGAATCCACCGGCAGATTGTGATAACTGTATATAATGCCTTGTGTAACCATAATTCTTGTACGCTGCAGATTGGAGAGGACGTGCTCTCTCAGAGAGAGATGGAGGATCTGAACCGGGGTCGGGCATTCGTGAGGAACCTGGCTGAGCAAGGCAACTCCATCCTCGCTGGTTCAGTGCCCGAGGCAGTGGGCGTGACTGCAGCCATGCTCAGGGGCTCCATGGGCGTGGCAGAATACTATGCCAGACACAGGCCATTCCACATCCGACATTCACACACACTGGGTGAGGAGATGAGGTGGGTACAGCATTGTGTCGTACAGTAGCCTCAGGCTGTGTATGCAATAGGTTAACCTATAGCCCAATTAACCATAGCTAACCCCCCCCCCCCCCCCCCGCGCGTTAGTTGACTTTAGTTGGTTGCATGAAGGTAAGCCATAGCCACAAAAAGTGTGGGCCTGGGAATGGGACTAGGCCTGGAAATGGGACTAGGCCTGGGAATGGGACTAGGCAAGCTAACTGTGCGTCCACATATCTTTAATATGGTGGACCTACTGTTTTGCAGACTCTTGAGGCAAGTGTTTACAATGTATGATACAGACAGGAAAGGAGTTCTGAGTGTGAAAGAGGTATGTTTCTGATTTCTCAACAAAAATGTGTGTTTCTTCCACTGGGAATTAATTTGTACTTTCTTTCCTTGTGCAGGCAGAGTTGGTTCTGAGATCACTGCACATCCAGAGCCCGACAATATCCCAGCTGTTGTCGGACCAAGCCGAGTCTCACGAGCACCTATTGTCGTGGCAACGACAGGGGATCCCCTTTGAGGACTTCTGCACCCTCTATGCCGAGCTGAAGCACCTCGATCTGCTGGCCCAGACCCCAGGAGCCGTGCTGACTGCCTTCTGCTACCTAACGGCTCCCTTCAAGTGGCTTTCCAGTGAGTTCAGGTTGCTGAACATAGCCTGGGAAGGAGGCTAGTCTAGCCTCGTACCCAGGCCTCCCCTCGCGTTTTTTTTTTTACAACTGTGGAAAATGGCTGCTGTGAACAAGCTGCAAGGGGAGGACTGGTTACGAGGCTAGGCTAGACTGCCTCCACTACACAGCTATTTCTTTACCTCTAAAATCCGTAAGCAACAAAGCTGATTGGAACCAGAATGCGTTGCAGAAGTGATTTTATCTACAGGTACCTCTAAAGAATTAGACTACACAGCTGCTTATGGATCGGAAATATTTTTAAGTTTTCGATATCTTCTTACCTAATTAGTTGATATAAAGAGTTTCGTTCCCAGGCTCCACTCCTGATATAAAGAGTCTCGTTCCCAGGCTCCACTCCTGATATAAAGAGTCTCGTTCCCAGGCTCCACTCCCCAGCTTTATTACACAGTGTAGAAAACTAGCTTTTCTACATGCGGGAGTGGAGCCTGGGAACAAGGCTAGATTAGATGTTAGTAGCGATGCCAATCTTTTTGCATTCAAAACTACCACACTTGCACACATCCCACTGCATCTTCTCATTAGCATGGCTGTGGTCGACCCCGCCCCCACCCCTCCCTCCTCCGTTCTGCGATGTCTTCCTGGGAGGTAGCTGCGGCAGCACCTCTTGGAGGAGAGACATCGCCATCCCCATTCTCAGGTCAGTCGTACCAACCACAGCTGGCTCAAGCTAGTTGTTGGCCAAGGTACTTACCGTGTATACGCTGAGAGGAATGCTGGTTTACATTATAGTCAAACTTTCAAAGTATACATACAGAATAACAATGACTGTTTTTTTCCCCTTCTCTCCTGCCAGACAACACGGTGTCTCCTACTTCAACCCTCAGCTGCCCAACTGGGACAACCGGCTCATCCCCATTGAGAACCAAGCCAAGGAACAGGTCAGTGCCACCAGCCACACGCCTAGCCAAGGAACAGGTCAGTATCACCAGCCACAGGCCTAGCCAATCACTGTCACCAGCCACACGCCTAGCCAAGGAACAGGTTAGTGTCACCAGCCACAGGCCTAGCCAATCACTGCCACCAGCCACACGCCTAGCCAAGGAACAGGTTAGTGTCACCAGCCACATGCCTAGCCAAGAACAGGTCAGTGTCACCAGCCATCAGACCTGAGAGAATGGAAAGGGGAAGATAAGAGGAAGCTAGATGTGGGGACAGGTTTGGGGGAAGGAGCGAGAGACTAGAGTTTATAGTTCTGGATTGCTCGTAGGTGATGAAAGTGTCTGTGTATACAAACTCACTATGGCCATCGAAAGTCGTAAATGTAAACCAACACTTTAATGTACACACACTCACTATTAAGGTACACCTAATGCCCAGCACAGCAAGCCTCACATACACATACATGTACATCAAGAGCTGAGACATATATTCATTCTGCCCATCCTTTCCCTCCTCCCTCACAACCTCCATCCCCCTCCCTCCCCCTCCCTCCCTCCCTCCTTCCTCTCTCTCTCCCCCTCCCTCCCCCTCCCCTCTCCCTCCCTCCCTCCCCCCTCCTTCCTCTCTCTCCTCCCTCCCTCCCCCTCCCTCCCTCCCCCCTCTCCAGAGCCGGGTTCTTCTCTTTGTGGTATGTGGTGACACTCTCTCGGTGGCCTCCATGGTTGAGATCGCCTACTTTCTTGGCCGGGGGAGGAAGATGGTGCTCTGCCTCAATGACATCCCTCCAAGTGAGAACCCAGAGGTCGACGGTATCAAGGTAAGGGGGAGGGGGGAGGGAGGGGGGGGAGGCTGGGTTTATGGAGTATGGGTCTCCCTTTTTAGTCACTGCTACTAAGAGGTAATCACTTCCAAGGCATGCGGAGGGTAACTGGCTTCACAGCCCAGCTGCTTTTTTTACATAAAAGAAACCAGCAAAGCACTGGGCAACACAGGCTGGAGGATGGTAGACCACCTCCTGAGGTTCAGCACCTTAATATCACCAGAGCCTTCATTGGTTAACAAAGGCAACATGCACTCTTTGACTAACTAGATGTTTTCTTTTGCACTTATACTAGCTAGTTGATCTAGTTGATGGCCATGACTGAACAATTCCGAGAACTGGAATTGTTCAGCCATGGTATTTAAATACCATGGCTCATTTGACGACCTCAGGTGTAATCCATCTCATTCCACAGCTCATTGCTGGCACATCTACTTCCTGCTACAAAGAAGCAGGAAGCGCCGGCACATTAGTCCTCCACATTGCATGTAGCCATAACGGTAGGAAATATCAAACCAATCCGGAAATGTAGAATAGTTAAAGAATGTCTGGCAGCAAGATTGAATTACTTCTACACGATATGGCAGTGCTCAGCTGTCACTATGGCGATTGCTGCTGTTTCGACACTTGTGGTAGATAAGCCTGATGTCCTGCCCAGGCTCTCCTCAGTCTCCTGCCCACTCACAGCCATGGAGACAGCTGGTCAGGTGTGTGTGATAGCATCTGGCAGTGGAGGCTGTGGGCTTAAAGACAGTCTAGATGAAACTTGTAAGGCCGGTTTAGCGCTAGCTGTTGTGTGCTAGCGTCCAACTAGAGAGTTTACAGACCGGATTGGCTTGCAAGACTAGGACTCCAGGATGCTCTAACCCCACCCCCCCCTCCAAACTTGGACTTTCAGCAACTGCTGATATTTTTGGTCACATGCTCATAGAACACACATTTTTTCTTCATTTATGCAATTCATGCAATATCCAGTAATTGATTTCAAATGCTTCTAAGCCCTTTATATTATATTAGTGCACTATTAACAAACATACACACACACACACACACACCACACATGCACACACACCACACAGCTGAGCCAGAGAGCCCTGAAGGACTACAACCGTGGCCGCGCCTACCTCGCCAGCATAGCCAACAAGAACAGGATCCCAATATTCACCAACGTCTCCGATGCGGCAATGTGTGCAGTCTACATTCTGAGAGGGTACCGGCTACCCCCAGTCAGCACTGTACCACTGAGTGGTACCAGTGTGTAGAGAGAGTGTATTATAGTAGAGGACTCTATGCAATGGCAACTATTATTCCATAGTGTAACTGGGAACTAAATTTTTATACACGCACAAGAATTGAAGCTATGACTATAGCTATATTATAGTTATGTCTTCTTTATCGGCCTGTGGTATATACAGGATTGTCAATTAACATAGTAACCTTTTTGTGTGGTTGTGTGATATCTGGTTCTTTGTGTCCTCGACAGTCTCGACAATTATTACTTCTGCCTCGTCTATCGCTGCTGTTTCTTACTGTGACATACCTTGCAGGGGTTCATACAGGATTTAGAGTTTGGGAGGGGGGGGGGCGGCCCCACTCCAAAGTTGGCGTCGACGCAGAGGGCGTGCTTTAGCTCTGAGATTGATTCTGAGGCATTCTGGAGGTAGTTCTAAAGTAATTAGCATGTGCACAGAACATTCTAGAGTAATGTTGAAATTTGGTTGTGAAAATACTTGGGGGGGGGGGGGGGTGGAGTAGACTTACTGGGAAGTATATAGACTGAGCTGTTTATCATTTGTGACATCACTGTACTGAGCGGAGATGTTAGGATGTATGACATTGTGCATGTAGATTATGCGCAACACATTAACACCTGGCCTTGTTTGTGTCCAGGCTCTCCTCTCATGTGCAAAGAATTAAGGGGGTCTCTGATCTGGGTACTAATACATAAGCGGGAGAGGGGGTGAATTTCAGTGTTCAGTGTGAGCTAGATATTTGATACATATTTGAACAATACATAACTGTTTATGCATGCGTTCTACCTTACTGTGTATTGCCACTGTTTATCAAGATGGGCCCTTATAATTGAGGTGTGTACATGTACATGTGACCGTGCACTGGACACAGAATTTGCACATGACTTGTCTATACACGGATTTTTACCTATATAGGGCAGGCTGCAGATTCTTTCTAGATGGTGTTAAAGATGTATGCTTTTTTGCAAGGGTTCATATAGCAGTTTCATGCAGTATATACTCTGCCTTGGTGGTAGCATAGATAGGTGGTAGGTTTCCCATGTCCAGGCTCCACTCCCCAGTTTTTCTCGCACCCGTTTTTCTACACAGTGCGAGAAAAGCTGGGGAGTGGAGCCTGGGAAAGAGGCTAACCGGGGTTTTCATGCAGCTCTTGGCTGGGGGGGGGAGGGGTTATTAATTGCACTTTATTAATGGTGTCAAATGTGGTATTCATGCACGTACACTAGTAACCAAACATGCCTGAAAAGCCCAGGCTCCACTGCCCAGGATGTTTTGCATGCATGGTGGGGTTTTTCCACTGTGAAAGTAATCCTGGTAGTGGACCCTGGGAACAAAGCTGTAAGGAAAAGTGAAAGCTAACATTATAGTAGCAGCAGTGATGATTAGATAGTCAGTTTGTCTTTTTCGCCTTTGCTTTTCTCCTTGCGCTATCTTTGATGAGGACAACAGAAACAAAGACACCTGAAAAGGGGGGGACACAGTTGGTGAATACACACACACACACACACGCATACACACACACATACACACACACACACACACACACACGCATACACACACACACACACACACAAACCTCTGTGGCTATCAGTGTATACAATTAGCAGCAGACAATACACTATCTGTGCACAATTGGAACTATGTGGAGACTGTAAAATTTGTAATACATTTTTAGTCAGCCATTAAAACTACATTTGTCTTCATAGGGCATCTCTTTCTCAATAACAAAAGTCTCCCAACAATACAGTGAGTAGTGACTAGTGATGACCCACATCATAAACTTGTGCTCCTAGCGGCTACTCCGAAGTCTGGCTTATTCATTCCAGAGTGTGTTTCGTCTGTTGAGAGCTAGAGCAAAAACCACTTCCATACTTCTGCAGAGCGGTGGTCAAAACTTGATACCTACTGATACATATTTCACCTTCTGCCTATACAGTAACTGTAGGTAAAAATGGCTGAGGTGGTAAAAGAAGTGCTAAGACGTGGTCGGACCCACTGCTGACCAGTCTGGGCAGAATCCTGCTGCTGTTTCATTACTCCCAGAGAACAGAGCTCACTCGTGGAACGAGGAGACACAAATTTCATATATATGCTGTACCAAGTACTACCATCCTATAGCCTCGTTCCCAGGCTCCACTCCCCAGCATTTTTTCCCGAAACACTGAGGAGTGGAGCCTGGGAATGAGGCTAACTGTCCTATGGCTCATTCCCAGACTCCACAGCCCAGTGTTTTTTGCACGTTTGACCAAAAAAACACTGGGCTGTGGAGTCTGGAAACATGGCTATAGCTGTGTCTGTGGAGTACCAGGTCTTTGTCCTCACCTATCGCTGCCAGTAGAATGACCCCTGCCACGACGGGGATGGCTACGGCGTAGTACCGAGGAAGGAAGTAGCTGTGAAGGAAATGGCTGCTTTCTACAAACGGCTGTGGAGAATGGAGAGAGAAGGAGTAAGAGTGTCAGCCCAGAAACGAAGCAAACCTCAGAGTCACACATACTAACCAATCCCAATCCTACTGTAATCATTACATAATCTACAGATAGCCTCGTTCCCAGTTGCTCCGGGGATGAGGCTGACCTATAGGCCCTTGAGTATTAGAATGCATATTAAAATCCGTCACTAGTCTAAGGTATAGGCCCACTTTTGGATCAACTCTCATGTCCAATGTCCACACCCTCCCTTTAAAGAAGCATCTGGTCACTTGCCACAAACAGTCTTTCTGCCTGCAGCTGCTGCAGTGTTCATATGACTCATTGGTCAGTGGATGAATTGGGTGTACTAGCTGTATATACAGTGACTGACCACATCAGAAAAGGTACTGAGTCTGTGACTCTGTGTGTTCACATCAAGCAACCAGATTCAGACAGGCGTGGACGTCTGGGCATGAGACTAGCTTCCTGACCTGAACCTCGTTCCCAGGCCACATGGTATGGTGTGAATAATGAGGCAAGAAGCAGCTGTGCCCCAATAAACAGAGTATTTGCCTCCATAGCTATCACCAGTTTTCTTATCAGTCTGTGCTCTTGTGGTCAGACTTACAGCCATGCTGGTGTCTGGTGATTTTGGAGTCAGCTGACTGTGAGGGGTCTGTGGTTACTATTGTTGCCCATGATAATGATGTAATGATGATATAGTACCTCCAGGGTCAAAGGTCAGTTGGAACTCACCAGTACTATGACCCATAGGGTATAGTAGAGGAAGATGGCAAGGGCCAGCAGGATCATGGCAGTCCCAACCAGCTTGTCTGTAAGAGTTGCCTACAGGAAGGCGGGCATCAGCATTACTATCAACTTTCCAGAAGTGAATGGGCTTACGTAGCCTCGTTCCCAGTCTCCACTCCACAACTTTTTTTGCATGTACAGTGGAACCTCTATAATGTGGTCACTCTATAGAGCACCCACCTCTCTAGTAAGGCCACCTTGTTGGGTCCCAATGTTATGGTACATATTACTAATGTATTATGGACCTCTATAATACAGCCACCCTCTTATATATGTATTGCAGCCACAAAATATTGGCCTGAGGGTGACTACAATATAGACGTTCCACTGTAGTAGTAAAAAAGGTTGTTTTTTTATACATCACATGCATGTATTTACTAGCTACATGTGATAAACGCCGTGGAGTGGAGACTGGGAATGAGACTAGGCTTGCATAGGCACAATAATATAACGATGTAATTCTCCTTCACAAGATCACTTTAAATGAGAGCTACATTAGCGTCTTGTTAGGGGACTTCCAATCACCTATGGAGGTACACTACCAGGATGTGTATGCAAATCCCAGCCATTCATTAGTGAACAAGAACTGTGAACAGGTCTGCACATTATGCACAATGCTCAGGAATTTAGGAACGTGGAACAACAAGCTAAACCCTCCTCTGTGTCTTGCTGTATAAGGCCAACGTATACTTTTGGCTCTCAGACTCACCAACCTCCAAATGTTAGACATTAAGCTTTTTCTTAAACAAATGATTTTACTGCCAAAAGAATATCATCGCTAGTCAATCATCCACTAGTTACCAGTTCGTGTTAGAATTACTTGAGGAAACATTTATCAGCAGCTAAGGTTACGCTTAATTGCCTCGTGCTACCATGGTAACTGATCGCATGTAAAATTCTTCCCTCACAAAGTACAGAAGATTGCAGAATCTTTGCAACACTGCAAGGCTCAGGGTACAGAGCGTTCTTTATACCAAGGCAGTATTTGCTTTGATCCAGGCCAGACAGACTTCAAAGCCTAATTAATCATTCACCCACCCTAGTGTGTTTACCCTGGCCTCAGTGTTGCAAAAGTCTCTGAAAATTCCTGTACATGCAGGTGGAACTTTGCAGGTACATGTACACCTCTCCTCTCTCCACACGTATTTGCAAACTATGCAATAATGGTGAAGAGGATCAGGAATACTTCTTGTTGTTATGTCCCAGTCTAATCGAGCCAAGGGCTAAACTCTTTAATCAGCTACATTTCTAGTTTCCTGCCATACACGTCCCGAGAAAAATATCTTTATTTACTCCAACCACAACAACACATCCACTGTATCGCTTTTGGTTTGTATCGCATGTATGTGTATCATCAGAACTCGATGTATAATATTTCTAGTTAATAAATGTTCAAGTACTGTGTTTTCGTTTTTTATATCCTATACTGTCTCATAAGCTCTCATGAGCTGGCTGCTTTCATACAGGTGACATTAAAGTTTTGATTGATTGATTGATTGTAGTGTGGCCTAATGTAAAACGTTGTGGGTGGCTAATGAGATAGCAATTAGCGCATGAGACAGGAATGCAATTTATAATCCAGATTGATATAATCCATGGTGACAGTTGCATGCAGGTAGCTCCCACTTGGAAATGAATAATGCCTAAAATGAGATTCACAATATCATAACATGTTTGAGGGGGGTCGCCAGACGCGAAGGCGTGGCAGCGTAGAGTTCTAAATAACGACCACCAAAGTCTTCAGGCATTAAAGTAGTAAGTATTAATGTGCGATATCATAAGAATGCAGCCTACATAAAGATATATCGCTAATGCTAAAACTTTTAACGCGTCTGCAAAACAGAAACGGTAAAAATCCTCCTCACCATATTGACCCCTCTTCCGCTGAACTCAGTATTCGTCAGTAAATTAGTGACATGTGGGCGTTGCCCCCGCACATGTTGTCGTTCTCGGAAATTATTACTCAATCATTCAATAATGCAAGATTAGTCACTGACCTAGTACATGTACCGTTCTACCGTTATTAATTTAAGCACTTCTGCTACGGATCATGTTGTTTCAATGACAGTTAGAGAAAAGGACAATCCCATCGGCAAAAGGAGCGGAGTGGAAAGGATGCTGAGTTTTCAGACGTTGGCCTCGGCCGCGGGGCTACGGACCAAGAAAAAGTTCCACTTCACGACTACCTTCTGTCTACAAGACTTGGTGAACTGTACCTATGTAACTGGGCTCCTCTTTGCCAAGATTCGACTAAAAGATGGCGGAAGCTTCAGTGATTTCTCTCCGAGGTAAAATGAAGTAGCCAGCTGTCCGCCTAGCCTAGCTGTAGGGGGTTCCATATAAAGCCCCAGGTCTCTCAAGCCAGCTGTATATTGGTGTCACCACGGCTGGCCAACATTTCCCCAAGATATTTTGAGCAGTTTATAAGTTTTCTGCTCTAAGAATAAGTACATAAATATTCGTGGTGAAGCTTTGACTAAAGCACACAGTCAGCTTTCCAAAGTAGCATTTGGAATGCTGCCACTACAGTTGTAATAGTGTGCATGTGGCAGCATTTTTCTAGACTGTAGTTTTTCATTGTTACTCATCAGTAAATAAAAGTATATAGCAGTCTCACGCCTTGTGCTAAGCTCAGCCATTGCATTTTTCATCATAAACATGCCTAGGTAATTTAGACTGCAGATATTCTATAGTCCTACCATAGACAGTACTCTACTGTCTATGGTCCTACTTCTCTTGTTCAAATACTGTGCACTGAGACTAGGGTACGTGGTTCATTGATGGCTCATTTAGCTGGAGTGCTACTTGTAGTATAAATGCAGTACTACACTGTTTGCACACTGCAAGAGGACCTGCTTTGCTATGGATTCCATTAGTACAGCTGTTGGCCTTGCGCATTGCCTGCATGTGACATGTGCCATGAAGGACTGCAGGGGGTTGTGAGAACGAAATTTGAGAATAAACCGAAACATTTTATAGCTATAGTATGACATTATAGTCAATACAAAGTGGCTGGAAGAGCAGATTGCAGACGTGTCTTCTTCAGTGCCTGTACCTTAGAACGTTGTGCTGTCCTCAGCCAGCTAATAATGATTGGGTATATTCTGGGGGTATTTTCAGATTGGAGGAATTGGACTCGTGCCTATTACAGGATCCACTGTATATAAGGTATGAATTCCAATGATTCTTCAGAACAAAGTGTACCTGTGTCTCCATGGTAACCCATTCCTTGTAATTTAATGATACGACTACCCATGACTAACCTGGATTCCACCTCATATTTCCCTACTGTGCGTAATTAGCAAGGCATAGAGTATAGGCACCACTGCACTGTGATATCATTGTCCCTCTCTCACCCCTCCTTTGTCCCCTGTAGGGTAGAGGTTCAGAGCCACTGCGTCAAGTGGGACCAAGAGTTTGAGTTCCCTTGCAAGATGTACGCCAGTGCCAGCACAGCTGAGCTGGAGCCGTGCTTCTGCAAAATCTCCATCCGGAAGGTGAGTATTTTTTTTTTATTTGCTGAGTTCTTGACCAAGTATGTTGTGACGGTAGAGAATCGATTCCTTCCATTGTGGCTTCGTGTCATAGTGAGTGTGTTTGTGTATGCCGGAAGTTGGTTTGGTAGTTGACTTAATGATGGATTGGTACTTGCCCGCGTGTGTATATTAGCAATGCAACCAGCTCGGGGGATGGGGCAGGTGCTTACTACTTTCCATGTGTAGTATGTGTATACTACTGTTAATAAAGTGAGTGTAGCTGATACTTTTGCCTAAAGGAGTACTGACACACTTCGACTCCGTATCCATGGTAATGCAAATGTTTTTTTAGTGTCATAGCTGTTTGCAGGCGATCAGTAGCTACTAAATGGTGTGGAGGGTTTCCCAGAGACCGGAGCACCAGAGTGTCTCCACTGTGGTATCAGCCTCATCGGTTGAAGTTGTTTGCAAGAGCGCTCATTCATCCTTTAGTCTAGAAAACAACTTCACTGTAAGTATACTATCATGGCTGTGAAGGCCATTGTATAAAAAACAGCACCCTCCCCTGAGAATCAATAGATTGTACAATTTGTAGGAGAGGTATAGTTTACCCATTTACATTAAGGCAAACTTTCTAGGCGGATCTACAATGTTCTCACCAGAATTATGCAATAGGGGGGTACACACCTTCATGTACTACACAGACTAATGATGTATGATACGGCTATAACTATGGCTATAACTATGCCAGTGTCTCATCCGTGTGCTGTACCTTTGGATTTTTAAATTCTGAAATAAAGGAGGGTACAGTAGGTGCATTTAGGCCCCATTGGGGGGGTGCATTTAGGTCCTATTGGGGGGGGTGTGTGCTTTTAGGTCCTATTGGGGGGGGGGGGGGGTACAGTAGGTGCATTTAGGCCCCATTGGGGGGGGGGGGGGTGTATTTAGGTGCTATTGGGGGCCCCATTGGGGGGGGGGTGCATTTAGGTCCTATTGGGGGGGGGGTACAGTAGGTGCCCCATGGGGGGGGTGCATTAGGTCCTATTGGGGGTACAGTAGGTGCATTTAGGCCCCATTGGGGGGTGCATTTAGGCCCTATTGGGGGGGGGGGGTACAGTAGGTGCATTTAGGCCCCATTGGGGGCCTTCTAAAGCAACATAAGAGAACTATGCTGATCTATATTTGGTGCCTGTGGCATGCACCGGCCATTGCGGAGGTTTCTTTAATATCCTGTGAGGAACCAATTCCGACCCAGATGCTTCCTCCTCCACCTATGGAAGTGTGGTGTGTATATTTCCTGGGATATACCCCCTATATATAGCTGAAGCCATGGTGCTGTTGCAATGATGTCATCTCATGCTAGGTGCTTAGTAACACATGTATGTATTAGTAGGTATTTACCCAACTGATACATTGACTGGCCAGTGCAGTAAAACTCAGAGTGGAGTGTTTTGTGGAGCTTTTTGGAATCATTTTTGCAGAAAATGTTCTTCAGTACTTATATATTTCCAGGCTTTATTGGTGTTCTGAGGGGGTTTTTGCTTGTTTTTTTGGCAGTATACCCTCTTGCCACAGTTGAGTTTCAGTGTTGTGGGTTAGTTTACCTTACTGCTTAGAAAAACAAAGGTCTAGTTTCGTATTCCTTCACTCCCTTACTGCTAAGAACACAGAGTTCAAGTTTCAGTTTTCTGAAAGGTTTTGTAATGATGATGTCAGCAATGTTTGCTGTCACTGCAGATCTTCATGTCACGTCCTGACTTTAGCTTGGTGTGAGGTCGCTGCTATGTAGTTTCAAACCATGAACTATGCACTTCAATTTCTTTCTTTTATGGTTTTCCCTGTTCTCGGGCTACTGGGAGTTAAAACACATTTACCTTGAAGAGGAGCGTAGGCTTATACTGAAGGTGTACCTTTAGTGGGGGTATAAGGTTATGGTTAGTAGTAGAGGATGAGCTTATGGTTGAGACTACACTGTTATTGTACAGCATAGAGATTTTACCCTGTGGCACTTTCAGATAGTGATATTTCACTAGAGGTGATTTGATCCTCCTAAGGTATTCAGATCAGACTTCAGGTTCACAGACTTCTATAGAGCCACCCATTGGCTACAGCAATCACCCCACTTCTTTGTGTCCTGCATTGTACTGTGTACTCTGGTATGTGGGCTATGCACTGTATGCAAACGGAGTGGAATGAACTCTGTTATGGGACAGCTTCCTTGAAGCGTAATTAGGTTTGCTTGTGATGATGAGGGAGGTATTTGTGTGAAGTGTTGTTCTAGGCCCTCAGTGGGCAGCTGTTGTGGGCTCTTACTGCCTGTTGAACCAGCTGGGACTGTAAATCTATTTTTGTTAGTCTAAATTAACTCCTGGGAAGAGGGCTAAACAACCCTACACTGCCCAGTCCTGGGACAATGAGGTCACTGTCACTGTCACTGTCACCTCACGTTGCAGGCAGTTTGCTTCTGAGTACTTCCTGAGTTATAATATTCGTGAGTAATGCAGCGTCTGGTCGTAGCACGATATGGAGGCAGCATCTAGTTATGCTGTGGTATGGAGGCAGCATCTGGTTGTAGTGTTGCCTCAGCACTGTACTCGGCACTGTAGTCTGATAGCCGCGCACCCAGGCCGTCCTCGCCAAGCTGTTCTCTCGTAGAAGGCTGCGAGATAAAATCTGGGTGAGAAAAGCCTGGGTATGAGTCTGGCAACAGCACCAACCACTCAAGTCTGCTTGTTTGTTTCTGTTCACAGTGCTCACTGCTGTCTTCCCTCCCTCTCTCCACTGCAGGAAACTAAAGGTGGCAGGTCCTATAAAAAGGTAAGGCAGTACACAACTCTCTTTAGCGCCACTGTATTTCTAGGAAGTGCGGACATCTGATTTATTAATGTGTGTAATTAGGTTCACCATATATGGGATAGTTTGCCGCATGTGTCCGAACCCAGGTACATGTACATGTACATGTAATGGCCACGCCCCTCTTTAAAGGTTGAATGGTCTTTGGGCTCATACGTGTATATACTCAGCAGAGATTGTGACATGATTGAGTTATACATGTAGTGCTGGGGACTCTGTACCATACAGTCTAGTGTTCTTCACAGCCTTTGTGTGCTTTGGTGTGTCCCTTATCCACACAGCACTTTCTTTGCAACTAGTAGTAAATAAACTGTTGAGACAGTTGGACATTCTGTGAGTGGAGATGAAAAAATCCATATCTGGAATGGCTTGAGCGTGTTTCTAAGTGGAAGAGAAGCTTGTTTACTCTGGCCTGACTCGCATGTCGATATCTCCATGGCAATGTTTGACAGGCATCTCTTTATCGACCAGCCTTTTGTTCATAATTGGAGCAAATATGTGTGGAGATGCTGCCAGTTCGGGAAGCGATCCGCTAATGGGCATGCGTAATGATGTTTCTCACATGCTTGGTGGCATTATGAACACAGGCTGTGGGGGGGAGCTCAATAGCCCAGGTCGGGTTACACTTGGCGTGGCTTTGCAAGAACGGTAGGCAGCTAATGGCATACTGTATTTCATTTGCTGGTCTAGTGTAAGCAGTGTATTGATAGTTCTAGGTGCAGATATGCTAAATGGCTGATTCCACTCTATATAGAAGTATGATTTTTTATTCCCATTCCTCCATTCTGGTCTGTGTATGGAGTCGAGACGTATGCTTCGTCTCCACTCCAGTCTGGGTTTTACTGTACTTGCAGCCATTGAAAAAAAAGTCTTCTTTTTCTTTCTACTAACGCTTTTTTCATGGCTGCAAGAGAATGTTTGGCTTGGCTGCCTGACTACTTGCATGTACCAGTACACGTAACCCCCCCCCCCTCCCCTCCCCCCCCCCAGAGTACACTCAAAGGTCACTGTGTGGCAATGTATCTGCAAGCAGTATACACATCACATATCTCCCCCAACCCAATTAATTAAGCAGACATGTACTCACATTTCAGCACTGAGTATACCCAGCTTCAGAGGCACCTTACCCTGTACATTGTGACTAGGAATCATATTGGTTATCCCTGCAAGTGTGGCAGTGGTATGCAATTTCCCAGTCTGCTAATTATGCATGCAGACACAGAGGCCTGAGAGTGCCCATCCTGGGAGAGAGGAGGCGGCCAGCTTCCCTGTATGGGGCAGTTTCCCTGTCTGGTTCTTACTGTAGCTGTGTTAGGTTTGGCACATGATTGAATACGCTCTCCTGTTAAAGTAGCTCATGGAATTGGAAGACCTTGTAGGACACTGTCAGTAGCCAACAGCTCACTTCCTGTTCTTGACCCCTAGTTGGCTGTGGCCCTGCATATCGCTAACCTCATTCCCAGATCTCAGCCCTACGTATTACTAGCCTCATTCCCACACCTCAGCCCTACGTATTGCTAGCCTCATTCCCAAACCTCAGCCCTACATATCACTAACCTCATTCCCAGACCTCAGCCCTATGTATTACTAGCCTCATTCCCAGACCTCAGCCCTACGTATCGCTAGCCTCATTCCCAGACCTCAGCCCTGGCCTCGTTCCCAGACCTCAGCCCTGCATATCGCTAGCCTCATTCCCAGACCTCAGCCCTGCGTATTGCCAGCCACTATCCCAGACCTCTGCCCCAGCTTTTATTGCTTGTAATACGACAGCTTTTCATACTGCAAGAGGCTTTCGAACTGCCAGCTGGGGTGGAGGCAGCCTGGGAATGAGGCCGACATGTTGCCACTGTGCCACAGGTATATAACCTTAGCCTCCACTCTCCAGCTTTTTATTGCACCAATGTAAAAAAAGCACAATTTTTACACAGTGGAGGAAGCATGTATCTGTCTGTAGGTATCGGAATGGAGTCTGAGAGTGAGACTATATAACAAGTACATATTTGGTGCAGCAGAGCATATTGAACCTACAGAAACTGTAACCCGTATGGTACTTGGTGATATGGTGCACGTACCTACAGTAGACTAGCACTCATTCCACACACACACACACTCACACGCACACCTTCCCTCCTTTCCCAAAGCTTGGCTTCGTGAAGATCAACTTGGCGGAGTACGCTGGTGCTGGCGAGCAGCAGCGCAAGTACCTCCTGGAGAGCTACAACGAGCACAAGCACAAGCCGGACAACTCCATCCTCAAGGTCAAGATCAAGCTCAGTCAGACTTCCGGTGACGTGCTCTTCAAAGCGTGAGTGATTGAATTGTGGACTGCTGTGCTATCCCCTTGTTACAGTGCCAAGAGCCTGGTTCTGGTATCTTTACTCACATGATTCATTATGCATAGGTGGGGACTGATTGAAAGATGGCTGCATTAATTTTGCTCGGTCTGTGGCATCATTGGGCCCTAAAGATCCGTTTCACCAAAATGTCCGCACGTGACATGAGAGACTCGGGTCGAAACGTGATCCTCACATGACTACGTTAGCACAAACTTTTAACAATTACATACCGGCCCCGCCCCTATCTGTTTAAACCATGCAGCTAGCTTAGGCATCCTTCTTGTCCCAGTGTTGTTGGCCTAAACCTTGAACATGATCGCTTTTGAGTATCGAATTTCGACAGCGGGCCGCACGTAGCAAAACTAATAGTTAAATAACTATTAATAATTGTATTTTGTGGTGAAACTGAAGATTTAGGATTAGCAGCAAGAAGTATTGATTCGCTGCCTTTCCTCGGTGTCGCAGAACTGCAAATGCGCTCACCTACATGTACATGTATGTGCAATTACATGTAAATCCCCTTTCAACCCTGAATGCCACTCATGTGGGAAAAGATACCGGACTCTTTCCCGTTTTTGGGAGGGCCTGGGGATGAGTGTACACATCCTCTGATGTTGTAACAATTTCTTCACTGTTCTTTGCCGCTTTGTTTTACTTACACACACACACACACACACATACACACAGTCCGCGGGCTCAAGTGTGGGAGCTGGGTGAAGAGGACGAGGGGATCCAGGCGGATGTGCAGTCTATGAGGAGTCGGACTTCCTCCACCTATGCCCCCGTTAGGACCAGTACTGCCAGCATCATCAGTGGGATCAGTACAGGTGCGTGTGTGTGTGTGTGTGGTATCTATGAAGAGTGCCTATAGGAGGTGTGCGTACTATGTATGACAGTATATATACATTACATCATTCATTTCCTGATACGGGCACACATGGTTGTGCTTCTGTGTAAGGCTGTACCGATACCCATGTTTGAAGGTTACATCCTGCCGATATTAAGGCTATGCCAATACTATATTTTTAAGGCGATACAACTAGTACGAGGCGTGGGTCGGTACACCTACCGGAGCCTTTTATTGCAGATCTTGCAAATGGCTGTGGAATTGTCATCATCACAGACGCTGAAATGCACCCAAATTGAATCTCGTGAGCGATCAGTAGCATGTTTTAGCCAAGGACTGCGACTAGCATCTGACTAACTTCTGAGGCCACGTGCTACAAGTCACGTGAGTATCAGCTCCGATAAAGGATCGGTATCAGTGCAGCCTTACTTCTGTGATTCTGGTCATGCACAGCACCTTCCAAATGTGATTCCTTTCTCTAACCATTCCCCTTTGTCTCTGCGATATCATATCCACTAAGGGCCTTTCTTTTGCATTTTGACTCTCTCCCCTATAGGAGGCAGCTTAGGTAGTCTGCGCCCCGGGGGTAGCCTGCAGGACATGCGTCGCAGGTCCAGCGTTTCCAAGGAGACAGGCAAGGGCAAGAGCATCAGTGTCTGTAGCCTCAGGTCACCGACAGACTCAGGTGAGAATGACAATAGCTGAGCACTATCAGGAACCCTTAGGAGGAGGGGCAAACATGTAACCAACTCTGCAAAATGTGGTATTAGGACCTGCCCTGTAATCCTTACTTCCCTGTTGGTTATCTTCTGGCTATCTCCTTGTTTGTAGACTCCTTCCCAAATCTTCACCTGGCTTTGGGAAGGGAGGGAGCCGAAATGAAGCCTGCTACACTTACAACCTATAATAGTCCGATGCTCAGACTTTAGTGCCTCCAGTGTATTGTTCCAAGCTCTAGTGTTGTATAATGATAATTGTACAGGTGGCACATAAACAGAAGATGTAGATGAAGGAAGTTTTGTTTTCATGCAATTAATTCAGAGTGCTAATAGGATTAAGTCAGTGTGTTCCATGCCGGAACAGAATGCCACTATTGTGTTTTGTTCCGTCACAGGCTCCTCAGAGTCTGACGTGGCTCAGCACTGCTCAGAGGACAGCATAGAGGAAGAGAGAGAGGACCGCCTCTCTGAGAAGGCAGGCAGCAAGAGCCCAGAGCCTGCAACCACGGAAGGATCAAATGAAACGCCATCGGAGAGCAGAGACACTCCGAAGAACCTCTCCCCTCGGAGCAGAGCTCGGCGGGAACTCCGGGAGCTAGGGACGCTACCGGAACATTTAGTTATCAGTAAAGGACTGCATTTGTCCAATGGCACCGCTTCACTTCCGCTCCGAGGACCCGCCGCTCACAGACACCGGAGGCAGGCCAGTCTTGGATTAATCAGCAGTGGGCAGGGGTCCCCCCTGAAGACACACCACAAGAGGTATCAGAGCATCACTCTATCAGGGACGACCTCGAAGTCCACCTCCGCATACTCTACCATGTCAGAGAAGTCGCTGCAGATGGAGACACACGAGACAGAGTCCCTCTGCAGCCAACGTAGTCGTCTCACCGTCTTCCCCAGTAGCAGGGTAGAGCAGTCCAGGGTGGACAATAAGAGCGTCGTTGATGAACTCTTTCAAAACCACGATCTCTCTCGTACTGATGAGGAGGGCAGTGGGCTGAGGTTATTTGTTGATAACAGCAAGGGAACGGTAACAGTGACTGGAGAAGACTTGGAGAGGTGTGTGTGTGTGTGTGTGGATGGGTGTGTGGTGTGTACGTGTGTGTGGTGTGTACGTGTGTGTGTGTGTGGATGGGTGTGTGGTGTGTACGTGTGTGTGGTGTGTACGTGTGTGTGTGTGTGGATGGGTGTGTGGTGTGTACGTGTGTGTGTGTGTGTAGTGTGTGTGGTGTGTACGTGTGTGTGTGTGTGTAGTGTGTGTGGTGTGTATGTGTGTGTGTGTGTGTGTGGATGGGTGTGTGGTGTGTACGTGTGTGTGTGTGTGTAGTGTGTGTGGTGTGTACGTGTGTGTGTGTGTGTGGATGGGTGTGTGGTGTGTACGTGTGTGTGTGTGTGTAGTGTGTGTGGTGTGTACGTGTGTGTGTGTGTGTGGATGGGTGTGTGGTGTGTACGTGTGTGTGTGTGTGTAGTGTGTGTGGTGTGTATGTGTGTGTGTGTGTGTGTGGATGGGTGTGTGGTGTGTACGTGTGTGTGTGTGTGTAGTGTGTGTGGTGTGTACGTGTGTGTGTGTGTGTAGTGTGTGTGGTGTGTATGTGTGTGTGTGTGTGTGTGGATGGGTGTGTGGTGTGTACGTGTGTGTGTGTGTGTAGTGTGTGTGGTGTGTACGTGTGTGTGTGTGTGTGGATGGGTGTGTGGTGTGTACGTGTGTGTGTGTGTGTAGTGTGTGTGGTGTGTACGTGTGTGGATGGGTGTGTGGTGTGTACGTGTGTGTGTGTGTGTAGTGTGTGTGGTGTGTATGTGTGTGTGTGTGTGTGTGTGGATGGGTGTGTGGTGTGTACGTGTGTGTGTGTGTGTAGTGTGTGTGGTGTGTACGTGTGTGTGTGTGTGTGGATGGGTGTGTGGTGTGTACGTGTGTGTGTGTGTGTAGTGTGTGTGGTGTGTACGTGTGTGTGTGTGTGTGGATGGGTGTGTGTGTGTGTAGTGTGTGTGTGTGTAGTGTGTGTGTGTGTGTGGATGGGTGTGTGGTGTGTACGTGTGTGTGTGTGTGTAGTGTGTGGTGTGTACGTGTGTGTGTGTGTGGATGGGTGTGTGGTGTGTACGTGTGTGTGTGTGTGTAGTGTGTGTGGTGTGTACGTGTGTGTGTGTGTGTGGATGGGTGTGTGGTGTGTACGTGTGTGTGTGTGTGTAGTGTGTGTGGTGTGTACGTGTGTGTGTGTGTGTGGATGGGTGTGTGTGTGTGTAGTGTGTAGTGTGTGTGGTGTGTATGTGTGTGTGTGTGTGTGGATGGGTGTGTGGTGTGTACGTGTGTGTGTGTGTGTAGTGTGTGTGGTGTGTACGTGTGTGTGTGTGTGTGGATGGGTGTGTGGTGTGTACGTGTGTGTGTGTGTGTAGTGTGTGTGGTGTGTACGTGTGTGTGTGTGTGTGGATGGGTGTGTGGTGTGTACGTGTGTGTGTGTGTGTAGTGTGTGTGGTGTGTACGTGTGTGTGTGTGTGTGGATGGGTGTGTGTGTGTGTAGTGTGTGTGTGTGTGTAGTGTGTGTGTGTGTGTGGATGGGTGTGTGGTGTGTACGTGTGTGTGTGTGTGTAGTGTGTGGTGTGTACGTGTGTGTGTGTGTGGATGGGTGTGTGGTGTGTACGTGTGTGTGTGTGTGTAGTGTGTGTGGTGTGTACGTGTGTGTGTGTGTGTGGATGGGTGTGTGGTGTGTACGTGTGTGTGTGTGTGTAGTGTGTGTGGTGTGTACGTGTGTGTGTGTGTGTGGATGGGTGTGTGTGTGTGTAGTGTGTAGTGTGTGTGGTGTGTACGTGTGTGTGTGTGTGTGGATGGGTGTGTGGTGTGTACGTGTGTGTGTGTGTGTAGTGTGTGTGGTGTGTACGTGTGTGTGTGTGTGTGGATGGGTGTGTGTGTGTGTAGTGTGTGTGTGTGTGTCGTGTGTGTGGTGTGTACGTGTGTGTGTGTGTGTGTGGATGGGTGTGGGTACATGTAAGCAATGGCAAGCAAGGTAAGGTTGAGTGTACTGCCATTTGTGAACATCTAAGTCGCCTAGCCAGCTAAGAGTTCATAAACCACTGTTTTTTGTCATGTACCGTGATAACATGTGTTGCCGATGACGATGCTTTTGCCCCTTGCCCCTCCACAGGAAAGTACCCCACATGAGACCAATAGACCTGAGCAATCACTCAACCACTTCTAAAAAGAAACACCGCAAGGGCAGCGGAGATTCGAACGCTGGCGATGGCAAGGAAGCAAAGGACACCAGAGAACTATCAAATACTAAAGAGCTAGCTGACAGTAGGGACACTAGAGCGTCAGCAGCTAGCTCTGATACTGGAGAGCTAGCTGATAGCAAGAAGAGCGGCAGATAGCAGAGGCTTGTCGCCCTACCATAGTCTCTCACACTCAGTGTTTTTCATTTTTTAATCCCGTCACAGTCGGTGCTGTGGTCTTTTATCTTATTCTCTTACATCAGAAGAGCGCAGGATCTTGTTTTACCGTATATAGCTACCGTGTACACTATCCAATGTTCAGATACTGCTATTCATATTTAGTTCAAGAGCACACTATTATCAGTGTATCACAGAGAGTATTATCATATTTATTAGCAGTATTTGATGTCTTTTTCTCTGTTTTATATCTTCTCGTTTCTTGTGTTCCTTCTTGTGCTGCTATGTGTCGTGTTTGTTCAATAGCGTCTTGCTTTATGAACCATTTAAACCACACTTAGTTCCCAAACCCTCACCCCTTTTGTAATGAATGGCCTGGGTATGAGGTTTTATTTCTTGCTGAGTTGGGATGCAACTTGTTCAGTCACTGCACATGTATGTAAGAATAAATGTACCACGAGCTCATCGAACCCACTACAAGGGCTTATACTGCAAGTGTGCATTTCCTAATGACTTGGCTGTTGGTAGCTACTGAATAAGTTAGTAGCCATCAGCCTGTCAGACTTGAAAAAGTTCTTCCAAGGCTTAGTAGTGATACATAGATGACTATTTGTGGTATTTCTATACAACTTGGAGAGAAAAAAGAAGCCTATAGCTCCTGGTTGGTCAAGCAATTCTTCCCAGGCTTAGTACTGATAGATAGATGACTATTTGTGGTATTTCTATCGAGAGAAAAAAATTACAATGTAAGTTGGAGGGAAAAGAGCCTAGCAGCCAATAGCATATGTTATAAAATTCAAATTAAATTTGTAAAATTATTTTTGTGGCATTTCTATAAAGAGAACAACTTAACTTGGAGGAAAAAAAGGAGGAAAAAAATTTGGAGAAAAAAAAAGAAACGAAAAAAAAAGAAGCAAAAGCCTAGGGAGCCTCCCATCCCTCCTGGAGTGTCAGACACCCGGAGCGCTGGATAGGCGATGGCTGGGAATCACAGGAGGCCTTGTAACGTACCCAGTCATCCTTTTAGTTTCGGAGTCCCGAAGGAAGTTACCGACGTATTGGCTGTAGGCTTAGAAAGTCAAGAATCAGATTGCACGCGTGCGCCTCGAACACGCGACCCGATACATGGGGAGGCAACGTTCCGACCCCAGGCTGAAACGAACGCGCCACCTTGACTTCCCGTCAGATGTGTGAAAAATTTCGCCTTATAAACCCATAACGGTGATGTGCGTTAAATGGAATTCCGAACTGTTCCTAGAATGAGCGCACAACTGCACATCAGAATGGCTAGAGGGTCCCGCTATAGTACAAGCACTAGGGATAAAGGTTAGGTAGCTACAGATAGCGCTATGAACCTAGTTACCGGGATAGTCTGCAAGCGAGGGTCTGGTAGTCTCGCGTGGCCAGACTCTCGACGGAAAAGTCTGGCCACGCGAGACTAAGGGTCTGGCCACGCCCACGCGAGACTACTAGATATAGCAGGGTGGGGCTAGCCCGGTAAATATAAACGGCCTCAAATGATTGTTCTATGCATGTAGATCACTGTGAACTGTTGGCAATAGTGGTACAGAGTGTGCTGGTGGACAGTGGATTCATCATCCAGTCACCCACATCGCTGAAAGCCCATGAAACAGTTTAGCTACTGCAGTGGTGTGGCAATTGCTCATCATCCAGCACTCCACTCATTGCCATTAGAACTTGCACAAGAGTTGTAGCCTGTCTACGTGTACAATGTAAATCCCAGGGGGCCAATCAAGAGAAAACGCTTGGGGCATTCCACAAACTATGGGGTGCTGTTTGTGTCAAAATTCATGAAAAGTAAAAAAAAAAAAAGTCAAATGATGCACTGATATTTCTAAATCCCCACAGACATTTGTACATTTATAAATCCCCATGTGAGTTGTACGCCTGTCTATATGTAATATCATAGCTACTATAGGCCATAATTTGGTTTATAGCATCTGTGATCTAGCTATGACTGTACATCATAAGGGCTCACTGTCAGAACCAGAGCGGTCTAACCGAACTTGTCCCCCCTAACGTACTCGAGATACTCTAAAAATTCAGAAGTTTGGTCATTTGCTCATAGGGATACTATGCATGTTTTTTTACTCCCTTCTTGCAATTTCTAGTGCTCGATTTTGGGTTAGTCCACTATGGTTCTGAGCCCTTCATATTATGGTAAAACATTATGCGTGTAGTATGCGTGTAGTATCAAAAAGTTAAGTCATGTACAAAGCAATACAGAGTATACTAGTTGGTCTCTGGAGGGCTGAGTTTTGCTAAGTAGGGCTGGAAGCGTTCTTCAAAGTCTTTTAATTGCTCCTGGATGTCTCCAAGGGAGGCCTCCGGGTTGAGCTCTAGCCAGCTGGACTTTTCATTGCACAGAGTCGTCACCTTGGACTGCAGGAGGTAATTAAGGGTGGCACCATTGTACTATCCTTGGTACAGAGTAGTCAGAATAGTCTAGATGTACTCTAAGTACTATCCTTGGTACAGAGTAGTCAGAATAGTCTAGATGTACTCTAATTATTCCAAAAAAAACAAGACCAAATTCCAGAAAGGGTTTAGAGGTGGAGACTGGCTAACTTAATTTTTCCCTTTGAGCTAAGAGTTTTTTAAGGGTGAAATATTCATAACCACCAGCATCATTGGTGTATGGATAAGTTATTACTTCCGAACCAAGTGGGACAAGGGACCAGAGAACCAGAGGGACAGATAACAAGAGGGGCAGAGGGACAGGGGACAAGTGGGACTGGGGACCAGAGGGCCAGAGAACCAGAGGGACAGATAACAAGAGGGGCAGAGGGACAGGGGACAAGTGGGACAGGGGACCAGACGGCCAGAGAACCAGAGGGACAGATAACAAGAGGGGCAGAGGGACAGGGGACAAGTGGGACTGGGGACCAGAGAACCAGAGGGACAGATAACAAGAGGGGCAGAGGGACAGGGGACAAGTGGGACAGGGACCAGACGGCCAGAGGGACAGATAACAAGAGGGGCAGAGCGTCAGGGGACAAGTGGGACAGGGGACCAGAGAACAGAGAACTAGAGGAGCTAGAGAACCAGAGGGACATACTATTTGGACTATTCAAGAAAGGTTTACAAATCACTAGATGGCACTCTAGACCGAGCAGTCCCACACAAACTTGATCATGAGATAAGCACCTTATCATCTTTATTCCACTTCCCTGTGATTCTTTCGCCATCTCCCAGCGTGTTCCTCCCTTCCTTCACTGCCTGGGACAGCTGAAACCTGGCCTCTGAGGGGAAGGGGGCAGAGAGCAAGGGAACAGGGAGCGGGGGTAGGGAGGAGGACATTTCTAAGATGCAAGGTCAACTTCCTCAAGAGTCCACAGTGACGGTGCCTACCTACACAGTCCATGTATTTCACACAATCAGTTTTATTGTATCGATGAGCAACGTCTCTGGCGACCTCATTGTGTCTCGTCTTTGACTGGTGGTCGGCGCCTGAGGCCACTAGCAGTTTCAGACAGCTCAGCCAACCCCAGGCCGCTCCATGATGTAAGGGAGTGTACGCTGATCACGAGGTGGGAGGAGGGAGAGGATAGAAGTGAGCACGTTCTAGATCTGATTAACTGATTCTCAATAGGGTCACTCCCACGGGCACAACTGTAAGTGCAGTCAGTCAGCAGTCAGTGGTCAAAGTAGCACAAAACGATGCATTCGATGGTCAACGTGCACTCAGAAATATGGCCAATTGTAGCCTCGTTCCCAGGTCATGCAGTCAGGCGACTGCGTGGCCTGGGGACGAGGCTAAGCCAATTGCCAAATCGGGTGGGACTACACATGCGGTTAAAGGTCAAACACCGAAAATTAGCACACTCAATGGGAAAATACTGTAAAGAGCTGGTCAATACCTAGCCTCGTTCCCAGCCCCCCCGCGCTTTTCGTACTGCAAGCGACAAGCTGGGGTAAAGGCCTGGGAACGAGGCTAGTCAATACCTTGACCTGCTGACGTAGTTGTGTCTATAATATATGGGAGTGACCCCCCTTGTTGATTCTGCTGAATATGTATGACATAGGCCATATGATGGCTACCTGAGGGGTTGGCTAGGTTGACATCTGCTCCCTTCTCCACGAGCAAATGGACGATCTCCTCTCTCCCAAGGATAGTAGCGAGGTCGAGAAGCGTTCTCCCTTGCTCATCCCTCGAGTTCAAGTCACGCTCTTCCTCTTCCAATCGCTCTAACAGTCCCTGCTTATCTCCTTTCTCTACCAGCTCTGTGCATGTGCCCATGCTGCACTGTTAGCTAGCTGCTATGGAAACAAAGATTTCAGAATATCTGTGGTTGTTGTTTATGCGTAAAATTAGAACAAGTGGCTGTGCGGTGGGGTGTTTTTTTTCTGGGGCGAGTTGTGGCGCTACCGCCGTAGTACAGGTGCTATCATATGTGTTGATACAGCCGATTGCCTCTCATTGAAGTCTGTATTGGGAGCTGAGGAAATTGCTTAGATACGTACATGTAAGTATAAATAATATGGTACAGTATGTAGCCCATTTTCTGCCTTTGACTACATCAACCTCAGGCGGTATGTCCATGCATAGATATACAATCCCCTTGATTGTATATCTATGGTCCATGATGTCTGAATAATTTGGTAAAATTGCTGTTCTAGTAACCTGTGATTTCTTTAACTCCCATCTGCAGCTTGTTACTGTGAGGGAACATTTAATACAGCACTGAGCAAATCCCTATCGGCTTGCTGCGATGATGTTGCGGACGGACGAGTTCCACCCTGCCACCTGCCTCAGCTGTATGGTAGGCCTCCGTAAGGACAAGAAACTCTGTGACGTCGTGATTCAAGTTGACCCAGAAGGAAGGCAATTTCTTGCTCATAGGATCGTTCTTGCCGGCTCCAGCCCTTACTTCCAGGCAAGAACTTAACTGTTGAACATGTATTAGTGCATGTACATGTGATTAGGGTGCTAATAAGCTACAGTTGTAACTGTTTATTGGCAAGTGCTCTCCGGTAGCTCGGTTGGTCAGAAGGTCCAGGTTCCATCCCCAGTTAGGTTCAGATTTTTTTTTTGAACTTCTTTGCTTTTTTCCCCCCCCATCTGAATGAATTTGTATGTGTATACTGCATGTTCATTTCTGTGTCCACTATGTATCCCCCTAGGCCATGTTTGCTGGAGAGCTGGAGGAGAGCAAACAGCATGTCGTAACGATCAGAGACATCCCCGCCTCCATCATGGAGGTACTCCTCGACTACTGCTACACCTCTACCGTGGAAATCACAGAGGACAACGTGCAGTACCTCCTTCCGGCCGCCGGCATCCTGCAGCTAGGCTGGGTGAAGGAGGTGTGCTGTGAGTTCATCAAACACCAGCTCGACTCCACCAACTGTCTCGGAATTCGGGCCTTTGCCGACACCCATTCTTGCCTGGAGCTACAGGAGGCCGCCGACTGCTACGCCCAGCAGCACTACCTGGAGGTGCTGGAGTCGGGGGAGTTCTTGGAGCTGAGCAGCGAAGAGCTGGGGAGACTACTGGAGAGCGAAGACTTGAACGTGCAGAACGAGGAGCAGGTGTTTGAGTCTGTGATGAGATGGGTCAGATACGACATCGAAGCTCGGAAGAAGTACTTAGCGGACGTCTTGAAGCACGTCCGCCTCCCCCTACTGGAGAGGAGGTATCTAGTATCACGGGTTGGCACGGAACCGTTGATTAGACAGGACGAGGAGTGCCGAGATTTGGTGGACGAGGCAAAGAACTATCTCCTTCTTCCCGAGCAGAGATCCGTGCTGGAGGGTCCCCGCACGAGACCTCGCAAGCCCATGAAGAGCGACGAGGTGCTCTATGCCGTCGGAGGGTGGTGCAGTGGGGACGCCATCAGCATGGTGGAGAGATACAACGTTCACACGGACGAGTGGAAAGTGGTGGCCACCATGTCGAAGAGGAGGTGTGGCGTGGGAGTCGCTGTGCTGGCTGACTTCCTCTATGCTATAGGTATATACATATACATGAATGTGTTCCGTCTTACTAGTCACCTTGAATATAAGAGTGCTTGTTAATCCACCTGCATTCTACTGTGTGTGTGTGTGTGTGTGTGTGCTTATTTAGCACCATCACACAGTACTTAATTAGCCTTAGTTTTCTCGCACCAGGACCAAGCTGCATTACACTGTAGTCTTCCCTCTTGATTAGAAATCAGGTGACTTATCTCAATGTGAAATGGGAGGTCACCTTATTACAGCTCCAATCTCACTTTATCAGAACTGCTTTTTCTGCGTGTGTTTTTTCCAGGTGGTCACGATGGCAGCAGCTACCTGAACAGTGTTGAGCGATACGACCCAAGGACCAACCAGTGGGCGTCAAGCCCCGCCCCCACCAGTAGCTGCCGCACGAGCGTGGGCGTGGGGGTGCTGGAGGGCTGTGTGTACGCAGTGGGTGGACAGGATGGTGTGTCCTGCCTTAACATTGTGGAACGGTGAGTGGTGTCAGGAGCTCACAGCTCTACATGCTGCTGGTACATATTGTAGTTTAGCCTTAACTGGATGGGTTGAGAAGACCGTAGCCAGCTGCTTTTTTTCATGAAATGTAACAACCCTTAGAACATAAGCCATTGTACAGTGGAACCTCTATATTGTGGTCACCCTCGGGCCAACATTTTATTTGGACCGGCCTTACTAGAGAGGTTGGCTACTATAGAGTGACCACATTAATACAGACTTCCAGTGAGTTTGCTGAATTGGTAGGAAGTTTACTAGTCGCCCAGGATGTCTGAAATGAATCCCATGGCACTTTGACCCTACTTCTATACCTGCACTTACAGAAAATGTTGTGTTGGTGGATGGTGGCATGCCCCATCATCACCTCACATTGAGGTCAAAGTTTTGTGCCATTGTGCTAGCCACAGACAAACATGAGGCTAACTTTCTGACCATGGCTGCCTCCCCCAGCCAAAACACATCATTAATGCCAGATCAGGTGATTGGAGACTCTAGACACAACAGCTAGTCACCACACCTATAGGGTCACACATGAACATGTACTACACAGCTATATAGTGCACCAGTACAGTGGTCTGTATTGTGGTCACCCCTAGGGGCCAACATTTTATGGCTGCATTATAGAGGGTGGCTGTATTATAGGGGTCCGTAATACATTAGCAATATGTACGTTGGGACCCAACAAGGTGGCCTTAATAGAGAGGTTGGGTTCTATAGAGTGACCACATTATAGAGGTTCCACTGTAGTAGGGACTACTTTTGCTTCTGATAGATATTGGCCAGAGAACATGTCTAGACTTCCACCCAATATATGGTACAATTCATATTTGATCTATCAGCCTACCTTGTGAATCTCGTCCGATGACTGCTCCAGTCTCCCCTCCCCTCCCCCTTCCCCTCCAGCTATGATCCCTCCACCAACCAGTGGACGCAGGTGTGTCCCATGGGTACCCGGAGACTGGGCGTGGCAGTGGCCGTACTGGGAGGACATCTCTATGCCATAGGTGGCTCCGATGGAACCATGCCCCTTGAGACTGTAGAGAGGTGGGTCCTTTGGTGTGCAGATGAGTGTGTACCTCACATGCTTGGTTTTATTTGTAATTAGCCTCGATGAGAGCCTGGGAATGAGGCTGGGTGTAATGTCATATGTTTGTGTATACAAAATGGCTTTCTTCCTCCCTGGAGCAGGAAGATCATTGCCCAGGAGAGACTATTTGAGTTATTTTCCCTGCAGGTATGACCCAAAGACGAATCGCTGGTCTCCAGTTGCCTCCATGCAGAGCAAGAGGAAACACCTGGGTGTTGCGGTGCTGGACGGCATGATCTACGCCGTGGGAGGGAGAGACGAGAGCACAGAGCTCAGCAGTGTGGAGAGGTAATTGTAGTATACAACACTACTTCCTGTCAGCACAAAATTCATTACTCTCAGGTGATGATGAATTCGGGAACTCTTAGGGTAGTCCTAGGGTAGGGTCTGCATTTCCTGATGAGGGAGAGGTGAGGTGTTAGCCTTGCTCAACTGCCGTAAGTAGCAGAGCCTGAAGTGTGATGAACTGAAATCTGAGACCTTGAAATGCCATTGGAGATTTCCGTAGCTATGGCAACGGTACTGCTTGTGCTCTATGTCCACTAGGTATGGAGGGTTACAGTCAAGTTTGGACATTACCTTACAGACTTATGGATATGTCCTTACAGACTTATGAGGTAGGACAGGCACCTATAGCCCGGTTACACCTCTGTTCCCAGGCTCAACTCCATGACTTTTTTTTTCCTTCACATCATGGAAAAAAAATAAAAACAATTTTTGATAATGGCAAGTGACAAAAGCTGGGGCATAGGCCTGGGACTAAGGCTACTTCTGCCGTGTTTCAGAGCATTTCGGAACCCAATTCGCTTCCCTCCAACTATTTTGTGAGCAAGAATTTCCGCCCTTCTCAGGTACGATGCTCCCACAGATACATGGCATCCGGTTGTGGCTATGAATTCCAGACGGAGTGGCGTCGGACTCTGCGTGGTCAACGGCCGACTCTTTGCAGTTGGGGGATTCGACGGTATGACCTACCTGAAGAGCATAGAGTGGCTAGACCACACCCACAAGCAATGGAAACTGTCCAGTAGTATGAACTATCGGAGGCTTGGCTGTGGAGTGGGGGTAGTGAGACAGACTTGTAGTGCTAGCATCAGCTAGCAGGATAGCCATTCTCACATGTACGGTGGCTATAATTATAAACTTCAACTGTTCTTCTATTGCAGCTCTGGCAGCTGTGTGCCTAATGCACCCATTATTCGTTACTCATTGCAGTTTCAAATATTCTATGAATATACATAATTATATCATGTTTCTTATCTCACCTGTTATATACTGTAATCTCTGTGACTCAGTAATTTTCATGACGTTCATGCAACACTCAATTCAGAGCTGAATCTCAGTAGGGCATGGTCCTAGTAATTGTACAGTACCTAAAACTGGATCAGCGTGATTACATGTAGGGCTTTATTAATTTAATGACAAACATAAAATTTTATAATTGGCACAAACAATAATGGGTCTGACCCAAGTGGCACTTGTGAGCTATGAAATTCAATGTCATGATGACTATTCTTCACTAGCCTTTAGCCGAGCAGGGGCCGGATTCCTCACTTGACTCCCGCACGCACTGCAGGGGAAATGACTGTCAGCCAGACAGTTCGCCCTGAGGCAGTAATAGCAGTATACGTGGCCACAGTCTGCAACGTAAGGCATTGTGGGCAGTGATTCGCAGAAAGCACAAGCTGCAAAGTCTGTTGCAGTTAAGGCCACGACACCACCACTGGGAGGGACATTCCCTTCCCTTCCAAAGGAGACGTACCTTCGGAGCCAGTTTCTTATGGCAAACAGGTTAAAGTGTGGGAGAACGAAGAAAAGAAATTCTGAAAAACCATGCCAGAGAATTTCGCGATTCATATACTCGTAGCTCATTTGCCTCAGCGTCTGTGGGTGTTCCGGCACCATTCGTAGCCCAAGGACTCTCTCCCTTAGAGTCGGGAACTGCCCGCTGAGTAGAAACATCACAAAGTTCCCTAGAGATAGAATTTTTACAGACATCACTATCCAATTTAGTGTTTTTTGCAGTACAGAAGGCCTCACGGGCAACAGGAGGAGTTTGCAGATTGTGTCGAGGCGTTCCTGCAGCCATTCTGCACCCACCATAAATAGAAAGAGGACTGCTTTCTGATTAAATCTGATTGGTGTAAGTTGGTCAGCTCCAATGGAATAGGTCAAGTCCATCATTCGCTGGCCAAAGCTCTGGCCATGTGTTTGAATGGAGTACTGCCATATTAGAAAGCGTACCAGGGCCCTAAGCTCTGGCTTCACCCGAAACTGGTGAACTGATGGGAGAAGTTTGAAAAGGTTCACAAACTGGTCTTGGAGAAGCTCTGACAGTTCCTCATCCAGTTCTGAGGCATCCAGCTGGCTTACTCTTAAAACCTTCTCCTGGCCAGGCGTAGGAGATGGTTCAGATGCTAAAGTTTTAGACATGACTTTTTGGGGGGGTTGAGACTCGAATAAAAGCCCATGAGGTTATGTAATAATCACGTGGCCTACGGTTTCGCGGTCTTTTCACTTTAGATCTGTAGAGTAAATGGCCGCTGTCGGGCATTAGAGTCCAAGTAAATCTATTTGAATCTTCTTTTTGGTAGACTCAGCCGGTATTTAAAGGCAGAGTAAGGCCCACCGCGACCGTCTCTGTTCCCTTCTCTGCTGTCCAAGGTGAAAATTGCAAAGTTGCTTGTTTGTATAAACTCATTAGCACCTTTGATTGTGTGGTTTCGAGGTCTGCGAAGGAGGGTCAAGAAACCCTGCTATTGTTTCACTACAGGTAGCGCTCTGGGAGGTACCAACCGTCTGAATGACCACGCCGCTACAATGTCGGGTTCAAGCCGCAAGGATGTTGCTGGCAGGAGGGGAGGATACACATCCCTAAACCTCAACCAGTCTTACAAGGGAGGTCGGCCTGAGGGAGGCAGGAGTTACGGTAAGCTTAGTTTCATTTTCAAAATATCGTTTGTGGTCAGGTTTGAAAAAAAGTAAGAACTGTGAAGGACTATAAAGGGTTTGAATTGTACACCAAACAGTGGTGTGTATGGCAAGCCATATACCCAGCCCAGGTCGCCTGCTTGTAGTCTCCAGTGGTTGAGAGGTTGAGTAACAGAGAATAGTTATTCATTGAGGTGCAGCTGTGTTTCAGAAAGCACATTTCTTTGAAGTATTAGGCTTTAAAGTAAGCACAAGCCTCTTTTTATTGCGATAGACATTGTCTTATCCAGGCAAAAGCCATGGACTGCAGAGTCTGGGTAAGGTTGCTGCTACCAGTCGTCGCATTCCTGGACCAGCCTCCCTTCCAAGCCTGCGCAGCGAGAATGCTGGCAATGACCCGACAGTCAACCTCGTTCCTTCGGGGGGAGGTGGGTGGAAGAACACCAAAGAGGACAAAGAGAACAGGTATATACATCTGTATACGTGGCTGCTTTTTATAATTATACTTGCGTGTGAACTTATAGCTTGGTACTGTAGTCTTGACATATACATGTGCAAATCATTTGTCACTTGATCTGTGTATACAACGTACTTCATTTGGTAACGTTGAAATATTTAGTGCAGTTTGGGCCTTTTCTTCCACAGAGTTAACAACGAACCCCAGAGCGATAAAAAAGAGCCTAAACTGCGGCCGCAAACCCCACCATCCAGGCAGCAGCGACAGCAGCAGAAACACCCGCCAAGTCCTGGTAGAAAATTCAAAGCTGAGTTCCCTTCGCTGGAGGAGCAAGAGTCCATGAGCAAGCGGGAACTTGAGGAATTGGAGCGCAGACAGCGGGAGGAGGGCAGGGATGGAGAGCGGGAGAGATCTCCCGACAGAAATGCTAGACCTCCAGGTGAGTTACCTCTGGTTTCTCTCCTTCCTAGGCCTGTAGTGAAAACTTGTGTGGGTGTCTGGAGCTACTCTATGGGATGCTGTTCGTAGGCAGTCTGTTGTACGCCTGCTAAAGTACTTATGCTGTGCATTAAACATACAGTGTATGTATGCCAAAATCATAATCTTTTCTCCCCTACTTTTTCTTGCTATTTCCTAGGTGATAGAGAACGGGTTTGGCGGGACCCCCCCTCTGGCCCACCCCATGGGCACCACGGCCCGCTCCCTCCCAATATGGGGCCCTACCCACCTCCCAGAGGGCCCTATCCCCTGCCCCCCTATCACAACCACCCATACATGATGCATCCTCCGCCAAGACCTGGTAAGATACAGTAGACGTGTGTGCACTATTCTCTAGTAGCCCGACATAGAAGGAAAGTGATCCCCATACATCTTTTGCTAGAAGAGTTTCTCTGTTTGGTTCACTGTTTCAGAGGTATGTCTGGTCTAGATACATGTTGAGGCATAAAACATAATGTAAGTGATTTGGTACAATGCAGTGCAGGTGTGGTGTGCAGTAATACACTGGTCATTGTCGTGTCATAAATGGTACAAGGATTTGACATCATCCACTATGCTTTTTTGCATTGATGACTGTGGCCCTACAAGACATCCATTTAGAACTTAACCTGGCAGTGACAAAAGTACATGTAAATACCAAAAAAAAACATGTACATTTGGAGTTCATTTTGTTCATTTACAGTGACTATAGTTTTTTTTTCATTTACAGTGGCTTAGAGCCCCCAATCTTACTGATGATTTCTCTACATGCAGGCATGGCCCCCTATGGTGGTCCCCCCATGGCTGGCCCCGGTGGCCGCTACCCCCCACCACCCCACGTCCACTACAGACCTCCTTACCACCACAACTTCCCCCCACCCAACCCTTACGAGATGCCGTAAGTGACTGAGACAGTCACGTCTGTATGGGGCTGTATCTTCAATTAGAGCACACCAGTTTGGGCAGTGTGACCGGTATTGTGTGCTGTATGTGCTGTTATCACCTTGTCACTGGCTACATGATATTCAGTGCTGGAGGCTTGGTCTGTTGTAGCGTACATGTATAAAGACTAGCCGTGTAAATTGGCAGCTATCATGCCTTTGACAGTGCAAGTTGTCTACAGGGCTTTTGTTTTGTTGTATTCAGCATCCATGTTTGTAGTGTGAATGTTGCCAGTGGGCCAGTGTCAGCCTGTGACAAAAAAAGTGCATTGTTGTGGGTTCAAAGCCTTTCATAAACAAAATTCCTTATGCAGTGACATTAGACAGCAGACATGTACTAAGTAGTTACCATGCGCTAAAATTCTCAAATATGTCCTTATTATTCAAGGAATCTGTACAGGCTTGGTACACTATCACTTACATATCTCCCCTCATACACATGCACACTACCGCTACCACACAGTGACCCCTACAAAATGCCCCCCAGAAAGGGAGAAAAGGGAGAGGAGGTCTCTCGGCCACCCACAGTGAAGGCAGACGACCTGAAAAGTATGGAGATGCCTGATGATGAGGAGGGAGGGTGGGCGGGGCACCATGAGGAGGTGGATTACACAAAGGAGGTTGTTTTTGAGGATTCCTCAGATGATGAGTCCATGGCAAGGCCATCCTCGGGCGAGGGAAGGAGGGGCCGAAGCTCACCAAGAAAAAAAGATAAACAGGTTGGTGTAAGTTGTAGCATTTTGGTTTACAAAAAATACTGTAGAGTATGTATTAAGCACCCATGGGTGGGGACTGTTAGTGCGCTGCAAAAGATAGGGGTGGGCGCTAATGTGTACTGTCCACATAATGTGGAATGTAGTGTTGGCCCACCACCCTAAAAGGCGGGAATTAGCATTTTATAGTGTATGATAATATACCATGCATGTGAGTTAAGCTATAAGTTAAAACTAAAAGGTCTTAGCATAATTTGATCTTTGGTATGCTTTAATTGGAGTATGACACTAAATCAGCTAGCCATTTTAATATTAATATCTATTTGGTAACCCTGAGACTATCGACTTTCTCTTCAGAACTGTTCATCCATATGTCTCTACTAACGAGGCTGATCCCACTTCCTATATACGATAATGTAGTGTACAGTTATGCAATTGCAATGATTCAACAATTCTTTTCGTTCACCTAGACTGCTGCTGTTGGCAAAGAAAGTTCTGCACCCAGTGAAAAACAGGATAGATTTGACTTTGATGCTGACTCTGAGTACCCGAGAGAAAGGGACCAAGAGAGAGAGAGAGAACGGGACTTTGACAGAGACTCTCGTCAATTGGAAGGTGGTCGTGAAGGCCAACCACCTACCGGAGGAGGTCCCAGACCGATGCATCCCCCCTACCAGGCCTACCCCTCCTACCCATATCAATATGATCCATACAGGTATCCTCAACAGCCGTACCCCCCTCATCCCGGCCACTATCCCATCCCCCCCCAATCTGGCTACCCCCCTCACTCGCATCCACAGAGATATGGCCCTCAGAGAGGAGCGAAAAGAGGCCCTCCGGATCGAGAATGGGACAGAGACAAAGATGATTTACCGTGGAGACATGATTTCCATCCGTGGAGTCAGCACGAGGAACACAGACCCAAGCGGAGGTGGAGTGGAGAAGAGCGTGCGGAAGAGAGAGAAAGACCTAGGATACTGGCAAAGCCAGATGAGAGAAAGGACTCTCGGAAGACCTCTGAAACCAGAGACGAACCATTCAGCAGCGAAAGTGAAAAGGGAAAGGAAAGGAGCAGCGCTATAAAAAGAACTGACAGTGCTTCCTCAGACACCCAAGAAGGCTCGGGAAAGCCCAGGGTCACTTTCGCCAGTGATGCAAGGGAGAAATCTCAGTCTCCACTGCTGGAGGACCAGCCTTCCCCTACAGCCAAACCGACCATGAGGAGTGCCCACCCGAAGAAAATCATGTTGCGAAAGCTGGGCGGTGCTGAGTCACCTACGGAAAAACAAGATCAGCATGGGACAGCAGCGAAGGGGTCGAAGAAGGAGAGACCCAAGGATCTCAAGAATTTACAGCAGGGAGATCCGAGTGATGCAGCAGATACCGATTCACCCAACACACCAGACCACGAGGGCAAGATAAAGCAGACGGCTTGGAGTGTTAAGGGGAGGGGTCCCATCACTTCCCCGCAGACTCTGTACGAGCCAGAAGGCAAGAAGAGTGCTGCCCAGTTCCAAAAGTACCGGCGTGAGAGAGTGAGTGGAGCTCCGGTAGGCAAAGGTGAAAGTGGCAGTCGAGGTGCGTCGTCCCCCTCTACACCGCCCCCTGATGTTAAAGTACCTACCAAAGAGGATGAAGGTATTCAGAAGGGAGAAGATGAAAAGGAGGCTACAGAGGGAGTACAGGCTACTTCACCCACGCCTGTAGAGCAGGAAAGCAGCCAAGCTCCTGAGAACGTAGTTGAGCAGAGAAAGGCGGCTCCGGACAGACCCGAACGACCTCGGAGGCAGGACTCTGGACGGCAGCTCCATGAGAAGGAAAGAAATAGACAGGATTCTAGAGAGCTCAGAGATAGGGGGAGACACCGAAGGGAGGAGGGAAGAGAGAAGGGTGGTCCTGGACGGCAAGAGACTGGTTCACGTGAGGAGTTCCAAGAACCTTCCAAAGACAGAGATAAAGACAGCAGAGGTCAAGACAGCAGAGATGAGAGGCCAGCACATGGGAAGACAAGTGGAGGTGTTGACTTGGGTAGAGAGAAAGGTGGTGGCTTCCAGACACGGGAGTTCCATAGGCAGGGGCGTGGTGAGAGGGGCAGGGGCGAGCATCCTGGGAGGAAGCAAGATGCCCCTCAGGGCGCAGTGCAAGAAAGAAGAGAGGCTGATAGGAGACGGGACCATCCCAATGAGCCCAGACCAACCGTTCACAAGGATCAGGACCAACCTGACAGGAGCGGTAGGGGAGAGAGGCATCCCTCTCGGCCTGAACCTGTAAGAACTGAAGGACGACCAAGAAGAGAGGAAAGAAGACCAAGAGAAAAGCAGTTTAGATCTGCAGGCCATGAGCGTCGAGAAAACCCTATGGAGCTCCCAACATCATCTATGAACACTGCTTCAGAGCAGCAGAGTGCAGCTCCAAAAACTGTTTCAAGCGAAGCCGTAAAATCTGCTACTTCCACACAAGTATCTGAGAAGATGGAGAGAGTAGAGCGCCACGAACCAGTACCACCTAAATCCGCTCCTGAGCATACTGAACAAAAGCCTGATCATCAGAAGCCAAGAGATGGTAGGCGAGATGATAACCGGAGACCTGAACGAGTGTCAGACAGATCAAGAGGTGGACATCCCCCACAGAGGGGTTCGGCAGGTGATAGGGAGCGAGAAAGGGGTGGCAGAAATCTACCAAGAGACCGAGAGAAAGGTGAGGGGGAGAGAGAAAGAGGTAGGTCTTTTGGGGAGGATCGAGAGAGAGAAAGAGGTAGTAAACAGTCTGCGGAGAGAAATAAGGGAGAGAGAGAAGGCAGAACATTTGGCAAGCCTCCCCCAAAAGACAGAAGCACTGAGCACCCAGAAAGAGGAGGAAGAAGCAATGAGGACCGAAGGCCAGCTCGTGATTCTAGAAGGCCTGACCAGGGAGAGAAAGGTGAAAGAAGAGGTGGCAGACAGAGAGAAAGGGCGCCTCCCGGAGGAAGGAGGATGCCGCCGAGAGGCCAAGAAAGAGCTTCTGAGAGGACTCACCGGACAGAGCATGCTGTTGAGGAAGGAAAAGCTGGTGAGACACCGAAAGTAACTGCCAAACCTGTTGTGGGCTACAGTGGACTCGAGGACATTGAAAGTGGTTCAGACTGGGAGGCGGATGTCGAGACAATCCCAATCAAAGAGCCTGGCAAAGATCAGGAACAGCGAACAGGGCCAGTAAATGAAGGGAAGATGGGATCTGTACCTCAAAGCGTAAAGCCACACCAAGCAGAAAGGGGCCAACAGTGTGAAAATGGGAGAGACTTCAGAAGAGGTGCTGGTAGAGGAAGGGGGCGTAGTGAGGAGTCTAGAGGAGAGAGAAGAGGCCGAGAGTCGGGCAGACCAGGCAGTCAGCGCCGACAAGGAGGAAGCAGAGATAACAGTCGAAATTCTGAGAAACAAGGTGCATCGGAAGGTAGTGGACCGTCTTCGGTAGTGTCACAGGACAGTGTTTCGAAATCCAGAGACAGAGCCTCCCATTCAGAGAAAAAGAGCAGAGACTCCACTCCTCAGCCCAGCCACAAGATGCCAGACTTTGACAAGTATGATTTGAACTCCCACAAAGTTGCCATAGTGGATGAGATCGGCAACGAAGGTGCCGAGACCGGACGGCTCTCCCCCTCTGTTCAGGGAGAGTTTGTAGAGGTCACGTCAAAGAAAGCCCAGAAGGAGAAATTGAAAAAGGAGAAGGAGGAGCAGCGGAGACTGGATGAGGAAAAGCGGAAACTAGAGGAGGAGCGTCTTCGACGTGCCAAGAAGTTAGCCAGCAATAAACCAGCTACCAATCATGACAAGAACCTGCCAGCTACCCACAGACCTATAAATGCCTGGGGTAGCAACAGCTCAAAGAATGAAACAGAAATGGGGTCAGTGTGGCCAGTTAGTGACTGGATGCTTCTGCCGACTAGCGCTGCTCCTGGAGCCCAGCTGAAATCGCCCGGCTTGGGAGATTCGAGGTGGCCTCACGGCACAGCAGCAATCAGCATAGGGGTCATTGGAGACAATCTACAATTGAAGCAGTCGATACCTTCTGGAAGTGCCGTAAATCCATTTTCTACTTCTGCAGACAATCATACGTACTCACTCTTTGGAAGCGTTAACCCTATCGCCTCTCCCTTTCTAGGCAGCCCAGCGATACCCTCTGTCACTGGTGGCAGCATGCTAGAAGCAGCAGTGGAGTCCACCGTTCCCAAACTATCTCAAGAAGCGCTTGCCGGTGTTTCCAGTGAAGACCCCATTGATTTGGAAACTGTGCTCCAGTTGAGCGACGAGGATCCCATTGGGGACGAAACAAGAGAGAAAGGCAAAGAGAGCCCGGAGTTTCAGAAGGTGGAGAGGAACCGCAGGGGTGGAAAGAACCTGCCCCCTCGTTTTCAGTCCTCAAAGGGTCAGTCCAGTGGTCCAGGGAGAGGGAAGGGCTCTGGAGGAAAAGGTGGAGATGAAGCGTCGGATCGCTTTTACACTCACCCGAAGGGAAGAGGAGATAAGGGGCAGAGAGCTGGTGGAGAGAGACGTTATCCACAGGGTTCGAAGTCCACTCCCAGGACGCAGTCGCAGCCAAGCGGTGCTGGTGCTGCCAAAGGGAGTGAAAAGGTGATTATACTCATAACTTGAAATCGCAGGCCAGTATACATACACGCATTGCCAACAATACTGAGTTACATGTACTTGTACACGTAGGTGACTAATATTATTTCTTACTTTCTAAACCACAGGCCTCATCAGATCGCTTTTATGTCCCTCCAAAAACAAGAGCAGAACGAGGAGATCATGCAAGAGGGCAGAAATCTAGCGGCGACAGACGACATCCCCACGGCTCAAAGCCGACCTCAAAACCCCAGACGCAGTCGTCCCAGCTCACCAGTGACAGTGCCAAACAATCCAAGGTAGCTTAGCGGTAAACTTTGCTTCCACACTTTTGCTGCTATTTACATGTAACATCCTGTGTAAAGTGATATGTATTGATGAGTGTGGTCATCTCCATGTTTGTGTGAGTAGGCCAGTGTACAGTGCAGCACACATTTCTCGCACATTATGTAAATATGTCCAGCCGTGTATAAAAGTGTTTGCTATGCTGCAGTTGGATCATTTTAAGTTGCGTTAAGCAGTAAAAATTATAGCTTTCCATCAAACAGAAGTATGTATATCGATACTTACGTGGGCCTGAAGTAGCATGTTCTTTTTGCAACTCTCGATCACTTGGTCCTGTCCTCATTCCCAGACTCCATTCTGGGTCAGCTCTCCTGAGGTATCAGGGAATGGAGCCTGGGAACGAACTTAACCTAACTGCTATTATTTGTGCATATAGGTTTTTGGGTTTAGGGCTCATCATGATGCTGGCTCTGCCTGCTCTCTGGTGTTGTTGCAGGTTGCGAACACTGACCGCAGTGGGCCCAAGTCTTCCTCCCCCGATCCTTCCGTTGAGGTTGGCCCCCTAAGTGAATCCTCCCCCCTTCCTCCGGAAGAAGGCTCTGCAACTGGGCACCAACAACTGAGAGCAGGCAGAAACATAGCTACAGCTGTGGCCGCCGCCCGCAGGCAGGGGCAGGATCAAGGAAAAACTAAAACCAGGGAGGACCAAGGAAAAACCAAAACGGGTGATGCAATTACTAAGACCCATGCCCAGGTAGTAATGGCAGGATTGGGACACCAGAATCAGCCTAAAAATCGGAACCAGAACCAGAATGCTGGTTCGAGTTCAGACTGCGGTAGTCTGACTGTATCAGAAGCAGAGGTTTCCCAGTCCTTGCATGCTAAGGAGGGGCAGAGTGAAGCTGTGCTGGTGCATTTAGAACAGGAAAGAGAGACGGCTGGGAGCTTAAGACAAACTATTGCCGATTCCCCTGCAAGAGGTAGCCGACCAAATGGCTCACCAAATTTGACTGTCGGTAGTAAAAACTCGCAAAAAAGTAGGCCTACGTCCGGTAGCTCTGCTTCCACTAAGGGAATTTCTTATGCTCAGGCTTTGAAGGCCGATCTTTCCACTGAGTCTGGTAGTAAGCTCAGCTCTCGGAGTCAGACTCCGTCAGACAGTTCTGCTCTTCAGAGTGTCAGTAGAAGCCAGGGAAGCTCTAGGGCTAGTACACCAGCCGGTTTTCGCAGACCTCCTATGCAGACACAATTGGCCGGGAGTTTTAGACTGCCACGCGAACACGACAGCAGAAGCCAGAGTGCGCAGTCCAATACCATTGATGGAGTTGGAAATGAGTTGGAAGCCTTGAAGTCTGGAAGAACTAGTGTATCTTCTATGTCCTGTCCGACTCCCGACCCACCAGCTGCCGGGGTTGATACGTCAGCCCACGGCAAGGTGACAGAACCAGTTGTGCCTGAAGACACTGGGTCGAGCGGAAAGGATGCCAAACACCAAACTGAGGTTGTTTCTACTGTTCCACAAGCAGAAGAGACTGCAAATCAGTTACCAATTACTAAGGAAGATGAGCACACTGCTGTAGTATCAGCCGCAGAGCCCGCTGATGCCCAGAAACTGATGCGAAAGGACGAAGTACATTTGCCAAAACCTGTTTGTAATTCTGAGCCTTCAGCTTCAAGGATGGAAACTACTGTGGTTGGCTCCACCGCTTTGCAAGGTGCCTCGGTTGAAACAGAAAACCAAGCACCGAAGCTGCCGCCAGGTCTCTCTCTAAATAGAGCCCACCTCAAATCCACTACATCTGGGCAAGTAACTGTAGTCTTGCCTGTGGAGCCATTGACTTCAGTTTCCAACCAACCGCCGGCCTCGATGTCCCAGACAGTTCCTACTCGGTCCACTGAACCCACCCCTCAAGTGTGCTCAAACCCTTCTCAGATTTCTCAAGCTCAACAGCTTAAGTCCCAAAACCCTCCCACCATTGCTGCTCCTAGACAGGATGCATTGCACAAAGTGTATGGGCAAGCAAAGGCTCGGGAGCTGCTTACCAGCAGTCAACCCTCGGTCTTCGACAAACCTTCATCCAGCCAGCCCCAAGTAAGACAACCTCAATCAGCCCAGGAATTTGTGAATCGGCAGGATCATGTGGTGCCACCCGACCAGACTGCTGTGCTCTCAAGAATGAGACAACCACCCACGAAATCTGAACTTCTAAGACACGAGGCGCCACATTTAGGAGCACAGCAGCAGCAACTTCAAGCCCTCCAACATCACCAAAAAGCACTGTTCATTCCCACTCACGCCTTGCATTCCACCGACCGGGAGAAAGACCCGCATCCGGAGAAGTTCTCCGATGTTCGTGTTCCAGATTCTACTATAATCCGACCGTCACCATCAAGTTCCACTGCTACAACTGTCCTAAGCAGTCCTGTCATGGCCCAAGGCACTCTCGCCTCCTTGCAGACCAGAAATCCAGCTCAATTTACCACTAGTGCATTTATTCCATACTCCAGGATGAATGTGCCTGCCGCCCGACCCTCATCTGCAGGGCATTTGCAAGGACACACTCTTCAGTTTTCTTCGCAACCGACAGTAGTGCATCAGCACGCTTCACAGAACCCTCCTATGCAGAGAATTTCCCAGACTGCCGCTCAGGAGTCCATGGAACGAGAGGATAGGGAACAAAGTGCCGATTCTTCAAAGTCCAGTCTCAGTGTGACAGCCGTCCCGTTTGTCCCCTCAAGCAGTGCTGCCGGCACATCCAATCCAGTCTCCAGTGGCCAACCAGCAAAGAGACGCAGTACTGGGAGCACCATGACGTCAATTGAAATGCCTCTGACCGTACCTGTGGCTCCTCTGCTTCAGATGCACACCCCTCATGGTATGGAGCGGTCCCGTGTTGCCCAGACTCACGTGCCACTCCCACAGCACGCCTTGCTCCATCACCAGCAGCAGCGGTTGAGAGCTCCTCGGCCGACAGTGACAGCTGTTGCATCAAACACCGCAGCGTTGGTAGGCCACCACCAGCGCTTGGCCACTGCACCGAATGCTGCACCTGCATTGCAGACATTGCTCTTGCTTCAACCCCAGCTGACTCATCACCAGCTTCAGCAGGCTGCTCTCACCAACCCGCATGCGCTAGCGACGCACCGACCACCCCAGCATGTGCACACCACGGAAAGCCACCTATCAGCCATTCAGGTAATAGCCCCACAGAATCCCAACCAGACCCAGGTGCCAAGGAACCAGCATGAAATGTCGAGCCTCTCTGGGGCTGCCATGATGCAACGCCAGCACGAGGGCCACGGTTCCAGAAGATTATCTCATCCTCGTGGTGGTGGTGACCAACTTCGCCGAAGCAACTTCGCAGCAGTAACAATGCAAGCGAGAGGAATATCGCCAAATGTCCCAGCCTCGGTACTTTACGCACACCACAACCAAAGAATCCCGGTGGGTTCCGTCCCATCTGGATCAGAAAGACCAGTCTACCTTCCGAGGCAAACTACGTGTATCACTAACTATAATCTTCCTCTGGCACTTGTACAACAAAAGGCGGCTTCAGCTGGCAACAGTCAAAAGCGTCCTTTGCTACCTACGCCTCCCGGCATGCCCTCCACTACTCCCTTCCTTAGAACAGTGGTCTCTCCAGGGCAGACCTGGCCGACTGCTCCGCTGCAGCGCATGCATGCAGGGGTAGTACGCCCACCCTACCCTCATGTGCAGGAGCAGCCTCAGCGACAGCCGAGATCGGCTCAGTACTGAAATTCTTGTGAAGTTGGTGGGCAGAATTATTTGACTACTGAATCATAATATAAAATTTCTGTCTCTCGTTTTTGTAAATTCATTGTGTACATAGCAGACTGTACGTTGATGGCAGACAAATTAATGATAGGGTTGTACTCTCGGAAGGCGTGGTTACACATACGGTATGCACTAGACTAACTATGGCTGACAAGATCGTCATGCCAGAAGCGTGCCAAGAGGATGAATGCAAATTTGGCGGTCCGAAATTTGACCCTCCTGTCTACAAGCAGCGGTATAGCGCCGTTGTGGAGCTCGCTAAAGAGTTGCAGGCCAAGAAAGTTAGTACTGTATAAATTATAATGGCTGCTATTGTTACATAATTAAATTGGCTGGGGGTAATTAGTTCTCATTGACCTGGCCTGTTGAAAAGCAATGCTATTTGGTCAGACTTTCACCTAGCCTCATCCCTAGGCCGGCCACTCTCCCTCCGGCACCCACACCAGTAAAACTAAGTGACCATATTAAATACCAACCGACTATTCGAGATGCACCAGAGCAACCCCCCCCTCTAGTGCGGTGACTGCAATTACTGCACTAAATGTCCACGCTTTGTTGTATAACCTCTCTTAGAAGTTCATTAGCCTTTGTTCTACTAGTCTCGTGCCCAGACCTCTATTTGCCCTCTGCTGAAGAATGATCTGGGGACATATGCCGCTCGGTCCTATATATGACGTGGATGTCTGGTATGTGGGATGATCAATCAGATAGAAAAAATAATAGTACCATGTGTGGTAGTATACCGTAGTTTGAGAATATTTCGTGTTAAACAATTTTCATGCGTAAAAATGGTGTTACGAAAATTTCGCACAAATGGATGCTGTACGAAAAATTCCCAAATAATACGCACCATGCACGTAGTGCGAAATCGAACGCTCGATCGTGAAAGTTAAAGCGCCATGGAGGAGTTTGAGAGAGCTTGTTGCATTCGAGGCTACCACGAATATAAGGAGGTATGGGAGGCAGCTGTTGGTGAAGAGCTGGTGTTATTCGTTGTAGAAAATATTTCGCGTGTTTTATTTTCGTACTCTAGTGCCTGTACGAAAAAATTTTAACAGCGAAAATTTGTCAAACTACGGTAGTACATGGCTGATGCCAACTATTGGCTTGTAGCGATTGAAATTTCCATTTCAAGAAATTCGTTCGACGAATTGGTTGTAGAAGCAGTTCTGAACCTCTGCTACAGCAGAACAACAGAGAACCACAGTAGCCATCCGCATAATCATTTGCAATTACCGCACTGCGTCACTTTTGTCACACCCCACCCCTCATGTTCTTTGGCAGCGGGCGAGTAGAGGTCTGGGCACGAGACTATCATTCCTCTATATTGGCTACAATGCCTGTGATGGTAGCCTCAGTACAAGGCCAATTCTCTCTTTGAAAGGTGCTTGACATGGGATGTGCTGAGTGCAAGCTCCTGCGTCTGCTACGTCGGAAACAGTTCATTGAAGAGCTGGTGGGTGTGGACATTGACTCCACCCTCTTGCAGCTCTCTGAGAACATCGTGCAACCCCTCATTACCGACTTTCTTGTCCTGAGGCCAAATCCTTTTGTCATGAGACTCATGCAAGGTAAGTGTTATCAGGAGTATGTTGTCCATTGTCTAGTTATTAAATTAAATGTTTTTTGGACCACACATACACCATACTGTAGGCTCCATAGCCAATCCTGACCAAAGACTACTGAACTTTGACCTCTTAGCTTGCATCGAAGTGTAGGTTTCTATGACATTCAGATCTCCATTAAATACTCTATGGACGGTGTTAAAATTTAAATTAAGTTTGTGTATTTCATCCTATTGTTCCCAGCGTTGAGCACCTGGACCCACCTGTTCTTGAAAAAGTACCCGAGTCCGTATTTGGCATGCTGAGACCAAAGGTGGTTGCCATGACTACTCCCAATGCTGAGTTTAACGTTCTGTTTCCAGGTTTCTCTGGTTTTCGTCATGCCGATCATCGCTTTGAGTGGACAAGGAAGGAGTTTGAACTTTGGTTAGGATGTGTTTATGTGTATATATGTGTTAAGGTGTGTGTGTGTTCCTGTGTGTGTGTCTGTGCATGTGTGCAGGTTTTTTTGATAGGCTTCAAGCTGACTATGTATGTATCTGCTAGGTGTTCCGAAGTTTGTGGGAGATACCCCTACTCTGTGGAGTTCAGTGGGATTGGGGAGCCACCTGCAGGAATGGAACATGTCGGGTGCTGCTCCCAAATGGCAGTGTTTACCAGACTGGATGCACCATCAGGTGTGTGTGTGTGTGTGTGTGTGAGTGTGAGTATGTGTGTGTGTGTGTGTGTGTGAGTGTGAGTGTGTGTGTGTGTGTGTGTGTGTGAGTGTGTGAGTGTGAGTGTGAGTATGTGTGTGTGCATGTGTGTGTACACATGTTCTTTTTCCCTTACAGGTATGCCACAAGATGTAAAAATCAATGCTGAAGCAATTGGAATGCCATACAAAATTGTGAGTTCATTACGTGGCCTCATTCCCAGGCTCCACCCCCCAGCATTTTGTGCACACTGTGCAAAAACACTGAGCAGCGGAGCCTGGGAATGAGGCTAAATCCAGTGGCAGAAGGTCATTGGTATTCAGAACCTATTACACAGCTGAGTTTGTTTTTGTCCATCTTTGCTTGCTTCCTGATCAGATTGCTGAATGTGTCCATCCCCACGAAGAGCACCCTCTATCACCGAAAGAGAAGCTCTGCCAGGAAGCAGAGTACTATCTAAATGTCCTGCTCCGACAGAAGCTTGAGATGGAGGATGTTGAAGACACTGACTGTCCAACAATGGGTGATCCTTGTGTCATCATTAAACCGCCACCTCTTGGACCAATCTCAGAGACTGTGAATCTTGAAAGTAACTTGTTGAATCAGAATTCTAAAGACTGTACCTGCGGCACTCAATCCCTTCATTCATTTAATGCTGATACTATGATATTAATCAGACTTGAGGAGTTGCTCCGATTTCCGAGGATAAAAACCCTCTGCACTGCCGTAGATCAGATAAGGTTAGTATGCTCAACTGATTATAATGTTTAGCTGCTTATAATATTCTGTTGGTCTTGTTACTCGCTATATAGATCTGCTCTCCAGCTCTCGAAGACCGTCAAGCTAGATACCACAGGACAGTATGCTGTGTTTGAGCATCCTGAATCAGGGACTGAGTCAGACTCTAGCTCAGAGATGGATCACGATGACCAGCCCATCATGCACACAGATGATGGCACCACATGTTCCACTGGGCAGCTAGACGGCTTGCAGGTGGCCACATCCTTTTCACTGGAACCGCAAGAGTGTTGGGACTAAACCAACGTTTTTATAACTGTACCGGGGACATTTGGAAATCTGCAAATGTCCATTTATACCTGTACTTCCCCTTCCATACAGACGGTGCCATATTCAGTCCCATGGGGTAAACTTCACCAAATCAACCACATGTATTTATGTATAAATCCTATATGTTTTGCTTTAGTTGTGCGACTAGATATAATCACTGATGACTGTGTTGTTCATCTTTAGTGTCATTATAATAGCGGATGTTTAGTCACACATGCACAATAGCATGACTTGTGCACGACCATAGTATATACTCCGGTCTAGTAGTACATTGTGTATGTAGCTGTTGTGCCCCTGATCACATGACACTATATAATACTCAGCTTGTTTTGCCAGAGGCTAGTCATGTAACAAGTTCGTGAGAAGTTGTAACAGCTAGATGCATGTATCAATCTTTGGTGAAGGTGTGTCAGAATCATATAGATCTGCAGTTGGGAAATTTTACTGAGGAACAAGAAGCTAAGTCACAGAAGGTCTCATTTTAAATACAGCTATATACCATAGTACAGACTGACTAGTGTGTGTGTACAGTTATACACTATTTCACAGTAGGTATACATGTAAATTCGTAACTGAAGATCAGTAGCTATGTCTGCAGAAGTGCTAAATGCTACTATTTATCCATTGGGCATGAATGAATCCGGATCAGGACTTGATATTGGATCCTGGACACCCGATACATTAACACCGTCAACCGAAAACACTACTAACTGTCTTCAATCCCCTTTTGATTCCCTCGGCTTCAAACTAGTGGCCATTCTCAGAGCCTGTGCGGGCCTGTTCTCATTCTTTTGCAGCATTGGTGTTATCATGGTGATCATATTTTGCCAAAAGTACCACTTTTTTCGTCATCGACTCATCCTGTATCTTGCCATAGCTGCCATGCTACATGCGCTGGCGTTCACTGTGGGAAGGGTGGAGTTTGAGTCTCACCGACCAATAGAGGACAATTATTGCTACTTTGCAGGATTTTTTGAGACTGTCACAGCATGGGTTGAGCTCTTGAGCATATGTTGTCTAACTTTCCACCTGTTTGCGATCACAGTGCGCCGGAAGCCTCATACAGGGAATCTAGAAGGTGCCTACCTCGTGGTGACCTTTGTCCTGCCTTTCTTCTGGTGCTGGATTCCTTTTCTATCCCATTCCTATGGCTCATCAGGCCCTTGGTGCGGCATCAGAAGCACTAACGATCAGTGTCAACTCTTCCACTTTGGGAACGCCCTCAGGTTCATCATATGGCAGGCTCCGTTTTACACCATAGTCCTCGTGATCCTGATGGCTTCCATTTCAATTGCCATCAAAATCCGAAGAGATATACACGTATGGGAGGGGACGATTGAACCACAGGCGCAAGTCCGAAAACAGGAGATTGAAAAAGAAGTGAAACCTTTGCTTTGGTACCCCGTTGTGTACCTGATACTGAAAACGTTCCTGCTGATAAATCACATCTATGATGCAGCTCGCCCACACTCCCCAATGCTTTGTTTCTGGTTATTGCGTGCCCTGACTTCCCCATTTGCTGGTACCTTTGTTGCACTGGTCTATACAATGGACCGCGAGACAAGAAGTCGAATGAAACCCAGCCTCGTCAAAGCTGCCTGCAGGAGTCTCTGTTGTGCTGTGTGCAGGAAGGGCAACGATGTCAAGAACTATGAAGTCGGAGACATGACCCTGCCGGAGAATGGAGACAGTCTACAACGCATGCAGACTGGACGTTATTACAGAGTAACAGACAGCTGCAGGATAATAGACACACGAGTATAGCCGTACATAGAATAATAGATGCAAGCGTATAGCTAGCCCCACATATAGAATATAGGTAGCTACTGATATCAGTGACTAAAATTGTAACTTAGCTATTAGCTACATAATTTGAGTAATTAGCATAAAAAGTAGACCTGTAGAGCTGTGCCTGTAGCAACTGTGGTATTAAAATTTACTCTTTTTTTGTGGTCCTGGATTCAGTTTGTAAACCATACCTTGGCATTAAAAAGTGATTAACATGAACATGGCATAGATCATGTGTTACAGGTGTAATCCAGAAAACTTTGGACTTTGAACTTGTTAGATTGATTGGCCTTTGTTCTAGAGAAGAATGGGGTTTTGTTCCATTCTATAAGCTTTAGTTTAGGCCTGGACTTTAGTAGCTATAATATTTAAAAGGAAGGATTGACAATAGTCTTTTACACTGCCACTGTTGGATAAGTTCAAAAATCCATTAGCTAGCTGCATGAGGTAATTAGCTATAGCTACCAGAGACTAGAATCAGTTGTTAGTCTATGTGTTCCTCCATACTCAGATACTTATATAAACCTAGGCCTATGTATTCTTCTCTATGGCTATTTATAGCTAATGACAACTAGCTGTTGACATGGTATTTGTCATTGTCCAGGTAGTCACAAGTATCCAAACAAATATGGAGGGATATTGTCATTACTCTAGATCTGGCGCAAAGGGAAAGAGGTAGTCTCGGGTACCCAGACAATTTTCGACGGGTCTGGGTACCCGAGACTTAGGAAAGAGGGACTAACAACTGCTCTACTCTGGTACTAATTATACCCTGTGTATCTGTTGCTGGGCACCTTCTCTGTCAACAAGCGCATTGTAAGACTGCCAATCTAGACAACCAGGTGATCATTCTTTGTTACTTTGACACACAGAACTGTTGCCCTTGGACAGCAGGACTATGGACATACGGCGGAAAGCATGAGTGCAGATGATATTCTAAAGTGACGGAGAAGTAATCCGTCTTTCCATGGCCCATCAAACTCCATCAACTGTCTTTATAGGCTTTGTGTAAATGCGTTTGTAATTGCTACGGTGCATGACCAGCCCCTCCCACTTAATTGTCGGTTCAAGTCGCATGTGGGCGGCTGAGGCTAGCTGATTGGCCTTGTACCCAGGCTTTCCGCAACCCCAGATTTTCTCTACGGCTGCGAGATAAAATCTGGGCGTTGAAAGCCTGAGGCTACAGCTGATGGCAGCGGAACTCGTTTTGCGGAACAATGGTGCACGTGCGCACGAGACTAATAAAATTACGTCATTCTAGTATACGGTAGTACGGTTGTGGCGGCATGTAAACATGAGTAACTTTGGCCATGGGGTGGACATGAGCTCGGGATCAGGCTCCGGGGGGAACTGGACGGCTGTCAACACTTCTTCTCCGGCCATCTGTCCAGATTACGAGTCTACGGACCTCAAAATTGTAGCCATCCTCCGCGCATCCGTGGGGGGGTTCTCAGCCCTCTGCTGTCTGATGGTAATCGTTGTCATTGTCCTGTACAAGAAGTACAGGGTCTTCCCGCAGAGACAAATTCTGTACCTTGCCATTGCAGCCTGCGTGCATTCTCTCTCGTATCCTTTGAGCAGGTTGAACTACCACACCCCGAGACCCATACTAGACCCCTACTGTCTGTTTGGAGGGTTCTTCAATCTGTACACCAGTTGGACTGAGGTTTTCGGCATCTGCTGTATCACCTTCAACCTTCTTGCAGAAACTGTATTGAATATACAGCAACCAGAGCGACTCGAGCCTCTGTATTTTCTCATTATGTTCTTTGTCCCATTTTTATGGACATGGATTCCATTCCTGTATCATGCTTTTGGTGTAGCAGGTGCTTGGTGTGATATCCGGATACTTAACGAAGACTGTTCTAGCTTTACACTTGGAAAAATTCTTCGGTTTGCCCTGTGGTATGTTCCACTTTACATCATACTGTTCATTATCTTCATTTGCACCGTCATTGTCTACAGAAGCATCCGAAAGATTGACCGAACATATGGAGGAATACATGACCCTGACACAAAGGGAAGAAAAGAGCGGCTCATGACTGAAGTAAAGCCTCTTCTCTGGTACCCTATTGTGTATCTATTGCTGAGCACTTTCTCTGTCGTCAGTCGCATTGTAGACACTGCCAATCCAGACAAGCAGGTGATCGTCCTTTGGTACTTTCATGTTCTAACATCAAACTTTCGTGGTGCTTTTATCTCTCTGGTGTATGCGTTTGACCCTGAAACTCGAAAGCTCTTGAAGTGCACCCATCTTGTAGCAGCATGCAAGTCGTGCTGTCTAAGAGAAACTGTGGTGCGTGAGTATGATGCGCAATGTGATCAGGGTTTTACTGACAGCGCCAGCACTGAAAAGACACCCTTATTACGTTGAAATCCCAGTCTTCAGTTCAAGTGATGTGTTCTCATTCATGTATACATTTTAGGAGCATAATACAATCAGGTATAATACTATTGTAATAGACTTCCGGTGATGAATTAGCTAGGCACCGGCTCGATGTATTTCTGCTGTAGAAGAAGATTGTACCTAGTCTCGCGGACCAGCCCCCTTCCGCATTATGCAGAAGGGGGCTGGCCCGCGAGACTAGATTGTACCATGCGTGTAGTCTCGCGGGCCGGCCAGCCTCACTCGCACACGAGGAGTCACTCCTCTGTACCGCGAGACTACCATGCGTGTATTCAGTAGCTGGATTCAATAGCCTCGTTCCCAGGCTCCACTCCACAGCTTTTCTCTACACAGTGCGAGAAGAGCTGTGGAGTGTAGCCCGACAGCTGGTCCACAGGTTGTAGAAATTTGCACACAATTTTAGTCACGCCTTTAGCAGCCCCGCCCACATTTGTTAGCGTGCACGAGACTCGTGAGGCGTTCCAGAGCTAATTATTCATTTTAAATTGCCTATTATTCGCGTGAGGCGTTCCAGATCGGAGAGGTAAAATAAACATGGGCTTGAGCTCGGTAAACGAGACGAACGCCACCATTTGTGGGGATTACGAGTCTGCGGGCCTCAAAGTTGCAGCCATCCTCCGCGCCTTCGTGGGGAGTTTCTCAGCACTCTGCTGTCTGACTGTGATTACCGTCATTGTACTGTACAAGAAGTACAGGGTCTTCCCGCAGAGACAAATTCTGTACCTTGCCATTGCAGCCTGCGTGCATTCTCTCTCGTATCCTTTGAGCAGGGTGAACTACCACACCCCGAGACCCATACTAGACCCCTACTGTCTGTTCGGAGGGTTCTTCAATCTGTATACCAGCTGGGCAGAAGTCATCAGCATCTGCTGCATCACTTTCAACCTTCTTGCAAATACAGTTCTGGAAATAAAGCACCCATGGAAGTTTGAGTATGTGTACATTTTTGCAATATTTTTCAGCCCCATTGTGTGGTCCTGGATTCCCTTCTTGCACAATGCCTTTGGCACAGCAGGTGCTTGGTGTGACATCCGGATACTCAACGAAGATTGCACCGAGTTCCTTTTTGGAAGTATTCTTCGATTTGCTCTGTGGTATGTTCCCGTCTACACCACATTGTTCGTGATTGTTGTCTGTACGGTCATTGTCATCATCCGACTCAGAAGGGATGCCCGAAAATTTGAAGGAAAATTTGACCCCGTAGCAAAGGAAAGGAAAGAGCAGCTCACAACTGAAGTAAAGCCTCTTCTCTGGTACCCTATTGTGTATCTATTGCTGAGCACCTTCTCTATCATCAATCGCATCGTAGACACAGCCAATCCAGATAGCCAGGTAGTTGTTCTTTGGTATTTTCATGTTCTTACGTCAAACTTTCGTGGTGCTGTTATCTCGCTGGTGTATGCATTTGACCCCGAATCTAGAAAACTTTTAAAGTGCAACAATCTTGCAGCAGCATGCCACTCTTGCTGCTGTAACGACAAGGTTGAGGAATATAATGCTACATACTCCAAGCGCAGTGACAGTTTAATTATCAATGATTACACTCCAAACGCGGAGTATAAAAAACTGGCTGAGGTGAATGGTGATTTATGACTGATGGGTCTTTCTGGATAACCACGGTTCAAGAGTGCATGGTATTGCTGTTGAATTTTTTAAAATATCTTATTGTTAACTGTATATTACAAGTATATATATATCCCATTGGTACACGTACTCTGCTTCTAAAGATTATTCATAGATTTTACCGTGGTGACTGGTGACAGTCTGCTGAGCTAGCTGCAAGCGTCCTGCAACATAATCAGGCTCGTCACGAGACTAAATGCACTGGTCAGCCCCTCCCACAAACGGGTATCAGTCAGTAGTTTCACCATAGTTTCACAAGCGAGGAGGTACAGAGGGTAGCTATCCTATGTGTTAATATGTCGCTCGACCTCTTTGAGAATACCAGCGCAGCAGCAAATGAAAGTGCCAGCTGTTATGGAGAGTTCGACACTACGCAGTTTAAGATAGTGGCGGCGATGAGGGCTGTGGTGGGACTATTTTCGTTCTGCTGCTGTCTAGTGGTCATCTTCACCATTACACTCTACAAGAAGTACCGTTTCTTCACCCAGAGGCTTGTTCTGTACCTCACGGTCGCCGCCATGGTGCATGCTTTCTCCTATGCACTGGCCAGGGTGAACTACAACAGCACCAGACCCATTGAAGATCCTTACTGTTACTTTGGAGGCCTACTGAACCACTACACAGCTGCGGTCGAATTGCTGAACATCTGGTCGATAACCATCAACCTTTTCATCAACGTGGTCCTACGGAGAAGGACAGAGAAGTTCGAATTTGCCTACTTTTTTGTGTCCTACTTTCTGCCTCTCCTGTGGTTCTGGATTCCTTTGTGGAAGAAGGCGTATGGCACGGCAGGAGCCTGGTGCGGAATTAGAACGGTCGACAAAGACTGCAATGCCTTTCCCTTTGGGCGTTGGGTCCAGTTCGGAATCTGGTACATCCCACTCTACATTTCCCTCACTCTCATCTTCATTGCCTCCATAGCCATCAGCGTCAAGGCAGTGAAGGACAGCCGACGGTGGGAGGGGAGGTACAACCCCAACGCCAAACAGAAGAGAAAGCAAGTCAAGAGCGAAGTGAAGTATCTAATTTGGTATCCAATTGTCTATCTATTGCTGAACACGTTTTCGTTCGTCAGTCAGATTTACAGTACGGTACGTCCAGACGACCCCCTCTTGGCACTGTGGTACCTCAGAGTGTTCACCTCTCCACTTCGAGGAGCCTTCATTGCACTGGTGTATGCTTTCAGCTCAGAGACACGACGTCAGCTTAGACCGAGCCACATCAAAACTGCGTGTTTGTCTTGTTGTCAAGACGACAAAGTGCAAGAGTACGATGCTCTCTACAGTGAATTTACGGACAGCATTAACACCAACACCTATGAGGCTTCAGCCAGTGGCAAGAAGCTGGAAGAATACTGAATACCTGTTACAATGAATTTGTGATCAGTACGCAGACATTTTTTTTGCCTTTTTTCTTTTTTCTTTATAAAAATTACATAATATTAATAATATAATAATAATTATATTTTCTGCTTTGCTGTTATTAACATGTATTTTTTGTGTATATTTGTCTGGACATTAGATATACAGCTCTTTACTACACTAGTTGTAGATTTATAGTTTCACTTTTAGTCTCCAATCCACCATCATTAAAATTGCACTATCCACTTGATGTCAAGAGTTCAGTTATTCTGCCATATATAGCTGCCATCCTGCTATCATAAAAAGCACTGTGATCCGTGCCGAGCTCTCTCTCTCTCTCTCTCTCTCTCTCTCTCCATACCTTAGTGTTACCATAATATTATTGTCAGGGAGGGGGTTCCAGATCAAACCAACTTGCAGGTTCCTACTTGTGTTTTCGAGAGAGAGGGGCAGCAGTCGGGGGCTGCATTCCCTCATGGAGGAGGTAGTACACCACAGTAGAATCCGAGTCTACTAGGGCCAGGGTCAGCCTGGGGGTGTAGAGAGATTATTCTAATTTTGTATATCAACTTTAAACAAACCGGCCATGATTTGATAATACCAGTAGCTATAGTTGAGGCACAGGGTAAGAAATTTTGGTACTAAGTGAATCAACCAGAGCACACAATAACATATACCTAATATGCTACACTAGGAGGAGCAGACACAGAGATTTCTGCGATATAGCAGACTGTTTCTACACATGTTTGTGAACATAATGGTGAGTGCAGCGATTGAGAGTGAGTGAAACTTTAACAGAAAGGAAACTTTTATCATTTATAGAGTTACTTTAGTCACGAACAGACAGTGACTATTACAATCATTCTGATAATCTTTATGTACCATATTCTCTCGAGTGAAAGTAAAACCCTTACTCCAAACACCATACCACAGCCTTTAGACAATCACTATAGTTATCTAGCTACAGTACCTGGAATATTTTTGTGCTATAAGGGCACATGGGCTTTGGGGACTCGATGCATGTAAACATTGAGTAGTAGGGACCCAGTCTGCTGAATGCATAAAAAAAAAATTTCCGTGAAAAGAACTATCAACTGCTGCATGGCCTCTCTGCCAGCCCCTCCCTAGGCCCATGCACAAACATCTTCCTACGCCCCCTGCCGTATGTCTCACTATATGGGCACACATGGAGGAGATTTATTTGTACATCAATCAACCCGTAGACCTTCTTTCTTAGATCAAATTTGTGTGACGGGAAAGGTAGCAAACCTGGGAAGTCACGCTTGAAATGTCTTACATGCCTCAGTCTCAATTAATGCACGTGCTAGTCACATGATGCGAACCTGGTGTGGGGGCGGGGACCACCTGAGGGTAGGTGCTGTTGTTCACTGTCATTGATGTCTTGAAAGAATCCTTGAAAGCTACAGTAATTGCGGAGAACATGTAGCAGTGTAATTAAATGTCAAAAATCTTAATTCCTTGAATAGTAAGGACACTACTAGGACTCCCTGTATTGAGGACACTGAAGCTACTATTCCTTACAACCTACTAATAGCATGCTTGGACGTTGCTCCAGAGGGAGAGTCTCACTCCAAGGTGAGAACCTGGGAACGAGACTCACGTGGCACCATACAGAACCAGTTCTTACAATTCAGTATAAGCCTAAGGCTTACACACACATATGCTCCACGTAACACAGTCCTACCTTGCAGCCGATAGCTCCGTGTTGGCAGGCAGTGGCAGCACACACGTCGGCAGGTCCTGGGGTGACAGTGGGCAGTGAAGCAGTGGTCGGTCAACAAGACTGTATTGTAGGCAAGCTCCGAGTTGGAAGGATAGTTTTCGATGTGTAGCAGGTGCCCACTCATGCAAATTGGCAAAGCAAAGGCGCACTAGATGAAAGTTCTGTAAGAGCCCATGGGCTGTTATAAGAGGTACGTGTTTCAGCTATCATCAAAGTGGCAGTATGCTGGGGTGGACTCACATCTTGGTGCTGCTGCGCTCTCAGGTAGACTGACCTCAGAGGAGCGCACGGGAAAACGGACACTGCGTGCCACAGCTTCACTGTGAGGGAGGGGGTGAGGATGAGGGAGGGAGTGGCGTGGCCGATCAGGCTTGCCAAAGTGTCTTCACATTACGAAATGTGGTCAGTCTACCCACAGACATGCAGACTTCTGTCAAAGCCCTACAGCTGACCCCAGCTCACAGCTCATGGTTGTCAATGCAGCAGCCAGCCTCATTCCCAGACTCCAGTCCCAAGCATGTTTTTACACTGTACAAAAACAACAACAACAACAACAACAACAACAACAACAACAACAACAACAAAGCAACACTGGGGAGTGGAGCCTGGGAACGAGGCTAGCAGCACGCTGTCAGCCCAGTCATACTGGTCTTACCTGCAGAAGAGCAGTCAGCAAGACTACTAAAATTTGACAACACACTACATGTGGAAAAGTCTCGTTTCCGACAAAAAGCCGGGCGGAGGCCTGGGAACATACCAATTTAGTATTAAGTAATAGCACTCCATTGCTATGCATTGATATAGCAATTTGGCAAATCCATGAAAACTAAAAGGCATCTTAACTGTTATATCAAATGCATTCGTTACGCTTTAGGCCTAAACAAATCCACCCATCCTAATTATTTAACCCCTCTAACCCTTAACATCTACTCCACATACCCTAAATACTAACGTATGTTCACTAATCTAATTAGGCACATAGCAACATAATAAATGAAGTAGAAAAGAGAAAAGAGCTCTGATTGCAACAAAGAGAACCCAGGACCAGGAAAGAACCAGAAAGCCACCCAGTCTGTGACCGCATAAAGTTAAAACATTGAAGGTTAATTAAAAAGTTGTTTAAAAACGGTTAAAATAGAGGGCTTCCAGGAGGAAATTTCCTCGGTTCTGGATAGACCTTAAGATCTCGCCAAAGCCAGCAGGGCCTCCATCAAAATGTTAAAAGAAGTTAAAAAGCTTATAAAAGATTAAAAACGTAAAAGTAGCCCCAAACCAAGCAGCCCCCCCGCCCCCCCCCCCGGCCCCAGGCCCCCAGTCACATTCCAGATCTTAAAAAAAGAGAGAAGAAGTTTGTTTAGAAAATGGAAAGATAAAAAGAATTATTATAAAACATACGCTGTCTAGAAAAATAAAAAGCACTGAATGCCTAGCCTTGAGAACCAGGACTGGTGGGTTGAAGAGTCTTTGATGGCTAGCCAACTCTCCCCACTCATTCAGTGCAAACTCTTATTGCCTAATATTGGGGGACCTAGTTCATGTAGTGGTATACAATTTATAGTTGCTTAGCTTTTAAGCTTCAGTGATCTTTGGCAGACAATTCAGCATCTCCCAGCCTTCAATTTCAAACTTAAATTTTTTTGTGAGGAACATTAACAGCTGTAATAGAAGGCAGCCTATGACATCATTTCCTGTTCCTATCTAGAGCACCCCATTACCTAACTGTAACTAGCCTGTTAAGCCTATTCACGGTATTCAGTGGCAATGGTATGCTATCTTTAATATGTTGTTTTAGTCCTATATTAAAAAATTTAGCAAAAATATCCTTATATTTACTACTAAACCTCTTAAAGTAGGAACATATATCGTATTTGTAGCCTTGTTTAAGCAATCTGGTGGTTAGTAAACGGGGTCTCTCCCTAAAATCTTCATACTCATCACATATCCTACCTATCCTAACCAACTGGGAGATGTATACACCATAAGCAGGTTTAGTGGGAATATTACTATCTAAAAATGGGAAAATTAACTATATTATGAAACTTAAAAGTATCTCTTTTGTCATAGACTGAAGTTTTAAATTTCCTCCCTTGTATTTGCAAGCAAATGTCTAAATAAGATAGTTTATCAGGTGCTTCTGTGGTTTTACTTTAATTGTAACTGAGGTGGGTATATGTTAGGTATTTCTCGTTCAAAGCTGGGGTTATTAAGCGTAAGTAAATCATCAATGTATGGCAGTGATAAAGTTTGTGCAATAGTCTCGTTGGGGCCTAACTACGCCCCAGGCCGTGGTCAGGGTCTAGTCTCGTGCCCAGACCTACGCTTGCCCCCTCGCAGTTCGGCGAGGGGGAGGAGCCAAGGTCTGGTCACAAGACTAGTTAGGATCTGGGAACGAGACTATTTGTGTATGTGGTAATTTCACATATTCACCAGTCACATGACTGAAAGTGACCAATGAGAGAGCTGGTGAGCAACAAACCATTCAGTACTGGCAGCCCACCTTCAGTCAGGTCCAAGTAGACCTGCAGGGCCACCTGGATCTGGGCTGGATTGTCGAAGCCGTATGCTTTCATTTGCAGCAGCTGGAGAAACAGTGCAAAATCTTAGCAACTTAATCCACACGTCAGGCATCACAATATCGTTACCTTAGGATGCTGTAAGAGCCAGTCAGACTTCTCCATAGTGCAATAGTTCATTAATTAACCCTCCTTGTACCAGAGTTGGATGGTGAAAGGGGTTAAATATTTTCTCGGCTATGGCCGGGTCTGTGGAGGAGTCCAGGAAGATCCTGAGGCAGCTGTCTCACCAGTCGACCTCCTCAGACGGGAGCGACAAGTAAGACAGATAGGAGGCACGTTAAAGCAGCAATAGGAAACTATGGTCTGGAGGCAAATCTCTCTAGCTAGCTGCATACCTCCTGTTCTGATGCAGTGCTGTTGCTGAGGAGCTGGAGCTGCTCTCTAATGTCTACTTTGATGAGCTGGAGATGGCCCGTTCTGAGAGGTAGGATCTGCTCTACGTGGGTTAGTCTCTGGGTTAGTCTTGCATAGCCAGACCATCACTCAGAGAACGGAGGGTCTGGCTACGTGAGACTATAAACGTGGGTATGCAACTATGCATAGCACAGTATAGCTGATAGTCTCACGTGGCCAGATCTTCCGAAAGTGTAAAATGGGGAAAAGCGAAAGGGCTCGGTAGAGACAGAGAGAGGAGGGGGGAGGGGGTCTGAATGGTATCTTAGCATATCTTTTGCCTCAATGGAAAGTCTGTTCTTCACCCCATGTTCTTCACCCCTTGTTCTTCACCCCTTGTTCTTCACCCCTTGTTCTTCAGTGGTGCTGTAGTACTGAACTTCCACATTACGCCCAGCACAGCTGACGACAAAGACAGGCAGTTTGTGTCCCTCGACCTGGCCATAACCCTGCCACACAAGGTACAACGTTACACTCACAAAAACTTAGCCCCTCTCTCATTCCTTCACCACTTCGTTTGCACAGTATCCCAACGCCAGACCAGAGATTCATTTCAGCCAATCACGTGGGTTGTCCGACGCCCACTTGAGAGGGTGAGTCCGCCAGTACCTTGTAGTCACCACTCTTTGATTTGCAACCTCATTCTCGCAGTCTCCATTCCACCAAAAAAAAACACAAAAAAATGTGCAGAATGGAGACTGGGAATGAAATTTATCTCTCCTACTTTGTGCTTGTCATGCAAACAGTATTGCAGAAGGCCTTGGGTACAAATCCACAGAGTATGAGGGGACTCCGATGGTCTATGAGCTGGTGGAGGTCAGTAACGACCGCCATTAGCTGTCCCCTCTCTGATCTCGGTAACCACCTTGTCTCTATTTGTTCCAGTATGCCAAGGACTGCCTGACGGACAACAACCATCCCTGTGGACAGTGCGCCGTGTGTCAGTTTGAGTTTGAGGTGGGCGGCTAGCCTGACATGAACCGAAACACTACAAAGTGATCAATAAAATGCATTGCTCTAGCGGGAGTCTGCCGAAGGTCTTCCCAAACTCTTAGTGTAGGTGGGCGCTCTTGGGTGAGATAAGAGAGGCACAAGAAACTACAAGCAAACGAGCATGTTCGTATGTTTCATACAAGAAACCTACCAGCAAACGAGCATGTTCGTATGTTTCATACAAGAAACCTACCAGCAAACGAGCATGTTCGTATGTTTCATACAAGAAACCTACCAGCAAACGAGCATGTTCGTATGTTTCATACAAGAAACCTACCAGCAAACGAGCATGTTCGTATGTTTCATACAAGAAAACTACATCAAAGTACATGCTTTCTTGATTTTCTTCACTTATGGCCTACTATACCTCCCTACTATACCCATAATGTAACATAATACAGTGTAGCCTTACCAATGTTCCACCTACCCACTTGTGTTGCAGTCTGCAGTGGTATAGACTCAGGCTAGAGCCCGCCTTGGGTAAGTAATTATGGCATTCACTTCTTCCATTTTCAAAGTAGAGTCGGCTGTATACCATTTATCCTCTGGCTCATGCCTCTTTATAATGCAATAGAGAATTTATTTGAGGGGTAGCCCCTTAAATGGAGGGCTATTACAGCTATGTTACTTAGCCTCGTACCCAGCAAGTACTTTAATGAGTGCCTGTGGTAGTAGTACTCTCTGACTGTTATTTATCATTTATTCCTGCTCCTTCCCTGCATAGGAGACGGATGTCTTCACCAAGACTGTGTGCTACCACTATTTCCACCTGCCTTGCCTGCTGCAATACGTGGAGTTCTTCAGGGGCCAGGAGGAGGAGAGGAGCAGGAGCCAGGAGGACATGGACCTGATGCTCAGGAAGAAACCTAAACAGGTCGGTCACATGACTACAGGCAGGACATAATTGATCAGTCACATGATTACAGAAGTATAGGTCATATGTCCACAGTAGCAAAGTCACATGATTACAGCAGTATAGGTCATGTGTCCACAGTAGCAAAGTCACATGATTACAGTACAAAACTAGCAAAAAAAAATGGGTCACATGACTACAGGTAGTACAAGTCATATAATTGCCTCGTACCCGGGCTTTATTGTGTAAGCATAAACAGATTTGATTTTAGCTTCTTTCCTGTACAGCTGGAGTGCCCTGTGTGTCGAGAACCAATTGAAACTGACGCAGCCTGCCTTGAGGCCATTAGGGGCCTGTCCGATTCCCAATCTGAGAACACATTGGAAGTGAGTGATACTATCTGTGATCTAGATTAACCGTACCCAGAGATGGCTGATGGTTCGTGCTTTGCACTATTGACTGCAGTTTGAGCCTTCGGGGGCCCTGAGGGCGTGGCAGGCTGAGATGGCTGTCCTGCTGCGGAGGCAGCGGGAGAGGGGTGGAGTCATCGACCTCACACAGCAGGACAGTGTTATTGACGAGACCTGGGTATGTACATAAGGTAGAGGTGGGTATGTACATAAGGTAGAGGTGTGTATGACAATGTATGCATGTGTGTATGTATGTATGTATGTATGTATTAGAGTATGTATGTATGTATATATATATATGTATGTATGTATATATATATATATATGTATGTATGTATATATATATATGTATGTATGTATATATATATATGTATGTATGTATGTATGTATGCATGTATGTGTGTGTGTGTGTGTGTGTGTGTGTCTGTCTGTAATCAAGTTCTTTTTCAAATTATTATCTAAGGTCACATAATATGGGTACGTGTATGTATAACATTTTACTGGTCAAACTTAGCTGTCAATGGACCCCTTTAATTTTGCTACCATCACCCCACAGGTGAGCACTGGGCCTAGGAATAAGGACAGTAGCGAACCAATTCCTGAAACTGACAGCTCCAATCATACACCTGGACCCAACAGCAAGACGCAATTCCAAATCTTGCAGCGGAAGAGGGACGGGGAGAGGAGGGTGGGAGAGAGGAGGACGGGAGAGAGGCAGGAGGCGGAGAGAGGCGTGGGTGGTTACATGGCTGGGAGTGGTGAGAACATGAGAACTGGAAGAACAAAGAGTGGCTCAAAAGAGAAGACCTATAATAGATGCAGCGAAGGAGGGTCACGTGTGCATAGTTCCCCTGACCAAAGAAATCTAAAGGAAAACGTAGAACACATCCGAGAACCTCTGTTAGCATCCCCGTCCAAGTTATCACCTCAGGACAGCCAGCAAGAAACTGGTAAGGGTGAGGAGGGTGGAAGTGGTGAGAGGGAAAGGGCAGGAGGAGGGAGAGAAGTCGGCAGAGGAAGAGAAAGAGCTGGGGACTTCCGAGATGGTGAGCATGGGCGGGAGAGGAGACAGCGAAGGGGGGATGATACTCGTGGCCCAAGAAGGAACCGTGACTTTAGAGGACCCCGTTCAGACTACAGCAAGCCTAGACCAAGGAGGCAGTGGGAGGGCGATCAAAAGAGGGAAGCTGGAGATCGAGGTGAGATGAAGCCACGGGATCAATTGCAGGCAGGAGATCCTGGGAGTCAGAAGGAGGTGCCAGCCAGTCTTGAGCACTGCGGTGGAGGAGGGACACAAGTGGCAGGAAGGAATGGCAGCAGTCAGTTTGGGCAGCGGAGTCCACAAAGTCCAAAAACTGGAGAGCAGTTTTCCAATTCAAGAGAGAGAAAGCCGGAGACAAGGAGACAAGGAAGATTCAGAAGGGGCAAGGAGGACCATTCATTTTCAGGAGGACAAAGAGACAGAGCAACTAGTGATTACAGGGACAGAGCCACCTCCAGTGATCAAAGGGACAGAGCCACCTCCAGTGATCAAAGGGACAGAGCAATCTCCAGTGATCACAGGGACAGAGCAACCTACCATTCCAGTGATCACAGAGACAGAGCAACCTACCATTCCAGTGATCACAGAGACAAAGCAACCTACCATTCCAGTGATCACAGAGATAAAGCAACCTACCATTCCAGTGATCACAGAGACAAAGCAACCTCCAGTGATCACAGAGACAAAGCAACCTCCAGTGATCACAGAGACAAAGCAACCTCCAGTGATCACAGAGACAGAGCAACTTACCATTCCAGTGATCACAGAGACAGAGCAACCTACCATTCCAGTGATCACAGGGTCAGAGCAACCTACCATTCCAGTGATCACAGAGACAAAGCAACCTCCAGTGATCACAGAGACAAAGCAACCTCCAGTGATCACAGAGACAAAGCAACCTCCAGTGATCACAGAGACAAAGCAACCTCCAGTGATCACAGGGACAGAGCAACCTCCAGTGATCACAGGGTCAGAGCAACCTCCAGTGACCACAGAGACAAAGCCGCCTCCAGTGATCACAGGGACAGAGGAGCCTACCATTCCAGTGATCGCAGAGACAAAGCCACCTCCAGTGATCACAATGACAGAGCGACCTACTATTCCAGAGTCAAAGTGACCTCCAGTGACCACAGATCTAGAGATGGAACAACCTACCATTCCAGCCATCAAAGAGACAGAACAACAAAGTCATATCAATCCAGAGATGAAAAATACCACCATCACTCACGTGGGCTCCATCAGGAGAGCAGTAGGCGATCAGATAGAAGAGAAGAGACCAGCACTGCCTCGCAGGATGAACCCAAGAGTGGACCTTCTTGTTGAGACTTTCGTGAAAGTGATTTTGTGATTTATGATATGCATTATACATTTTATTCCGAGTTTAATTTGTTGATTTGTATACTACAGAAATTGCTGAATCTCAGTAAGTTACATGTAAATAGCATGAGCTTAAATAAATCACTAATTACACCTGGCCTTCTCTCTAGTTCACCTATCAGCACTCACCTAACACCATAAAAAAGCGTCACTGGTACATAGGCCTTGACAAATTATGCTTTTATTTTCCCTATTATTCTATTCCCCTATGCTCATGATTTATGCCTGTTATGCTTTTGACCATTATTCTCTCAATATTTTCATGGAAAATCATAAATCACATGTACTGTACATGTACTGGACTAGTGGTTGTACTGTAGCATGACAGAAACAGAAATGTAGTCCTCTAGGGACGATTGTTGCTTGTGGGTAAACGAGTTCTGTAGGAGGAAAAATACTCTTTCTGCAGTGGCACCTCGTTCCCATCCCTCCCTCCCAGCAAACAGGCATTTTCACATCATACAATAAATTGTACCCTCTCAAGTTCTTATACAATGCCGTTCTCTGTGTTTTCCAGTTGTTTGTATGATGCCGTTTTACTATAATAATAAGAGAAGAATCCTTTGTTGGAATGTTCATGAGTGCCTGCTCTATGTAGCTATGGCAGCATAAAATGTACGTATAATAAAATGTATAATGCATATCATGTGATGAAGCTGAACACCGGATCGTTTATGCAAGCTGTAGAGTGGAGCCTGGGAACAAGACTACGGTATGAGAAGGAATGTTCATGAGTGCCTGCTCTATGTAGCTATGGCTCGGCTGAATTTCTTTATGAACAAGTTTTGGTATGCATACATGATGCATTCGTCAAAGTCAGCTGATCATGATACTTGCCAGCATCATGTGATGAAGCTGAACACTGGATCGTTTATGACCTGTAGGTATATCCAACCTCATGAAACTGGCGAGACATCAGCAACATCCACTGCAGATGCTCACTACCATGGGACATTGTCAGGGTGAAGTTCTTGGAGTGCTGGGGGGAGATGAAATACTGCATAGTCAACAGAGTATGATTCCTACTTGAAGATGCATGATATTCCATTATACACAAGAACATTTTATGATTTTAATTATCACCATCAAATTCACTGTGGCTGCATTTCCATTTCTAGGGGGCCTAGGTACTAATTAATATTGTGACTCGGTCTCAGGTGTATCTGCTTTTCATATTAAACACTACTGCTTAACTAATACTAATTTACTGTGATGATCTGGCAGGCTTTGGAATTTGAACCTGCGATTTTTTTTTGTCCGCTGTAAATACTTGTGGCCACACCACCTAGGCTCACCTAAGTTCAGAAGGTCTCATCTGTAGCAGTGTCCGGGAGTACACAAGGGAACCCCCACCCCCATTCAGAGCTTCCTTCCCGAACAAAATCCGATCAAGCATGGAGTCACACATCAAAGGTAGCTAGCTATGTCTGTCAGCCTATTCCTGCCATTATAGCTAGCTATTAACAATGCTAAAAAAGAAAGCCTATACGGAGAGACTCAATTTGTCATACGAAGTGCCTTAGACGCCACCATGTTGCCCTCAGGGCACTCAAAATAAAGGGTGGCATGCCCTAGATATCATTAGCTATTGCATTATGCAGGCAAGTTTCATTATTATGGGGTACAATGCACTAGCCTCATTCACCCCAAGTTATTAGTACTGCATGGGATGAATGGTAGCAGGTGCATATATAGAGGACTAAAGGATGAACTTTGAGAGGGAGAGCCAAAACAGGTAGCATTAAAGCTGTAGAGTGGAGCCTGGGAACAAGACTATGGTGTAGTTTGTATGCTATATTATTTTGGAACCTATTGAGGTTCAACTCTTGAGGGTCAACGCTTTACAGGTATAACCTATTGAGATTCAACTCTCAGACGGTTGGGGTTTATTAATACTGAATTTGACACATTTGACGGATTGTCGAAATGGTGCGCTCGTTTGCAGACTGGGGTTCGGAGCGTTATCTCCCCAAGGTGATCAAGTCGGGGATCGGGCCCCCTGTACACATATTGATCTTCGACTTTCTACGACCTAGTAGCAAGAACGCCGGTAACTTTCTTCTCCCGCGAGGGCTGAAGGATTCCGAAGCCGAATGGACGACTGGGCACGTTGCGGTGCCCACCGTGATTCCCAGTCTCGCCTATCCAACGCTTCTGGGGCAGCCATACCTCTACAAGTATGCCTGACCCTGCAGGAGGGATGGGAAGCTCACTAGGCGTTTTTTTCCCCTCCTTTTTTTTTCTTTCTCCAACTAGGCCTGGGAAGATAAGTTTGGCTATCCGGGAGGGAGGGAGGCTAGTTCTTTTTTTCCCCTCCAACTTGGGAAGAAATGTTTAGCTATAGCTACGTTTGACTATCCAGGAGGGAGGGATGTTAGTTGTTATTTTTTTTCTCCAACTTAATTTGTTTCTCTTATAGAAATACCACGAATAGTCTCTCTATCAGTACTAAGCCTGAAAAGAATTATTTGACCGTCCAGGAGCTAGCTACAGGCTTCTTTTTTTCCCATCCAAGTTGTTTCTCCAAACACAGAGAGTGTGTGTTGGAGGGTTGAAAAGATGCAGCTTAGTACAGTCTGTGTTAGATATCGATTTGAGTTCTTAACTCCAAGGAGTTTGGCTATCATGTGGATATAAAGCCACATGACCTAAAATATCAAAATCTACAAATTACATCTGCAGCACTGTATGTATTTCACCTGCAGAGAAAAAGCAGACCTTTTTTTTCTCCCTCTCAACACTAAAAAGTGAACATTTTTCTTTCTGTGACAAAGTAATTAAGTGTATGCAGATGAATGATTTGTTACTTACAAATGGGTACATACATAATCCACTTAGTGGGAATCGTTATGGTACAGTGTGAGAGCACAAACAGCACGTAGCTAGGTAGGTACTGTATGCATGATAGATTTACATGTTACATGACAACAGTAACTGCAAAATAAAGAGGCTATTATAACAATATGTACAACAATTACATTGGTATCAAAAAAAAAGAAGAAATCCATCCTGATGAGGACGGGACAGAATCTCGTCCTATGAGTAGGCGTGATACTTGTGGTAAACGTAGGACTGGGCCGCTGGCTCTAAGGTGTAGGCCGTAGCGGCTGCTACAGGGACGTAGCGCTCGGGGTGACGGCCGTACGCCATAGCCGCCGCAGTGGAATTGAACTGGGAGGCTCTCTGCTGCTCCATGACTTGCAGATAGTGTGCCAGACTTGCGTCCGAGTCCTGTATTGGGTGTGTGTGTGAAGGAGTGTGTGTGGGTTTGTTGACTAAAACTGCAGGTTCTTTTAGTTTGCATTTGCAATAGACTGTTATCTGTTATGATGTAATTGGCCCAAGGAAACAAGTTTATGTTTTCATGCACATGTTCTCGTACATTTTCTCCATTTAGTGCCTACTTTTACCCCCCCCCCCAATGGATAAAGGTCTATAGCTCAAACTGGCTATAATGACCATCTTTTAGCTAGTCTTGATCAAAACCTCCCCCACGTGTTTGTCACTGGCGCCAACTCAAACTGCAAGGTTTCGCATTGCAGACTCTATATTTCGCTCTTACGTTTGTCACATAATATTATCAGGTGTTAGCTGTACCCCAGCAAATGGGCACTTAATTAGCAATGGGAGACTTACATCACACTATACCTACATGTAACTAGAGCACACTTTATAGAAACGTTGCCCCTAGTAACCCAAATTTTGATTTATTGTAGCCACTTAATGAAGGCAATCTCCAAATTTCACTACCAATTAAGATACACAGGCAGAAGTCTTGCATGTAACCCTCACCTTAATTAACCATAACCAGCTATGGTTTCCAAAGTTGGAGATCTTAAGTGTATCAAATACCTCAAAAAATTGGGTTGCTAAGGTCAACAGTTCAAAGTGTGCTCTAATAGACCATTGGGGGGGGGGGAGGGGTAAAATTAAGTAGGCACTAAATTACACGAGAACATGTGTTTTGATGCAGAAAAACATGCTTGTTTCCTTGTAATTTCTTGTGCTTCGGGCACTTTTACCCCCCATTACATCATAACGATAATGGTCTATTATACAGTGCAAGTCCACCATTACACTACTTACATGTATGCAGGCCAGGTGACTTACTGAAGACACCCCTGTGGACAGGCGTGACAGACTGTCTTACAATACCGCAACCCTCACCTGTGGCAATGTCAGGGTGGCTTGTGGCTGTACCATGTAGGTACTCCCTGAGGGGTGCACGATCAAGCCCGTACCAGGAGGCGTGTGTAAGCTGCCCAAATTTCCGTGCAGCCCCCCAGTCTGGAGACTACCCGTGGGAGAAATATCGGCAGGATTCAGGGTTCCCGTGTAACTTCCACTCAGGGGCCCACTCCACTGGTGGTACGTTCCACCGGGACTGGGCTGGGGGGCTGTGTAGTAGGACCCGCCGCTACCCTGGATGTGAGTGGTGGGATACACCGAGAACTGTTGGGCGGTGTTGTGGGGAGAGTAGTGAACCTGGTTGGGGAAAGGCCGAGGAGGTGAGGGAGGGAGGGGGGGGGAAGGAGGGATGAGGAGGAAGGGAAGGAGGGGAAGGTGAGGAGGGGGAGAAGTGAGGGGGAAGGAGGGAGAAAGGGGAGGGCAATCATGGAGGCTTCTTGTAACGCGTACTAGAGTTCTCTGCTGAACCTCCATAAGGTACAGTTCTCACGGCTAATCTATGCCCTCAGCACCAATCTGTATAAACCAATCTGTGGTGGGCCGAGCTAGAGATAAAACTACCCTCATATGTCGTAACAGGCTCCCTTCTTGCCGTGACCTGCACTAGAGGTTAGCCTGTACTCAGTTTCACCAAAATATCCGAACGTCAGGTACGCATAGAAACGAGAAATTTTAGAAAAATGGAATTATTAATAGTTACTTAACTTCATTCGTTTCGCTGTACACAGCCTGCTATCAAATTCGATACTCAAAAGCGATGACGTTCAAGGCTTAGGTCGGGAAGGATGCCTAAGGATGCTACTACAGTAGCTAAACGGATAAGCGTTGTTTAATCAGCTAGGGGCGGAGTCGGTATGTAATTATTAATTAGTAGTTGCTAACGTAGTCATGTGAGGATCACGTTTTACCCGAGACTCTCGGGTCACATGAAGACATTTTGGTGAAACTGTACTGTACTAATTTCTCTCTCCTTCCCCCTAATCGTGAAAGGCCTACAGCATGCAGCTATGGGGTACTCACAGGCACTGGCACCGGCCCACTGAAGGAGGAGTGGTGCGCGATTGGTCCACTGTGGTGGGAAGACGACGACTGCCCGCCAGCATAGCCCAGCATTCCGGAGTGACCAGGAGACGTGTGGTGGACGGGCATCCTGGACGTGTGTGGCTGCTGCAACTCGGCGATGGTGGCCTGTTTCTCGTGGAGTTGCTGCTGAAGGAACTTCACCTGCTCTCGTAACAAATGCTCCTCTTCAGTTGATATCTGACCAGAGTGGCCCCCAGCCATGCCCCCACTGCTATCGCCATGGATACGAGAGGAGCTACGTCCGTTGGCCGGCTGCCGGTACTCAGAACCACTGTAGACGGAGGTGCTAGCGGGTGTACTGGTTGAGTACGAGGCTGGGGGTGGCATGGAATGAGGATTGGACATGCTGCTGCTGCCGTAAGTGGTTCTGGGAACGTTAGACGAGGTGGAATAGCCAGAGGTCACAGGGTCAAACGTCGTGGTTAACCCAGAATCACTGCTCACGCTCAATTCAGACATACGGGTCTGGAGGTCATAGGCGACAGCTTCCGGCTCACCACTGATGCCACCATACGTGTAGCCAGCACTGGAGGAGGCGGGGTAGTAGCTACTCGCTCGGACGTCCTCTGGAGCCGTTACGGGTAGTGAGGAGGCCGTTGTAGCGACGTCAGAGAGGCTTAGAACGCCAGAGTCGGTTGAGTGGAGTTGGTGTAAAGAGGGGGGCCGAACGGGCTGTCCAGTGCTGTCCACATACCTCTGACCGTCGGGGAGTGAGGTTACGGAAGAGAAGGAGGCTCTATTTGGAATGGTACCGTCCATGTGCACACTGTAGCTAGAAGTAGTCTCCGGAGGGGACGACACACGGTGACCCGGAACGGCAGTGGGAGAGACGTAGCCCAGTAGCTCCCCCCGTCCCTCTCCACCTCTATCGGACATTATCGGAGGAGGCTCGGAAGACTGGAGGGACTTCTTTACCGTCTCGCGCATCCTGCGGAGGTTGGCGAGGCTGTCGGCCTCGGAGGGGGTCTGTAGCGAGGGGGGGGGGGGGAGGAGGGGAGGAGGGGACAGGGATCACTTACAGGCATGTCAGTTTCCTAGCCTCGTACCCAGGCCTTCCCTCGCAGATTTTTTCACAGCCAGTTTTTCCACGGCTGCAAAAAAAAACTGCGAGGGAAGGCCTGGGTACGAGGCCGAGGCTATTAGTTTCCCACTCTCCAATTTTTTATCGCACACTGTGAGACTAGGATATGTGGGATTCTGCAAAACACACGTTAGCTAAAGCCAGAGCTTTAAACAGACACCAACAGGTAAGTAAGATCAGCGAATAGACCTTTATCCGTTATGATGTAATGGGGGGTAAAACTGCTTGAAGCACAAGAAATTACAAGGAAACAAGCATGTTCTTATGTTTTCATGCAAGAAAATACATCAAAACACATGTTCTCTTGTATTTTCTCCATTTAGTGCCTACTTTTACCCCCCAATGGATAAAGGTCTATTAAATCAAAATCTACAAACTAAAATACTTGCACTGTTCTAAGCTCAGTGTTGTCTAGCTACAGGCATAACCTACCATTCTCATGCCCGAATGCCCAGCGGGGGCGGGGTTGGGGGCAGGCGGGTTGTAGCGAGGATGCCCCTCCTCAATTCGTATGTAGGACATGTCCATGCTGTTCTGAGGGGAGTACTGCGGTACCTTGTACGGGTAGGGCGTGGTCTGGGAGTATGTCACCTCCTCCGGCAGGGGGCCACTCCCTGGGGGGGGGTAGAAGAGGGAAAGAAAAACAGGAGGTATTATGAAGGTACACCCCACCATAGCCCACCTGGAATACAAACACTGACTGGGTCAATACCCCCCCCCCCCCTCTCCCAGCAATTTATCGACTTCCATCTATATAAGCCCAGAGGAGTTGCTGGTCAACTCCAGGTATTAGTGAAGCCCAAACAGCTGTTTTCAGTTTGCATCAGGAGCGCATGAGCTGTCAAACGAGCAACTTACTTGTGAGTGCCAATTGATAACTTACCTTATTTGGAAACTGAACGCTAATTTATACGTAAACTGATGACAGAAACCTGCGAATGACGGATTGTGAGACAAGACACTACATACTGTTCTTTTGATCGAGCTGACATGGCGAAGGATAGTCGAGAGAGCGAGGGTCCTAGCAAATCTCCTCAAGCAAAGACAGTTCAGTTTTGGAGGGGAGTGCAACTGAGAGAAAAACTGTGACATCGCCAGCAATTTGAATGAGCGGAAGTACGTAACTGGATTTGGATGGCACCAGCTGCAAGCTCCTTCACCAGCTCATGCACTCCTGGTAGCATCAGTAGGCTCTCCATCCCTCATGTACAAAAAGCTGTACAGTCAGGGGTTCATACAGGATTTTGAATTTGGGGGGAACTCCAAAGTTTGGCATCGACGCGGAGGGCATGCTTTAGCACCCACCCCACTAGGGAGGTCTGGGGGCATGCCCCCTAAGAAAAGTAGATGTGATTCTGAGGCATTCTGGAGGTACTTATAGCCATTCTAAAGTAATTAGCATGTGCACAGAACATTCTAGAGTAATGTTGAAATTTGGTTGTGAAATTCTTGGGAGGGGAAAAATAGCTTTGGGGGGGGGGGGGGGGGGATATCCCAGGTCTTCCCCCCCTGTATGAACCCCTGACAGTGTAACGTGGCAAGCAGAACTGGAATCAGACTTACGACTAGAGCTGTAGTACTGGATGTCAGCGGCCATGTGCCTGTTCCCCTCATACACAGCAATTGGACCGGAGTGGTGGACTGGGTGGGGGTCTGGGGTGTAGCTCACCAGCGAGGCTTGAGGGCCAGAGTAGACTTTCCGATCTGTGTGTGTGTGTGTGTGTGTAGGTGTGTGTGTGAGTGGGTGTATGGGTGTGAGTGGGTGTATGGGTGTGAGTGTGTGTGCGTGTGTGTGTGTGTGTGCATACACATGAATACATGTGTGTGGTAACCTCGTTCCCAGGCCCACGTGTGTGCTTCACTTTAGCACAGCTGTGGGCCTGGTACATTTTCTCACGCGCATGACATGTAGGGCAGAAGGGAGGTAGAAGGGTGAATTTTTGTGTGCGCGAGGACAGCTGCAATTCTCAGACAACGAAGGAAGGCAGCGAATCTACACCTCTTGCAGCTACTCTTCGGAGCCCATTTGTACCACAGACCAAGCGCTGAAACACTGTCACCAGCAAAAGGTAGAGAAGTCAAACCATCTTTCGAGCGGTCCCTGCCCACATACAGCTCCGTAAGAAAAATCACGTGAGAAAATATACCAGGCTCTCAAATAGCAAAGCGCACGAGAGCATGGGGATGAGGTTATGCGTGTGATGTGTATATACCTAAAACACAATGGGCGTGGCCTAACAAGTACCCAGCCTTTAAAAACCGATATATATTTTTGTACCTGCGGACGTGTAGGAGTATCTGAGGGGAGGGGCGGTGGTGGGGTCATAGGGCTCAGAGCCGGGGTAGGAGTCCCTCACGGAGGGGTAGCCGGGGATGTGGTTGCCGTAGACCGATCCTTTGTAGTAGGAGGTCCCATCCAGGTTTATGGTGGCCAGCTCACCGGATGTTCTGAGTGGCTTGGAGGTGCTCCCGGGGCCCGGTGGGATCCCCTTGGGGGTGAAGCTAACACTGGAGGGGAGGGGCTTGGTAGAGAGCGCTAGCGGCTTCTTGCTGCCTCTGGCTAGGCTGCGGTACCTGTGTGTGTGTGTGTGTGTGTGTGTGTGTGTGTGTGTGTGTGTGAGAGTGTGTGAGGGAGGGGCACGTGGTTTTGGGATTATTTGATTGCTCAGCGTGAAGCTCTCAAGTGTACATATACCAAAGCAGCAATAAACGTTTATAACCTTGTACCCAGGCCCAAGTTTTATCTCAAAGTTGTGGAGAAAACTTGAGGAGAAACTCCCCCATTTTTCTCCGCAGCTATAGAGAAAATTGGAAGGTTACACATATGTACATGTATGCTACAGCTTAGGGTAAAAAGTAAGGTGGCTTCTACATTCAATTATAGTGAAATACACACACATGCACCTGTACATGTATAAACACACACACACACACACACACATACACACCTATCTCTCTCCTCCTCAGAGTGGGCGTAGGTGCATTTCTCGCCCTTGGGGCATCCTTCCGGCTTCTCCAGGCTGGGACACATCCCTGTCTTGTAGCGTCCGCTCTGGATCTACGGAGGGATAGGCGAACAGACATAGTTGCCATGACAACACCAAGGGGCAGCTATCAGCTCTGAGAGTTAGAGTAGCCAGCACAGCTGCACACTGATAGCAAGTCACTAGAATTTGTAGAGAATTGTCTTTCACTGGTAGTACATGTAATTACTTAATTGGACCTTACAGAAACACTGTATAGTACAACTTCTGCAAGATTGCACCTTGTAAAGTTTACTTCTACTTTCGATTTAAAAATAATTTTCTGCCATAAGTAAGTGGGGGCAGAGCACATGTATGACCTTTGGACCCTGCAGGAGGCTAGATGCACGGGCACTTACTACACAGACATGCATAATAAGCAAAGTTGGAGGAAGGATTTCATGAGCAGGTTCCACGTTCTAGATTTTAGGGCCAAACTGGCATTTTTCTAGGCAGTAATCTCTTCTTTGTGTTCTGATTTACATTACTGCGATGTCCCTCTCTCCACACGAGCTTATCAAATATGCAGCTGTGCATGCACTATTGAGCTACACCAGACAACAGGGAGAGAGCAAGCCACAACACGATGCACAGAGAGAGACAAGTGACTACTGTGTGGCTCCAGCCATAGCTCTACTTAGCAGTTGCTGGAGCAACGGAGAGAGCAGCTTTTTTTGCATGCAACAAAATACATGCACAAACACAAGTCACAGAGACAAAACAGCCAGAGATAGAAATGCTGCGTTCTTCTCAGGGTTTTGTGAGGGTCTACAAGAGTCCGTGCGGCTACAAATGCTCACAGCTAGCTGGTTCTTTACACACACTACACCATCACTAAGACAGCTACAGTATGTGTATTACAGACTGTCACATCCCTGTTGGTCAACTCATTATCTGGAACATCATCAGGGAAGCTAGAAGTGGAACTCTACTGAAATTATGTATTACAGAAAGTGCACATCCACTTGAGTCTGCCTGCTGGTGTGTGAATTTCCTGTCATCTGTGAAATCAGAGCTGGAATTCTACTGAAAGTTACACATTCTTAGGAAAGCTAAGAAGCAACCAGGACACAAAAGGTAGATTTGTTTTGTCTACACTGTGTGCACAGCAAGCTGGTTGATAGCTGCTATGGTAACGTAAACATAGATTTCCCCAAAAAGTCTTTGGGGTTGAGTAATTTGAGCCACAGTATTGGCTAGCCTACGTTAATAAACAAGCTTACAAGAGGTGTAGCTACTTGAACTTTGGATTAACTGAAGAACGCAGCATACTAGACAGACAAGCAACTTCAGCAAAGATGTACATACTTATGGACATGTGGTGTCAAAGGTCAATTTAACTGGGGACCTCACCCTAGCACACACCACATTTGGAGGGGGTATTAATCAAGAAGTGAATATCACCCAACTGTAAAGTTATCGCAACAAATAATTCTGCATAGTGAAGACAGCTCATTAGCTAATGACGTGTACAGTCGGCATGCTTGCTTGGAAGGAGTTGATATCGATCATCTCTAGCAAACATCAAAACTATCAAGACATTCCTTCAGCTCAGTGTATAGCCCCGAGCACCAGGATAGCCATCCGCCATACTGTTGAACTGGTACCAGGTTAGCCACAGGCATGTTGTCGAATATATACAAGGATATAGATAGCCATCAGTCATGTTGTCAGAGACCTCAGAACAACAGACTTCAGTAGTGGTTTCTGAGGACCTGAATTGACCTTTGATCTCACATAGCCCCTAGCTATGTACTTTGACCTCACATGCTATATAGTGCACTTAGCCCTGCTCCTTACGTGCATAAAGGTGGTGAACCCCTGCAGCGTGGCAAGGAGAGCCTGCATCGACTCAGCAAAGAACTGCCACGAGGCCACCAGCTCCGAGTCTAAAGGAAGTGGATGCGAAATTTCCCATTACATCATCAATAATCATTCCATCATCGACTCCTACTGTGGCCGACCGTTCGTGCACCACCAAAGCACTCACTCTTGTCAACGTTGATGTCCACCTTGAGCAGCACCTCCAGGTGGGGGATAATCTTCTCTGAGAGGTCCCAGGGGTCCTGGGAGCGTCCGATAGCCACAATGAGCTCACTCAGACCCGAGGAGGCAGCCCCCTGGGCAATCAGCTGCCAAGGAAAGAGGAGAGTGGAGGAGGGGGGGGGGGGGGGGAGGGGAGGGGAGGGGGGAGGGGAGAGGGGGGAGAGTACAGAGAGGGGAAGGGGTAAGGGGGGAGGGAGGAGAGCAGGGAAGGGGAAAGAGGGAGAAGGGGGTAATATTAAAATTACTGATTACATGTTCTTATGTTTTCATACAAGAAAACGACATTACAGGTTCTCTTAATTATCTCCATTTAGTACCTACATCCTCCCCCTCCCACCGCCCCCCTGCCCCCGCAATGGCTATTGGATGAATGAAGGGTGGGGTTACGTTCCAGGTGTGTGATCAAACTACTCAATGCCTAACTGATTGCTGAGCATGGTATATTTAATGCATGGTATATTTAATAGAATTTGATTATCACGCAACCCCAAGCATAAGCATACCACAAGATAGCCAGATAACACTTTGCTGGGACTGTGCACTTTTTTCACGTATCAATGGAGACAGAATTCCCTCACCTCAATGGGGCAGGGAGGGGGGAGATAGAATTCCCTCACCCCAGGGAGGCAGGGAGGGGGGAGATAGAATTCCCTCATCCCAGGAGGGCAGGGAGGGGGGAGATAGAATTCCCTCACCTCAGGGGGCAGGGAGGGGGGAGATAGAATTCCCTCATCCCAGGGGGGCAGGGAGGGGGGAGATAGAATTCCCTCACCTCAGGGGGCAGGGAGGGGGGAGATAGAATTCCCTCATCCCAGGGGGGCAGGGAGGGGGGAGATAGAATTCCCTCATCCCAGGGGGGCAGGGAGGGGGGAGATAGAATTCCCTCACCTCAGGGGGCAGGGAGGGGGGAGATAGAATTCAGGGGGGCAGGGAGGGGGGGAGATAGGATTCCCTCACCCCAGGGGGCAGAGTGGGGGGGGAGGTTGACGTAAGCCATCTAATGCTGGAATGTGGCTCCCAAAAGCAGCTGTGTAATTGAGCTAGCACATCATTAAGCCACCTTAAACACGTACCATGAATAACATCGACATCATTGTTTGAGCGCGAGACGTGTGAGTCAGCAATGTCAAGCAATGGCATATAACAACTCAGACCTACACAAACATGAGCAGTTGTTATGGGATACCATAACGAAGGCTACACAGAACTCATCCTGCATATACATGTACATATGTCCAGCAAATCACCCTCCCCTCCCCCTATGCACTGCAGCTTCAGAAGGGAACGTATGAGCCTTTCTTGGCGAGCCTCCAGAATGCCTTGCACTGCCCCCCACAAAAAACTGGTATGCTATAGTACACAGGTGGTCACAGCATAGTGAGGGGCCGGCTATAACAGTAGCTACTACACCATTCGAATTCCTGCTCATCAGCACCAGAGTGCAGCCAGCCTCTGCAGTCCTTGTGGCATACCGTAGGACCGATTTTTAATAATTGCAAATTGAAAATTCATAGCCAGGTCGCAAAATTTACGCAATGAATAAACTATTATGTCATCACCTACTACTACTCACTAAAGGAATGGGAACTGCAGGCGTTGCCAACCTGTCTTGGATATCAGCAAGTTAGCATAAATGGAACTGCTGCGGTCACCGACCATGATCTCACTTTGGGTAATTGAGAATGCAGTGAGGAAAGGAGTGAGCCAAGGATATCGATGAGTGCGTCAGCAGGTATTCTGCAGGCTGTGCTGTGACCTCACTTTGGAAGCCTGGAGTGCTTGTAGAGCTTCACTACACCCCACGTCGACAGCTATGACACATAAGCGACTTCAAACTTTCCTATAGCATACTGTATGATTAACACGAACTACAAAGAGAGGTTCGTTAGCACCGACTGCTGAGCTTGGTGCTGCACTGCCCACTGTGTTGGAGCAGCCTCGCAGGTATTTGCACACTGATGACATTAATACCCTTTGAATGGGTTACGATTTTGGGACGAAATTTTGTGGCAACCAAAGCGGTGAGATCATGCTGATTCCAATACGAGCCCCACCCCACTCTTTGTACGCATTAGTGATGTCATGCCGATGTAATGCTCTGTTGAAGTTAGTATACACGCAGCAAGTCTAATGAAATTCACAGCTCTAGTTCATCATGCCTGTAACTTGAGAATAGCAATAGTCATTCTTTGGATGTTCTTACACGAGGCATCTAGATCATCAAGATCTGAGGTGGCGTGACTGCTACACCCTCACTTGTATGGCTGCATAAATTGCAGTCATTTCCAGGTGCATTTCTATCACATAATTTATCACATAATATGTCTTCAGCCACACGCACCAGACAGTGGCAGTAATAGTACATGACACCTTAGACATATGACAGTCCCGGTAAGGTACATACGTATACCTTATTGGACAGGCAAAAGTCCAATATCGCTGGATATTGGATGAGTCTTTGCAGTATTTGGGAGAGTCCGAAGGATACCAATATTAATACAAGCAAGACGAGTCCAACGTCCAGTGATACCATCCAATATCGTACATCATACACACCAAATACGCTAATATCACTGGATATTGGACAGCTTGCCTCATAGCAAATACATGTACTATGCGGTGGTACTGCAACATATGAGTGTACAGTAAATGTAAGGCATCAGTGTGACCTAGGCCTATAGGCCCCCAATATATCCTACTAGGGATACAGGCAAGTGCAGCTGTATAGCAACTGGTACAATGTAGCTACTACCCAAGTATGCTAGCATTGAGGATCTCGCAGAGGAGCCAAAGAAGCAGGTGATATATATTGGTTCAATGAAGTATATCGTTGCTATGGTTGGGTGTAGAAGTATAGACTCCTACGTACTGGAATTAGTCTACGTTTGAAACAAAAATCAAATGACATAATTGTGTAACTAAAATGAGAAAGTACACATCCACAGTGGACTACATTTCACCCCCTTCCCATCATATTCCGTTTCAGTGATGCAATTATGATGTAATATGCATTTGCATTTTTATCACCCTGCTAAGCGCTAGTTGTTGCATCTGCTGGTGGCAGAAAGGTTCTTTTCAACCATAGGAAATGCTCATTAGTTTCAATATACACATGTAAGATAAGCATAGGTACTCTAAAACACAATTACTAGAATACCTGCCAGTTAGCAGGAAAACATCACATTCTTGGGTCAGTTTACTGCTTCCGTTTTTACAGTCCTTGAAACTGATGAAACTAGCCGCCCACTTTCACCGCAAACCTTTCTCCCATGCAATACCTTACTTCCTTTTCATACAGTTTTGAAGTCGACTTCTGTGGCTAGGCAGCGGGTGAGGCATCTCAGCGTTTACACAACCTCCCCCAAAATGATCAAAAACAGAGCAGAGACAGTGAATCAACTAAGAAAATGTTGGGAGATTGCTAGTCACGCACGACCCATAGAGGCGTACATGCTCCCAAAGGCACCGACAGAAGTGAATACAGTTCTGCCTCCTACAATGAATGCCCACGGGTGATGACACAATACATACCAGATTGCATGAATAAGCTCGTTGAAAGAGATTCACGAGAAATTGTGCTGGTAATCAAAACAGACATCTGTGTTGCCATGGCTCTAGGTTTGGGATGCATTTCCTTGTTTCTCTTGAACGCTACTGGAGGGATATGACTACACCAGCATGTATCCTGTCCCACAAACTTCTAAAGGTAGAGGTTAAAGTAAACCTCACTAGGGCGACTACATGTATTAGAGGAAACCATTCATAAGTACCTCACTAGGGTTTAGCTTTCCCGTGGGAAGTCTTCCTATGAGAATTACCTAAGAAACGTCATCCTACACAAAACTCTAGGTTACCTTGTCAATGATGGACTGCATGTCCGATTTATGCTTGTGGTCTCCGTACAGTAGAGTGGACCACTGCTCGGGGCTGATGCGAAGACCCGCCTCCATGGCCACCCGGATGATCTGGGAATCGTGCTCCCGACGTAGAGACTCAGAGGCACGGAACTGAAACGGAAAGGGAAGGAGAAAGGGTGCTCGTACGTACCGATTTTTGTATCATCATGAATGTGTACTAGCAAGAGCACATAAAAAAACCTTTCTCCGCCCCCAAGAGAGGAAAGTTTATTTATGTGCTCTTGTACTAACCATTTAGCAATGATTGCATCATTTCCTTATCGGCTACAGCCTGTATTTTTCCTTCCCAAAACAATCTGGTCAGCCTTGATGTCTAGCCCAAGGCTGGGACGAAGGAAGTAGACCACAGCCTATTGGCTAGGGATTGTCATTTCCTGTTGGAAGACCAGTGGTTTTGAAGCCGCCCTGGGCTCTTAGCAGGACCAATAGAGCCCCAGCTACTGCCAGGGGCAACTACAGGAAACCATTCATAAAGACACCCACACATACATCCCAACACACACATTCAAATTCGCTATACACTTGGATGTCAGACCTTGAGTAGAAATGCACCCACCCACCCACACACACACACACCCCCACACTCTTTACCTCTTCCTTCAGCTGCATCAGGGACGATTCGTCCTCTCTCTTCTCCACCTGCAGGGAGGGGGAAAGGAGAAGAGATCGAGACACAGCAAACCAGCCCTTGAGTAGAAATGCACACACACATACACACATACACACACACACAAACACCCACCCACACACACACACACACACACACACACACACACAACCACACACACACACACACACACACAACCCTTGTGCAGAGAAAGGCCGGGCTCATATCCTTACCTACCCTGCCAGAATACATACATGTACTCAGGCATAAGCCGCTCTGAGAAGAGCATGGAGTAGTACATCAATGTCTGTAACGTATGCAATTCTTGCATAAGCCTCTCCTGTTTGAGAAATGCACAGACAGTGCATGATCTCAGGTTTGGGACTACCCAGAGATGTTGTTGAATATGCACATTCAAGTGATGTGATTACAGATCTAATGGAACGTGTCTAACTGATTTTTCGAATTAGTGAGCTACACTGCCACAATCAACTCCGGCTCGAATAGATGATAGCAGGTGTAGTGCTGCAGTGAACTGGTAATTACAGGAGAAGTTTTGCAGTGTTCAACAAAATAAGGTGAACCTACGGAGCCTTGAGCTACAGTTTGGCTAGGCTTCTTATCGTTAGCAGGAGCCCATGAACCTGCCACATGCTCATAGCTACCGTTGCTACAGAGGCAAAATAGTCGGGAGTCATAATAGCCAGAGATCGCCACAGATAGAGTTTGACAAATGCAAACAGAGGAAGTGGGTACTTAGAGCACTAGACCTCAAGAGGCTAAGAGGTCACAAACTGTGTGGTAGGAGGCAATGACCTGAAGAGGATGTGTGCCCTTGTGCATGATCATGCAACCCATGTGTTCAAGAGCAGTGCGTCAGAGACATCATACAACCCATGTGTTAGTGTTTGGTTAGGGGAAAACATGCTACTAACAATAGTTTTTGTGCTAGCAGTGCTGCTACGACTGTACAGGTTCCTACCAGCTGATGTGCTAGCTGTCACAACAACAGTACTGCCAGTAGTGCACAGGTTCCGACTAACTGTTTCTATCATTCTTGGCACAATTAGCTCAGATTAATAAGGTGCTGAGGTCCCAGTGGCGTCCCTTGTACGTACCAAGCCCAGATTTTGTCTCACGGCTGTGGGGAAAAATCAGAGAGTCCCCAATTTTGGACTCCTCAATTTTTCTCCACAGCTGTGAGATACAGTCTGCACATGGAAGGCCTGGGTACAAGACTAAAGTTAGAAGTCTCTAGCAATCTCTGGAGTCTGTTCCATCACCAGCGGCAAGTGCAGTATCACTTTACATGTACATGCACAGGTGATCATACACATAAACACACGTTCTGCTGTCCAACTACAGTAGAACATCTTCGAGTAGCTACATTGTAGCTGCAAGCATGTTAGCATAATGGACAGAAATCGGAGCATAAATACTGGACCTATATCATAGCGTGTGTATACAGCTAATCTCAGAAGCCCGGCAATGACACACATGTACAAACATCTTCCAGGCTCGGAAGATATTAAAATCACTATAGCAACACGTAATAAGGGTCCCTATGCGGAATTTTATGAAGAGGCATTCACAGGTTTCACTGTAGGATGGCTTCAGCAATTACTACTTCATACACAAAGCACCATTGCGATGCGGAATTCATAACAACATCACTCCCACCATTCCAAACTAGCTACTGCAGCATGCTCAATATATTGACAATATCACTATTAAGGCTATCACAATGCATTGCTTGCGTATACTCCCCTGTGGAGAATATGATATCAACGATACTACTGCCATCACAATGTTGGAAATGCTTGTGATAGAGTTACATGTACATCAGACTGCCCACCCCCACTTACATTGAAGCAGGAGGCACGATAGAGTAGCTGTACCACGTGGCCGACACACGTCTTGGAGGCCTGGGGGAAGTCCTGCTGCAGTTGCTGCACCACGTAGAGCACGATGGTCTTGCGCGAGAGGAACTTGCCACTCTCCAGCACCTTGAGGGGGTAGAGTGACAGTGGAGAGGAGGATGAGACCTGGGTTGTAGACGTCCACTCTTTGTTTTCACACACACACACACACACTGGCTACTCACACGTGCATTGCCCAACTCCCACACACACAAGCAGTGTCCATCCCATACCACATACAAGAAAACTTTCTTCAACACACGTACTTCTAATCTCCATCACACAACTGCTTTTTCATGCACAATGTGAATTGAAGACTGCCACACACACACACACACACACACACACACACACACACACACACGCCTACCTTCAAGATCAGCTTGAGAGCCTCCTCCTGCATGACAGGTCCCAGAAACTGACAACCTCGGTTCCTCACGGCCGTCCACAGCAATGTAGAAATCTGTTGCTGATTCTGGTGCAAGACCAGCAGCTCAGTGACCGTCCTATCAGCGATCGAGCGAGCTGCCCTCAGGGCTCGGGCCCTCCCCTCTATCTCCAATACCTGGCAGTTCACCACGGTAACCAGCTTCTTCAGCATGGGTCGGGTGAGATGGTTAACGACGGACGTCAGTCCTTGTTCAGCCAACGGCTGCAAAAAGAGCGCCAATTCCTCAATGGCTTTCCGGGAGATCTCATATTGCTCTTGCTCGCCCTCCGACAGGTTCAAGTACGACAGCTCCTTATTGCTACCGCTGTTGGGTTTATGGCCCAAGAGCTGGAGAAGGGCACTGTTCGGAGGGAGGGTCTCCGCATTCGGACTTATGGCGGTCTTGTCATAGGGGCAGACGCGGGTTTTCAGCTTTCCCAGGCACTTGGTGCAAAGGGTGTGCCCGCAGCTCAGGCTGACGGGGACGACTTGGGTGGAGTCGTACTTGTTGGTGCAGACGGAACACTGCAGGAAATCAGTCCAATTCGGGGCCTGCATCTCCAGCAGCCAAATTCCGGGCTAAGTGTATATAGGCTGACCACTTGGGATCAAAGGGGTGTACAAAAAACGAAAGAGGAGGAACGTCCTGGACAACAAAACGATAGTTTCTAGGGGTGACGAAACGGTTAGGTGTCTTTAGCAAACTACTTTTTACGATAGCAACAAATGGCTATAGGCTGTCCCTACAACAGCAGTCTCCATTATGAAACAATACTCGGTAAACACACTTCACGATCCTACCAGCACTGCATAGAAACTGCAGGCATTAGGCACCTGGAAACAAAGAAAAAAAGAAAAAAGGATAGCTACACAGTAGCCAAGCGCAGATATATTGCAGCACTGATTCACAATTTTCTGACTAGCTAGCAACTTAAAACTACAACTGCACATGTCATATATATATATGCAGTATGTCACAAGATTGTCATGTGCACGGTATTGTGCAATCAGTAAAATTATGTTTCCAGGTTAGATAGTTACGGGTAGGCATTAAATTACAATGACATAATAATAACAAACACCATAATAGGCAGCATGACATGACAAGCACAGTATGATCTGGAACTGACACAGTAACAAATCAGACTGCTCTTTGATTTAAAAATTACACTATTAATAGGCAAAGTTAATAATGCCTTCACTACCTCAAGAAGATCCACATACATATTTACGCATCAGCATTTTTGACGCACACAGCGTAGCTAGAGCTAGGTACGCTACAAATGTAATTTGGCGCCCATTTTTGCGGTGAACGCCTTTCCTTACCCCTTCTTGGTCGAGATAACGCTCTCTGCCCTCATCTCTCCTCCTCTCTAACACGTCCTTCAGCCCAGAAGGCTTGTAGCTGGACTATGGAGTCTTGGTGAAGCTTTTTTCTGACTGCGCTCCGCTTGGTCTTAGGTCGCCTCACATCATCTCAGAGAATACGGAGCATTTCGCCCAAACGTTCCGTAAATTAAGGGATTTCCCCCACTATAGTACGTAAGCTTACCGGATATTATAAGTCTCGCAAAACCGGCATGTCCATCACAGTACTGTCTGACGCCAACTTCCTCGTGTTTGTGGAGTTCATGCTAAAGAATGAACCTTGCATATTCGGAGAACGGTTCACAAAGGACTGGAAGTCAAGGAAGTTATGGCAGAAGGCTGGAAAGCCAGACCTGGAGTATTTGTCTAGAGAATTTGGTATGGCTTCATACACGTCACATGCATCCCAGCCCACAACTCTGACAGTCTCTACTATTCGCTCATATGCCTTACTATTTACGTACTAGCAGTATCAACTAGAATGCCATCGCCACACTTGTGCACTCATATACTGGTTTATAGTACACTTGCTGATTTCGGAAGGTTCAAAGAGGTCACGTTCTAAAATAGTACAATCCTTGCATGTAATATTTATCACACAGAAATGTCATCTTTCAAATTTGAAGACATTAAATGGAATAGATATGACCTCACAAATGTATACACATTTTATATGTGCCCATATGAGGGACAGACCAAATCCCTCATATGAGCATATATAAAATGTGTATAAGTTTATGAGGTCGTATCTACACCATTTAATGTCCAATTTACTTCAAATTTGAAAAATGACATTTCTGTACGATAAACATTACATGCAAGGAACCATTGTTACCATGGCAGCAAAAATGCCCGAAGTCATCTTAACCGAATATGGTCTATTGGTGTGTATGGGTAGTAGTACATTCTGTTATGGGCTCTTGTTTCTAACTTACTCATGATGTTTGCCATTCAAGTGATTTAGTCTTGTGCCACTTTAGAAATTTAGTGCCATTAATGGTGTGCCAGGGGCTTACATTAATATACATTCATTTTCTGCTACTAGTAGGGAAAAAATAGTGCCCCCCTCCCCACTATTTTTCCCTTGCTACTGGTAGGGACAAAATAGTGTCCCCCACACTATTTTCCCCCTGCTACTGGTGAGGGACGGAATAGTGTCCCCCTCACTATTTTCCCCCTGCTACTGGTGAGGGACGGAATAGTGTCCCCCTCACTATTCTTTCCCTGCTAAACCAGTAGGGACAAAATAGTGGTTGATACTGAGCAAGCTACCAGCACCAAACGGGTCAATTAGCACCATTCTCACTCCCACTCCAAAAGCTGGGCTGTAGGCCTGGAACTGGGGCTACTGTGTTGGTGCATTGCTAGCACACGTCTATTTGTGGATCGGAGCGTTTTCAGTTCAAGCCAATGGCTGTGAAACCACTCTTGTACATGTAAACGCCATTTCACTGCATCACTACAGCCTCACTCATGTGGCAGTGAAGCTCGCCATTTCACATAACCGTTAGGCGCATTCCATCATCATTACATCACATGAATGTGCATATTCACTCTGGTGCGTGTTCAACAGCATTTTAAAACAGTCCCAAGCATGAGATCATGCACTGTCCTTGCGTAGGAAACTTCAAATTCTTATGCAATAATTGCTGCATGTTTTTCTGTGGGGCAAGCTTATCACAGAGAAGTAAGGACACTTCATAAGGATTGTGGAGTCCTAAGTTTGCTGTGTCTATAGCCTAATCTTAGGGCCCGTTGGTGCAGTAGACTGAGCGTAGTGTTGCCAGCAAAAGGTAGAGAAATGCAACCACCTTTTGATTGGTCCCCACCTCTTCTTGTTACTAATAACAACCTAGAAGTATAGCAACAAGCTACTAATTTTGTTTCGATGTTTTTGAAGGTCTGGAGCTGAAGAATGGCCAGCTGGATGATAAAAGGACCTCTACAACTTTCTTTTGACGATAAAAGGAGATTGTATAAGTGCTGGATGGGTGGGGAGAGTTGGCATGCCATCAAAAAGCTTTTTAACCCACCATTCCTGATTCTCAAGGTCAGGCATCCAGCGGTAACTAAAGTGTTTGAGATTTATTGTACACTAAGGAGTGGTTGTAGTAATGATTTCAAATAATTAATAATTATATGAGAAAAGATGCCAGCCTGTTTTTTGATTTCTGCCTGGGGACAAGGCTACTTGCAATGTCGCGCTAGAGTTCTGTGCTGAACCTCCATGGGGTATAGTTCTCACAGCTAATCTATAGTCTCGTTCCCAGCCAACTTTTTGCCCTCCGCCGGGAAAAATGGTGAAAAGTCGGCTGGGAACGAGACTAGCTAACCTATGCCTTCAGCACCAAACATAATCTGAGCTAGGGATGGAACTGCCCGCGTACCGCGTAACAGGCTGCCTTCCTACCGTGATCTGTGTGCTACTTCTCCTTTCAAAAGGCAATGCTACCGTCCCTGTGGCTAACTGCACGACAAGGGAGCTGTCTTCTCACTCGAAGAGCGAGATGAAGTTTTCTGACTACATTGAGTACTGGAGGTCTTGCAGTAGTGGTACCAGACGTCCAGGGCACGAACTGCTTTACACAAAGGACTGGCATTTTGTCAGGTATGGCAGTGATATTTACCATCTCATTCATAGGAGCAACGTTGAGAAATTTTATGGGTCCATTGTAACATATATGGACTAATTATGGGTCCAATATAACATGTTGTGTATGGACTAATGTGACAGGCTCTCTGTTTCTTGTGGAAATTAAATTCAGGCTGTCCACTCAGTGTAAAGACTACGTGAGACCTGCCCATCTGTAGGCTATACGCGTTAGTTATGTTAGTTATACTATATACACAACATACACCCCTTTGTTAGAGATTTCCCTGATTATGGAGCGTACTTTGTACCGGATTTCTTCTGCTCTGACTGGGTGAACGAAGTCTGGGATTTGAGAAGAGACGTTCGTGATGACTACCGCTTTGTCTACATGGGACCCAAGGGTACCTGGTGAGCGAGTGTAAGGCGAGGTCAAAGTGCGTATTTTACTGTTGAACCAGGAGCACATAATGACGTGATTATGCACTCCTGGTTAACTCACTTGAGATTTCTCGTACAGGATTTTTTTTTTTGGTGGGGGTGGGAAAAACGATGTGCATGGAGCCACGCTGGCCTCGTACCCAGGCCACACACCCCCACGAAGGAGTGGCCTGGTATTCACTGTCTTTTTTTTTTCCTCCCATAACAGGACGCCGTTTCATGCTGATGTCTTCAGGTACGCTGCTGTCTGTTCTGTTTATTCTTTGCCGGCTCAGTACGCATTAGTGTGTCATCAGCCATGCAAGGTGTGCCTGCTGCTTTGTGTACCCCATTGCTGGTGTGCTGTCAGCACTGTGGGCTCCCTGAGTGGCAGTACGAACTGCTGCTGTGTTCACAGATCTTGCACAGCTAATAGCAGTAATTAGCCTCGCGTGGCCCAGACCTTTCTGCGGCGGTAATTAGCCTCGCGTGGCCCAGACCTTTCTGCAGCGAAAAACTTAAAGATTTTTACTGCGGCAGGGTCTGGGCCATGTGAGACTAAGCGCAGTACTGTTTTGTCTCATCTGATTAGCTGTCTAAACAGGAACGGAAAACGGGAAAAGATTTTCACTGCAAGAAGGATCTGGGTTCTGGTGACAGCTCATCTCACGTGGGAACCGCGAAAATGTATGAACAATGATTAAACTACTCTCTTTACAATTACTCACTGTTCAGATCCTACAGCTGGTCTGCCAACGTGTGTGGCCGCAAGGAGTGGCTGCTATACCCTCCAGGAGAGGAGAAGCTTCTCAGGGACTCCCTCGGTAACCTCCCGTTTGACGTCAGTGGCCCTGAAATGGGAGTCAGGCGGCAGTTCCCTAGGGCAGGAGAGGCTTGCAGGCCAATCCGTGTGGTACAGGAGGCTGGGGAAGTGATTTTTGTTCCTAGGTGCGTATATGGCTGTAAATGTATGTGCGTGCAAAGGAGCCTCGTACCCAGTGTTTCACACAGACCGTACTTCCGCAACTGTAGATATTATTAGCCTTGTTCCCAGGCTCCACTGCCCAGCGTTTTTTTGCACTTTTTCCAAAACGCTGGGCAGTGGAGCCTGGGAACAAGGCTAGATGTTATCTCTATGTGAGTATGGGTATGAAGCTAGGACTTAGATATTGTAGCATTATTTACCGGATCACTTTTAGACTTTCACAATCAGACTAAGATTGAACTGGCCTTGTTATATTTGTCCCTTCTTTCCAATTTAGTGGCTGGCATCATCAAGTTAGAAATTTAGTGAGTTACTGATGTCTCATTTTTGACATTGACTTAGCCATACAGGGGCTTGTACCCTGGCCTTACAGCACTGGTCTGGAAGGCTATGGGGGTACCAGGCTGTAGTTGATTACTGCTGGTGTCTGTAGGTAACTGTTGTCATGTGTCACTCGCTATATTTTGTGTGTGCAGGAAGACACCATTTCCATCAACCACAACTGGATGAATGCCTTTAGCGTGGGTCACATGTGGAGCCACTTGAGAGCTGAACTCAGACTGGTAAATGAACATGTAGTCGTTCGTGTATGTGTGTGTGCATGTGGCTTCAGAGAAAGATTTGTATCAGGTCACTATATAGTAAGCCAGGAAGCCTGCGTGACTGTATTCTGTTTTACCCTATGTGCATGTGCTAGTCTGCACTGACCAGTAAGGCCTGTCTACAGTTTGCACTGGTGGGCTTCTGCCACGTTTGATTTCTCGCGCATATAGTACACTTTCGTAGAGAATCTTGGCCGGTAAAGATAGGCTAACTTTTGGTACTCTCTACAATAGGTGAAAGCAGAAATTGATGACTGCAAAGAGATGGAAGGCTGGGAAGAGCAGTGTCAGGTATGTTAAAATCCTCACGGTAAACAATGCAGAAAGCACCAGGCTTTATTTGGAAATCACGCTACCGTTTCTGTTTGAATAGTTGCAATACAATAAATTTTTGAGTTGCGTAGCCTTGCTTATGTGGCTTCTTGGATTAAATTACATTTCTTGTGCATACATCCTGTAGGTTATCCTGAAGGCAAGTGCAGGAATGGACTACAGGGAATTCCTCGAGTTTTTGTGCTTAATTGCTCTCCCAAGAGTACAAGAGTTTGAAAAACTGGCCCAAAGCACCCCGGCACCGGAAGCAGGCCATTCGTGTGTAGATGTCTACTTCTCTAACTTAAAACACTGCATTTTAAGCATACTTTCTAACAAGTCTTTTTCATTCTTTGGCCTCGAAAAGTCAGAATATTTAGAGGACGAAGGGGATGAGAAACTGATTGGATCTCTGCTGTTCACACAGCTGAAATCAAAGGATAATGTGGGATCGGTGCTCAGAAGATGTTTGCCTAGTCCATTGGGGAGTGAAGGGGCTCAGGTACCCTTCCACTGCTTGCTCCAGGCTCTGCCGGATAGCCTCAAGGGGATAGTGACATTCCAGTCAGGCCCAGACAGTGCATTTGGATCAGCATATGCTGCGTTTCGTGCTTTCGAGTTGCACAAGATACAGACAGTCATCCACAAATTAACAAGCAATGCAGACTTCAATAGCGTAGTTCCCAATTTCAAATTGTAATAAACAGTCATCAGAGATTTTATACATGTCAGTGTATGTAAAATTATATGTATGTATGCTCCTGTTGCTATAGTTTCTTTTTATGATGATAAACAACTTTCAGGTTGTTGGCAGCACCATGGTGATTTGGGTTGAGTATGAGGGCACGCTTCAGGTTCAATTCTGCTTCATCTATCCGACCCATTTGGAATAACAAGGTACCTGCAAGGAAAGTTGGGCAAGCAGAGATTAACGAATGCTTCGTCACTCATAAGAGGAGAGAAAGGTTGCCTCCTACAGGTACTAGGTACTAACTGACCTAGATTGAAGTATGCTTCTGTGTATGTGGGGTTCAATTCCAGCGCTTTCTTGAACATCTCTTCTGACTCCTTGTACCTCTTTGCCTCTCCATACAAACTGGCTGTGGTATTAGCAGTTTCACATGTTATGTAAGTTAACTAGCGTTGTTTCCAGATGCCACTATCCCCACCCGTCTTATCCAATTCAATGTGCAAAAACACTGATTAGTGGAGCCTGGGAACAGGGCTATAAGTGAACCACTTTATAGGACCTCTATTTACCCAAGTTATTGTAGGTAGTTGCTTGATCTGGATTCAATTGAATTGACTCCACAAATCTTTCCTCCGCTCTCTGCCAATGACCTGCACAATGTAGTGGTATCAGGTTACTGAGAGTACTTGTACTTCCCATGTCGCTGAATCACTGACCTAATCGAAAGTATGTCGTTGCTAGGTTATTAAGTGTCTTGGAATACATCTGTGGATGCTCAATAGCCTTCTCAAAACTGCATGAAAACCAAGTTGCAAACACACGTCAGATTCTGTAACATCTACAACCGTGCTGGTAGGAATAAGTACTAATGTGGAACAATATACCTGGCAGCAGCCAGTTTGAAATTTCCTTCATCAGAAAGCAAATTTCCATAATTGAAGTAGACCTCTCCATAGTCTGGATCAATCTCAATAGTCTTCTGCGGAAGACGAGGGTTAGAGGAAAAAATGGCAAAAGAATGACATTACGATTTTCAATGGTGGGAAGTCCAATAGGTCAGATCTGATATTACCTCATACTAGAGTTGGTCCCAGGCTCCACTCCCCAGCTTTTTTCCACACGAAGGATTTTACTCTGTGCAATAAAAAAAGCTGGGAAGTGGAGTCTGGGAACGAGGCTAACCTCATACTGCGTCCTGGCCTCAGTTATTCTACCGGCTGACTTCAGTTCCATGGCGTAGTTGTTACGTAGCTTGACATTGTTGGGATTGGTCTTGACTCCTGACTCAAACAGGCTGAAATCAGTAGCCCAATCCTGCATGCATGAAGAGCAGAATAGCTATCAGCCATAATGCAAACTGCATGCAAGCACATTTCCTGTATCATTCCTGTATGGTGCTGTACTACATAAGGCACAAAGTACAGGACTTGCCTGATTTCTTGAGACACTTTTGGCTGCCATAACAAGTAGGATGCTTAGCATGATTGCGAAGACAAATTTCTGCCAGACCTTGCATTTGTTTTTGTAGAAATGTAAAGAGTAACCATCTACAGTTACGATAGTCATAGTAGTACTAGCTTACTCGGGAATGTATTAAATAGGCAGTTCTTCTCATGCCAATAGTCACAAGCAAACACGACCCAAGGCTTGGCATGTACAGTACCCTGCAGAGGGGGGAAAATTGCAATAGTTTGAGCAAAAGTGGCACGCGTGGTAAATGCTGAATCGACTCACCTCTCGGCAATAACAAAACCAACTCTGAAAATGGCTCCAGATGCAGGAAGAAAAGGTAGTAGAAGGAGGGCAAGTGACATACCAACAGTGAAACGATCCCTGTGAAAAATGAAGTAAAAAAATATGCATACATGTACCCTTTAAAGAGTGTTCTCAAGTTTAGGGGGACAAATTCAATATTTGTGTCACTCTGATTCTGACCCCCCCCCCCCCCCCACACACACACACTCCTGTGATTGCATATACTCACCGTTTTGATCTCAGTATGTGAATGACGAACAGTACTAATGCAGAGTAAAGCAGGAGTGACCAGGTGTTCCTAGCATCCATTAATGACGTCACTAGAGGTACAGACCCCAGGGACCAGTCACAGCACAGCGCAGACGGAGCCAACAGCAGCCATGCATTCAGAGTATAGATGTTACTAAAACTCAACATTCTGTAACACAAGAGATTATTAAAATTAAGGAATGAAGTCAGCACCAAAAGATACCATATCTATAGCCTCATCATACCCAAGCCTTCCACACCTATGTTGTTCTCATGGCCATGCATGATGAAAGGAAAAATTGAAGAGAATAATTTCTCCACCACTGCGAAATTAAATCTGGGGATTGGGTATTGAGGCTAGTCCAATGTCATAATATTGTAGCCTCAATTAGATAGCCCGTCTAGCTAATGCTACAATATTAGCCTCGCACCCAGCCCTCCCTAGCTGGCCCTGATACGAGGCTAGTATTTATGTATAAAATTGCTACCTCACAATTCTGTCGGGATGGAAGGCTGCTCTGAGCTCTTCAGGCTTGAATATTGGATCAGTACCGTGATTGATCCAAATACGGAGAACCAGTAGACATACCCCTGATGATACTAATACACCTATAAATAGAAAAACAAACCATCACTTAGCATCTCAGTAATGAGTGTGTGGGGAATAGTTCGTTATTTCAATACCTAGTCTCCTGGCAATTAACCACTTGCTATTCTCCAGAGGCTCCTTGTGATGTCTCCTTTGTGATGCCTTCCCACTTGCCTGTTTGGTATCGTCGTCTTTGGAGCCAGCTGCACTTCTCTTTAGGAGTATACTCCACACTACCTCCCAGTGTAGAAGAACATCGAAACTTGCACACACCCCTAGTGCTGTTATTCCCTGCTCTTTGCTCAGCATGGAGCATGCACTGAGTACAACACTGAGAATCACGTAGTGCCACTTTGTGCTCTCGGTCGCTAGCAGGGAGCCTTCTTTGTTTTCTGTGGACACTGCTTTGGAATACGCTAGAAGAGCTCCAAGCAAAAATATGCAGGACAATACTTCAGCACGACCGACCGTATTTGCTACCTGCAGAAAGAAAAAAGTAGCAAAGCTATAAATTAATGGCACTGCAACCAAGGCATACTGTTGGCTGCATTCAATTTTGTATGAAAAGTAATTGGCTAGCCATAAAAATGCATGGTCTGATGGTAAATTTATGCATGCATGGTGGTGACTTTATACATACACCTTCATTAATTATAAAGAGTTGAATTGCTCACCGCTTCAGTGTGAATGCTGTGTACGGCAAACAGCAAGGCCGCAAACACGGCCCACCGTGACCCTCCGCCTCTTCTTCCCAGAACCAGCTCAGCCACCAGCAGAAACAGGACAGAGCAGAGCCCGTGCAAGAAGACATTCACCAGGTGGTAGCTGTAGGGCCGCAGCTCAGTGAAGTAGTAGTTCAAATAGCGGTAGGAGAGCACCGTCAGGGGGCGGTAGGATTTATGACTCTCCACTCTCGCTATGGAACCGCCCCAAAAATCGTGCTGAAAAACATCCCAGAGGGAGGTTTTGCTCGAATCCAGATCGTCATTGGTCAGTATGCCGCGATGGTCATCGAATACAAACCCTGCGTCCAGGGAGTTCATATAGGTGAAGGAGGAAGCTGCAAAAACCAGCAGAACCTCGATTCCTGTCCACATCTTCTTTAGGGGTGGAGCTGCTGCGGGAACTTACGCATGCGCAGTGTTGAACCCACGTGTAAAGGTTTAGGCGGGGCTTGTATGTTTACGGGACAGTGTCGCCTGCTGTGTTGTCTCTCGGAGTCTGCAGAGCTAGGTGTACACTCGGGCTGGTGCAGCAGTGGTCGCAAAAACGGCCTGAAGGCATTTTCCAAAGAAAAAGGCAGCAGGCATGTGTGGCAGATGCGCATGGTGAGCCTTTATTGGATACACTTGAGCAACCGTATATTGATGCTGTGTGTTCTACCCCCTGCAGCACACGAGAGCCAGGTGAAGTGCGGCGTGCATGTGCCTACAGGGCAAAGGGCAGCAAGAAGGTGGTGAAACCTGCTTGGGTGTCCTGCTCATCACAGCGGTACTACCCCTCCTACAACATCAGCCCACAGACCAACACGTGAGTGGCCTGACTTGTGGACAGATTTGCTACCTCAAGATTCATGTATCCTTGACTACAACATTTTGTGTGCCGTCATTCAGAAATACTAGTGCGATACATTGCAAGTTACTAGACTGTCTGCCTTACTTTGCTTTGTGATGATCTATAGAGATATTGCTCTCGGTAATTTTTGATAGTTGTACCTATCCCAGGAAACTCTGCATGTACATGCTAATTATTGATTATTTTCTAAGAGCATGAGGCTATGATATTAGAAAGTGCCCCCTGGTGATGTCCATCGTGTGTGGTGTTGGAAGTTTTATTATGACTAAGTTACCAAAAAGGACTAAAGCACCACCTTAAGTATACACTGCTACATCATGCCAGGCTTGAGAGTGGCTTCAGCCATCGGCTCTCCGTTATCTAGCCACTGCCCTGCCCCCTTGTGTATGTGGGTGATATTATCAATGGCCAGTGCTCTAATGAAACTGCAGTATGGTAGTGCAAGCAGTACAGATTAGCCTTGTCTCTCCAGCACTAGCTGCACTTGATCAATGAAGGCATCCTGAAAAGAGCTAGCGAACCTCTCTTCTTTGTGCACACTTGCACACACACATCGCACGCACCATAGTCCAGTCCTTCTCTCTTCTCATCACGCCCACCTCAAACACTCCACCACGGTTGCCACCGAGGCCACCGAAGTCCCAACGTGCGAGGGAAAGCCCCCAGAGGGAGCCAGGGTGATTCAGACGATGAAGTGGGGCCTGATCCCCAGCTGGCACCAGGGCGAGCCCAAGTCCTTCCCCACGCTGCTCAACAACTGCCGCTCTGAGGGTATGATGGAGAAGGCTTCCTTTAGGAACGCCGTGCAGCGGGGACAGAGATGCATCGTGCTGGCTGACGGGTGGGTAGAGTGGACACCATAATATCCTGTGTGCAAACCACTGCATGAAGACTTATTCTTGGGGAGAAAAAGAAAGTTATACTGTGTTTATGATGTACGGATTCTTTGATTGGCTTCAATTAGGTCTTTAGCTTTTATTTCACACTGTCATCCTAAGCCTTGAGTATGAGGGTGGTATGGACAGGTGTAAGGAGCACTAAGTCCCGTTCCCAGCCCACATCAAAGCTTACAGTGTGGGGATGAACACTCCCCTCCCTCCCTCCCAATCTCACCAATTAGGCACTGATCATTTTACTTACCCATATTTGGATATTCCCCATTATGCTTTAATGGTATTACAGGTTCTGTCATTAAGTGGTATGCTCTTACAGGGTCACGTTACCATCCAGGCAGTTTTGTCCTACTGTAATATTTGGACTTTGATGGTAGCTGAATGAAACTTTCTTTAGCTTCAGTAGAGAGATGATGATGAGAGTCAAAGTACTGTTGAAACGTTCAATAAAGGTGTTGTTCCACTACCATCAAAGTCCAAACAGTACAAGAGTGGTGTGTCTGATTGCATGGTGTCTTTTCCTCAGTTTCTTTGAGTGGGACCGTAAGGATCGAGGCCACAAGCAGCCCCATTTCATCTACTTTGCAGACAGCAGCCCCACTGAGGAGATGGTGGAGCTCTCGACCTCTGAGGCCTCTGAGAGAGAAGGTGTGTTTATTGTGTGTTGGCTGGTCTTCGCCCCAGACTCACCCTTTCAATCACGTCATAAGTTAATGGCTGCATTTAATTCTCTGCCGTTTGCTGAAGACACTACTTTAGCTGTCTCTCTCCAACACAAGTGGGCCTTAATTAAGCGCCACCACCTGCCATTGTTGCCTGGGTATGCTCATTTCACACCCTTCCGTTGATGTTATGTAGTGTCATGCACGTGAGAGAGGAAAGAGTGTGAGCCCCAGTCATTGGTTTTGCTCCATGGCTGCACAAGGAAAGGGGGTATGAGGCTATGCATCAGCCTCATTCCTGTCTTGAATCTTGATTCCACATCTCCTTTGCACAGCACAGAAAATATTGGAGCATTTCTGCATGACCCATGGTGCTGCCTCAGTATAGCCCCATTCACAGGCTCTCTGTCTCCGGATTTTTCTTCACAGCTACGAGATAAAATCTGGGCGGAAGGCCTGGGTGTGAGTCTGGGGTCGACACTAGCTAACGTGTGTGCTTTCTCTTTCTCTCGACCCAGATGGGGCCGGAGGGAGTGAGCCAGTGGAGGTTAAAGGTCGGATGCTGACCATGGCAGGGTTGTTTGATGTCTGGAGGCCGGCACTGGACGTAAGCAACTGGAAGGCATCTGAATAGCTCTTGGGGTTCAAAAGTTGCTCAGGTGATAGGTTGGGAGGTACAGGTGGTGTGTTAAACCACTGCACATACCTTATTGAGAGGAGTGTACTGTATACTGGCTTGCTGTGTCTAAAAATAGAACTGCTCTCATGAAATTACATCACCCATGTTTAGTTCTAATTTTGGGCACATAGCTGCCTACTCCTGGTAGGACTGATTGCCAAAGGTAGCAATGGCTTGTGTGCTACTGAGCTTACAATGGACGTGGAGCTGTACTGGAACGCTGGCGTACTCTGCAAAAAGCTGACTATTTCTTGTATACAGTACTGTCCATGTTAGAAGTTCGATTGCACCTTCACAGTATGTTAAACGGGTGTGTTGCATTCCATGATTGCATAGCAGGGTAGACCTGTTCACTCCCACACAGTGGGATACTGTGAGCTATCTGGCAGGCTAGCGGGAGAGAGACTGCTTCACATTTCCTTGCCTCTCTCCAGGAGGAGCCCCTGTTCACATACACAGTGATTACAGTTGACGCCCATCCTTCGTTTGGCCACATCCACCACCGTATGCCGGCTGTCCTCAGTGGGGAAGAGGCCCTGGGGGCGTGGCTCAACCCCGCCCTCTCCACCCGAGAAGTGATGAAACTCGTCCAGCCCTACGGGGGTCTCAAGTGGCACCCCGTGTCTGCTGTAGTCAACAATGCGAGAAACAAGTCTCCGGAGTGTGTCATGGAGATAGATCTTGTGTACGTACATGGGTCAAATCCTAAGCAAAGGAGTTTGAAAACATTGCGTTATGTCTGGAGTACTTTGAACTGGTGAAGCCAGCAATGGAGTGTGTAATGCTACAGGCGATTAAGGAAATCTGAGCATGGCAGCCAGATTATTAGCCCAAATATTGCATGCATGGCTTAGACTTTGCGGGGTAAAGGTCAGTAATTCAGTTAACATGATTAGCAGTGATCAAAATTGACCTAGCCTCGTACCCAGGCCTCCCCTCGCAGCTTTTTTCACAACCGTGGGGAAAAAAACACGGAGTTTTTTAAGGAGAGGCCTGGGTACGAGGCTAGCTAAGGGGAGGCCTGGGTACGAGGCTAGCTAAGCAAAACCATTGTCTGTTAATATACTTTGATAAGTAAGTATGAGTATGGTAACGAGTGTTGCTCCCTGTCCTGCAGCAAGCAGGTATCCAGGAAACAAAACACTCTGCTCAACTGGTTCTCCAAGTCACCGAAGAAGTCCCAACAGCAGCAGCAGCAGACAGCAGACGGCCCCTCAGCTGGAGGTCTGTGTGGTGGCACTAGTGAGCACTCAACCGTGTGGTGACTATGGGATGATATTTATTGTGATTTTTAGGCTGCACAGATTCATAGCGTTTGCATGTGCAGGAGTGTAGTGTGGTTAGTATTTTAGTCCAGTGGCAGGCTATGCTTACTCCTCGTCTCCAGCCACCCGCAAACAATTACCACCCGGGTATTGAGGCTGCAAGTTTTAAAAACAGGATCAATCAATTGATGCACGCCTCCCAAGTATGACCTCTAGCGAGAGCGCATAAATATACTTTTCCCACCCTGCGCTCTTGCCTCTAGTAAATGGCTCCATATGTTAGCCCTGTCCCCAGGCTCTCGCACGTGCTTCTCTTGTCTGTTGAGGACCTGCAGTGTTCTCGCATGTAACCTCGTTCCCCAGGCCATGTGGTAAAATTCTCCCCTCCTCTAGAGCCTGGGAACGAGGCTATCTCCCATGCAGAGACTGAGCTTTGAAAGGTGTATTCATGTTAGTGCATCTGTCGCCAATTGATGGCCTTGTTTCAAGTCTCTCTGCTTCAGTTTTTACGTTGCTTCCAGTTCGACTCAAAAACAACCGGAGCAGAGAGACTGGGAACGAGACTGGCTACTTGATAGGGAACATATCCAGTTTGCTCCCACACGTGTTGTATGTAGCCTCGTACCCAGGCCTCCCCTCGCAGCTTTTTTCGCAGCTGTAGAAAAACGTGCGTTGCACGTTTTTCCACAGCTGCTAAAAAGCTGCAAGCGAGGCTATGTTATATGTCCGTGCGGTACTTTCTGGAGGTTGTGTACTTTTGTTTCAAGAAGTGGAGCAAGTTGTCTTATTCTTGTCTTCTTGTATGCATGTACGTGTAACTACACCTTCCCGTTGCATGTGGTCTGTTTCTATATGCATGTTCTTATACCTCCCAGGTAGTGGTGCTACAAAGGGGGCCATTTTAGCGTCGGCTGTGAAGGGAGAGCAGGAAGAGACAGATGGTCTTTCTCCAACAAAAAAGCCCAAACTGTTATCAGAGCCTTGATATTCTTCTGCACTAGCTTGCAGAACAGTGACGATGGCCTTATTACCTAATCGCTTCCTGTCATGAATATATCCCGCCGTCCTAATAATTGGAGCAGTTAGTTCTCATTACGGTATATCTGTTTTATGTTGATTGGCTATAAAAATTATGTATGCATATATAATTTTGATTTTAATGAGATTCCTGCACGGCTCGAATGACACTGCATGCTCGAAGTACTTCCTTGCGATGTATATATAGGTATAGAGGGTTCCGGTGGGCGAGTAACTAGCTCTACAGTTCAAAACTATTACCGGAGCTAGATCGACGAATCTGGTGCTGTGGTGCGGAAGAATCAAGTGAAGCTGGGGAGCTACGCTGAGGACCCTCCCTCGCTCTTTATAGTTACACAGTGAGTTAACAGTACGACCTACAACACATTTAAAGTCCCAGTGAAGTATGTAGTTGGCCAAGTGGCGGTGAAGCCTTCCTTTATTTAGTGGGTGGGCACTACTCAAGGAGATGGGTGGGTTTATGTAGTAGCGGACTTAGTTTGAGTTGGTTTGTTTAGTTAGATTTTTGAAGTGGCTAGCTACACGCTGCTTGTCTATGTAAAGGTGACGTCGAGAATATCAAGGCTCTGATAACAGTTTGGGCTTTTTTGTTGGAGAAACCATCTGCAGTGTTCAGTCGCTTCAGTACCCCTAGCAGGTTGTGTTTGTGTGTGGACTTGAGATGTAAACATTCAGGGGGTAAAGGGCTTCCCTCCTTTCTTATGAAACAGTGCATCCTCAGGATACAAAAGGTGGAGGTGGCACTCAAAATATTGTCCCGTGTTTTGACTCTGGCAGTTGCGCCAAGCAATGTACTTTTGAATGACAAAGCCACCAGGCTTTTTCCCATAAAGGGGGCCCTACAGGTTATGATGACCACCGCCCTTCCAAATTTGCTTTAAAAGTCCTCAATTTTCCTATTTTGAGTTTCCACGTGTTAGTCTTTCGATCCAATAGGAGATCAAGAACTACTAGCCAGTATATAGCCCCTTTTGTGCAGCTAATGCAATTAGGGTAGCTAGAAACGCTACACACTTTATTTGATTAGTCTCAGGAATTACCTCCATTTTCGCTATCGTTCCTTATATGTAGAACTAACTTCTTCACACTGCCCTTTGAGTGGGTGCGAATTATCGCGCTTCGTGGGAAGGAAGACGCTTGACAGCTGTAAATGATTTAAGCTCCCTGCCCCAATGTAGCTATTCATACCCAGAAATATGCATCCTGCAGCGATTGGGTCCGGTGTATACATGGACAGCTCTCCTACATGTTTATTATTCTTACAATTGAGATCAGAGACTGATGTGCTTCGAACCCAATTACAGCTACTACACCCACACTCATTTTAGTAAGAACTGGATCAGGTGACAGGCTCATATACTATCCTACCCAAAAGCAAAACTTACCACCAATTCTTGGCGTAGGCCCACCGCAGCCATTTATTTTGTTATCTATTTAACATGACTTCAAAACAAGTAATGTCTTTTTAGAACTCACCTTTGTCACAAACTCTTCACTGGTTCCTACGTTCCAGGTACTATACTCCTTATTTGTGTGCAGAATGTAAGCCAGACCATACCATAGCTCTTATGCAGCTTATTAATATTTCCTCCCTCCTAACAAAAAATCCATCTTTTAGTGTAGCTATGCCCACTTACTGTAAAGAGAGAGAGAGTGAGCCTGTATTGACTGAAATATCTGCAGTATTATGTACACCTAACAGCACTAAAGTTGGTTGGGAGTGACCCTTGTTTGATTGGCCAACACCTTGCTTTTCTCCTGTACAATTACTGGCCCCTGGGGATAATGGGCTGTCTAGCTCTCCAGCCAGCTTGCAGACACAAAGTTCTGTTTGGAAACTGCCCACGTATGCATGGCTCCCAAGCACTGGGAATTAGTGGTAGCATCTGTTTTTGGGACAGTGTGGAGGGGTACATAAGTCCCTAGTAATAGTAACAATGATTTCCTCCCCTCCCCTCCCCAATGCTCCTGAGTCCTGCAACGCTGAATGCAGCTGCTTAATAACTGGTCCACTTGAAAGATACTTGTGATGAAAGGAGTTGGGCGGTGGCCTCAGGAGTGGAGAGCTGCTGAGCATTTGTAGTGATAGTGATGGCCTCTGGATATCTCTACTTCAAAGGCTGGGGTTGGCTGGTTGGGTCTTGTGCTTAGAGTGATGTTTTGAACCTGTATGGCTTTCTACACTCTTTCCTTCCTGCTCCTGTCCTCTCCTCTCCTTGGCACAGTTCATGTTTATCTGTTCCAGGCTACTCATCCAATCACTGCTCACCCCATGAGCTGCTGCTCAATTGTCCAAGTGCAGGAAAGCGCGTTAATAGTGTCCCCAGTAGGAGAGGTACTCTTAACTATGCATCTCTGTTGGTATCCAAGTGACGCGTTGGGGATATAAATTTTGAGGAAAGTTTCCCAGGGAAAGGGGTGCTTTTGTTGTTTCTTGTTTGCTTTTATGGGTATTTTTTTTTAGGTGTAAGAACCTATTGTTGGTAGGGTTGGTGTTATAGTCCCTTTTAAGAGATTTTTGGACTTTTTTATCAGATCGATGGGAGGACGAGTTTGAAGATTCCTGATCATGTGCGATGCATGTAAAATGTATAGGAAACTACCGGTAATTTTAGGAAAATCCCTATTCTTCGCAATGCCATCTATCACACACGTACGTAGTAGGACTGAGTGTATCAGTAACTGTTATGTTAGTCTGATTTCAGAATCCTCATTTCTGTGAACTCCTACCCGATCTCTACGTGGGTAAAATGTCACATCCAGGAAGAGTGGGTCTAGCTTACTGTTTGATGTCAAGGAAATGACTGGAGCATCTGGTATCAAAAGATTTTTGTGAGCCCTCAGGGAGTCAGGCGATTTGTAGTCTAGACGGCACATTTTGGGTAGGTAGGAAGAGTGGGCGTAATGGTGATGGCAAAGTGGTGTCTTTTCTGAGAATTGTTGTGTTTCGATGATTGAGAAATGGTCGATGATTTGTCTCTGCGTGCAGGGAGACAAGAAGCAACACCTAGTATAGGTAGGCCCTCTGTACCGTGTGGTTGCTGGGGTGGTTACCTGGTTGTCATTTGTAGAGCCTCCTCCCTACAACGTGCTACGGTAACACAGTAATGACACATATTGAAAGTGGCCACAGGCACTTATAGAGAACATGGAATCATATTAATGGCTGCACTAATCTGGTGCTATTAACTTGTCTGCCCTGCAGCAAAATGGCTGAACGCTGTTTCCAGCTGGCTGTAAGGTAGCGGAGTGGGAGCTGTTTAGCTGACCAAACAAGCCTCTTTAGTTCACTGGTATTTAGCAGCGTGTTGTACTACCTGCAAACACGTCTCCTACAGAACGCCCTGCATTGCTACAGTAGCTAGCGCTGCTGTGAGACGCTCCACCGAGTGAAACATTAGGGTAAGCTCCGGGGAGGGGACAGAGTTGAGACGCTTTATTTCTGTTTCATTGCAGAGCAGAGCAAACAGGTGCTCACTTTCAAAACATCATAGGTGACAGTCGGAAGCACTACAAGCAATTCACTCTTTAGAAAGTTTTGGCACTTTGGCTGCGTGCGTAGGCTAAAGGTGACACTCGTTTATTTCCCAGTCTTTGTCGTGTTAATAAAGCTTCATACTCGCATTTGATATCTCCAGTCTTACAGCTATAAAGTCTCTGGAGTTGTTTGATTGTGCACCCGTGCCCACACACCACAGCACAGCAAATAAAGCTGGGTTTTTGGATAGAGGTACCCTGGAGACCTGTGTTCATTCATTCATGGAAAGCAGTGGTTCTCTGGCATGCTCAGTGGACTTCTGTATGATAGAGATTTACAGGGGCCAGCTTAATATAGGCAGCTACATGTACATAGGCGGTGACTGCACCATGCCTCACTGCTTTAACCATTAAACCTGGCCAAGGTGATCGCCCAATTTATCGTTGGTTGCCTTCTGACTGCTATACCGCTCCTGCTATGAGTGTAAGGCCGTGGGCCGCCCGTTCTCAAGGGTGGACTTAGTTATGCATCGCATTCTTACACTTCAGTACTATGACCTCAAATATGTAGGGTGAACTTGCACCGAAGGATGCTTATGGTCAGGGTGGGTATTAGCGACTTATGCGTGGGGTGGCTTATACTCAAGGATGGGCTTATGCTCAGAGTGGTGGCATTACAGTGTTGGCCTAGTGCTGCTGAATCCAAACCACATTAAGAGCAGGGTGCTACCCCGACAAGAGTGGGGTGCTACCTGAGGTGGACCACCACCCATTGGTCAGAGAGACAGTTTGCGTCCACGTCTGCCCAAGTCCAATTTAGCGACCGTCACAGAGTGGAGTGACTAACAGCTTAAGACTGTAACCCGAGGCTACAGTCAGTGCCTGATTATGGTGCCTGTTGTGAGCTCACTCTCCCCTCCCAGCTGCTTTTCTTTTAGTCACTAACACCCTGTCCATTAGTGAGAGTATGAGGGTGGCAAGCCCACTGTTGAGAACAGCTAGCTGACACTCCCTTTGGATGGTGAAATTCGCTTGGTTGTTATATACCTTTGAAGTGCTAACATGGTGGTGGGGCTTTACCGCCTGTCAAAGTTGTCTTGGTAAGACGAGTAATTGGTACAGTATAGACAGAATGAGGTGTTTTATTGCTCACTTTGTTACAGCATCACCCAGTACGGCTGCATTTCCCCGCAACTGCCACCATGGGTTGTATACAGCTATGCCAGTTAGTGCTAAATAGAAGGATAGACGTTTGAAAAGATGTGCCGTCTCCATGGAAACTGTTTAGCATAGACTTCCTTAGTAGTCATTACAGTCTGAATCTCCATTCAAGGAGTGGCATGGAACATGTACAGTTGGGTTATGTCTTTTTTAAATGGCACCGGTGGAAGATGTGTTGCATCTATTGAGTCCCCATATGGTATCGTTGCCCTTGGCAATGCAAGGGTTGTTTGCTGTTTTTGCTGTCGAGAACAAGAGCTCGAAAAGGAGTGTTGCAGCACATGACTGGCCAAACGAAGTTTTCACTGCTGGTAACGATATTTGACTGGATAAGTAGAGGGGCGGGGGGGCACAACACCCTTGTGTTGACAGTTACGTGTCTTTCAACACTGGCATCATATATGGCAGGAGGGTTGCTACACACACAACCGACTGTCACATGAATGCATGCACACACACACACACACACACACACACCCACACACATACAGTGTACACGTACATGTATAGTAAAGAGAAAAGACGAGTTTGAAAATAGACATAGACAACCACCGTGCCCTAGCCTCATTTCTAGGCTTCTCTGCCCTGTGTGTGTTGCGTAAGCAAGCAAGATGCACTCACTTCACTCAGTAGCAGGCGCTTGGTGTGGTGGGGAGGTGCCTGGGAACAGACAGATCCTTGTGCCTGAGTGGTTGCCATGGCATTGGGACGAGGTTCGGCCCAGGGTGTGGGGTTGTACACGTACAGAGGTGTAACGGCTGTAAGTGCACGTATTTCTCATCGGTTACTTGATGGATGGGATGGAGGTAAATTTAGTCTTGAAGCCTCTCCCAGATGGCACTAAGTCACAAAGACTTGCCCTCCTAGAGAAACACCGTCACCAAAAGACTGACCGACGATTTTCAGCAGCATATTCTGCAGTGACTACTACTACTACTACATGTACATGTACATACAATTGTATATGTGTAATTGCATCAACGTATAATATATGCTTATTGTAATCACAGAGTTTGCAGACAAACAACTGACCCCACTTCTAAACATAGTGAAATCACTTCCTGGCAACAGATCCAAACAAACACAGGTGTCCTTATTGGGTAGAGTAGGTCATGCAACCCACCCCCTAGAAAGCCAAGGCTCTGGCCCCTAACTGTGGGGAGTTGTGGCCAGCATGTATGTTTAGTCCTCTGGTATGTGAACAATGCTTAGTATTGCTCTTATGACAACTGTAGTGTGCACAGGTTTGTGTCCCAACTGGTCAGAGCTGTTTGCCACCTTTGGGCATGTAATGGAATTTTTCTCCAGACCACAGCTGGGTGCCCTATACCTACTCCCGGTGCAGTCTCTGGCCTTTGGGGGCTTGCCTGTTGGGAGATCGGGTTACGGAGGTCGGCAGGCAGTGCACACAAAACACAACCACAAAATCCAATACAAATATTTACAGTGAGAATTTTGTGTATTACTTAAAATTTCAAAAAATACAGTGTGTGTACTCCTGGTATTACACTGTGTATTCCTACTGACAAATCTTTGGTGTAACCTGTGTCCACGTCTGTGCACAGGTTACTTCTACATACATCTCTGCATATAGGTTACTTCATGTTCGTAACTTTGTATACGGGTTACTTCTACACGGCAGATGGGGGTTGGTATTAATTGAGCACATCACGATGGTACTACTGCATGAAGACAGTTGAGTCATGACTCATGCATGTGCTGGTAGCTACAATGTATATAAACATGAAGATCAGAATGAATGGGTGTGTTGCATGACATCATACTGATGTTAACATTATGTCACCAATTTACTAGTCATTGCCGTGGAGATCTGATGCCAAACAGAAGTATTGCAGTTTCATCCCCTGGGAATGTACATTAAGGACTTCTTTCCTTGTTGGCTAATTCAGTGCATCCCTGAGCCACTATCTGTCTTCCTGGAAGCTTAGCTATCTGGTATACAAACATCTCATTCAGAGTTTCAGCTGCTTCCCCTAACTATGTCCATTCCTGAACAAACTTTATCCTGTTTATATCCCGTACTCCTCTACAGAGTGGTTGTTTCAACTCATTCCTTACCTCAGCTCAGCTGTCATGCAACGCCTGCTTGACACCAAAAAGTGTCAGTTGTTGTCTCCTCTACAGAGTGGTTGTTTCAACTCATTCCATATCTCAGCTCAGCCCGCCTGCTTGACCCCAAAAAGTATCAGTTGTTGTCTCCTCTACAAAGTGGTTGTTTCAACTCATTGCATATCTCAGCTTGGTCATGCAATGCATGCCTGACACCAAAAAAGTGTCGGTTGTTGTAGATTGCAGTGATCTCAAGGAGAAAATCACCCGATAGGCGCTTTGCCTGTCTCCTTTAGAGATGACACCCCTGGAATGGAGCCATTTGGGCCCTTAGGATCCCATTGCAGTTCCTTTGTCTCTCTCGTTTGCATGACACTAGAGGGTTAGCCTTAAAGAGCACTGGGTGTGGGAGTGGGCTAGCTGCAGGCCAAAATACACACACACTCACTCATAAAAGGCTACCTAGGGCTTCTGCCACAACTATTGTGACTGTTGAGCTAATGGATGGGTGGATGGATGGGCTGGGCGGGTTTTGGGACCCTCTCTATGAGTGTCAGCACACACTGCAGTATTGGTATCAGCCCACCTGTTTTTTTTGACTCTCCAAGCCTCCCCCCATGAAGCAGTTAAGTGTGTTATGTGAGTAGGGATGCGGCTATGTGCTCAGAATCTTTCGTTTGTGCCGCCGAATTATTCTCTTGATGAACCCTATTCTTCTCAACAGCAGAACTCGCATCCCTAAATGATACCCGGCCTGTGTGCTTGTATGTATCTTCTATCTTTTATATCAAAGCATTTGTAATCGGGTTACATCACTATGATGTAATCAAACTACTTATAATTTGACAGATAGTGTTCAAAACCATAGATCAAGTTCCAAATCATGCCTGCTCTGCTGCCATGGCGTCCCCGCTACCATGGTGATGCACCACTCTGCAATGCAGGAGTGGGAGATACCGTCAGATCTTTGATACCACTGTAGTCCCAAGAGCCTCCGACTGTCTGCCCTGCTCAGAGCAATGGCTTGTTCGACGACCCGTGGCCTCTTGTGTATTGTTATCTAGCCACGCTATCAAGTGTAGGTAGTCCTCCGAGGAAGGATGGCTGGCCTCCGCCACCCACCTAGCCCTTTGTGTGTAAAGCTTTTCTTATTACCAGTAGCATTGCATGGTTCTGCATGTACGTGTGGAAATGAACATAAAGGATATTTTGCTAATCCACAAATTCCTCCCTGTACATGTATACATGTAGGTTACAAACCATCCCTATGTATGAACCTCTGTGTATGGCTGAGTATGAACCCACCCCTGTGTATGAGCCCACCCCTATGTATGAGCCCACCCTGTGTATGAGCCCTCCCTGTGTATGAGCCCACCCCTGTGTATGAGCCCACCCCTGTGTATGAGCCCACCCCTGTGTATGAGCCCACCCTGGGTATGAGCCCACTCCTATGTTTGAGCCCACCCCTGTGCCTAGCTATACACATGTTTGTAAAGAGAGCTCACAACTGATATAATTGCCACCTGAGACTATTGGATGCTGCACATTTTTGGAAGAATTTTTGCAACAAGGCTGTTGATATTAGCCCATTAGTGGTGCACACCACTGAGCAGGAGTAACCTTTTATTGACAAAACAATTCACGCTTTCTCACTTTTGATCTTTAAAAAAAAACACTCTCTTGGATTGCATGCTTGAGGAGGTCATTCCCATCGCCCGGAGCGTCCGGGCATGGAAACCAGAGAATTTTTGTGTAAGTGAGATATTGTCAAACACTTCCCTGGGGTGCTAACGGTAGTGAAGTGTCTGTTTGCCTAGGAAACAGGAAAACTGCAAATTGCTGACAGTTACTGTTAACATACTGGCCTAGTTTTTGTTTCTCCCTTGGATTCTAATGTAGTCCTTCCTCCTGAGTACCACCCTGCTTGAGTATGAGCCCACCCCTGAGAATGAACCTCCCTGCTTGGTGTATGCCCATACCAGCGTGCAAGCCCACCCACTGCAAATATAAGCCACCCCTCAGTATGAGCCCCCCCCACACCAGCGTACAAGCCCACCCTTGAGTATGAGCCCACCCCACCCCAAGTATGAGCCCACCCCACCCAAAGTATAAGCCCACCCCTGAGTATGAGCCCACCCCACACCAGCGTACAAGCCCACCCCTCAGTATGAGCCCACGTATGAGCCCACCCCATCCCAAGTATAAGCCCGCCCCACCCCAAGTATGAGCCCACCCCATCCCAAGTATAAGCCCACCCCACACCCGAGTGTACGCCCTTACCACTACTTTTGTGTTGTAGCCTCCCTAATCTCTGTGGCGGGTGACTCCATTTTCTGGCTCTATAGCACGCGCAAGCAATGCCGCGCACACAGGAAATAGATGCATGTCTGCAATAATTGCATTCCTGTAGCGTTACATACATAATACTCCGTGACTCACTGCAACACGATTAGTTGCCTCGCTTCCCACTCAGCAATCATACATGCCATCCCAGGTACACCTACAGTACAAATTAGTTACATTTAGTCACTTCTCCATAGGGTAGGTTTCTACGGATATGATACTGTACTTTGCACTTATTCATCACTCAACAACGGGCAGCATACTTACCAGGCCATTCGCCCTGTTGGCATCTGTTAGCTAACATCGCTCTTCTTCCAGGGTAGAATTCCTCGGCCTTATTTAGCCCTGTGTGCAAACGCTGGCTCCTTCATAAGGCCTTGTCTGGATATCAGCGAATATCTGTGGTCGGGAGAGACGTATGGTGCTGGTGGAGGTATGCCCGGAATGAGGCACTTGGGGATGTTGGTCTGCCCCAGAGTTGTAGCTGTGTACACTTGTGGGCGTGCAGACTTCGAAAATGAGATCAGGCTTTTTTTGTTGTGTGCGCTGTGGCAGGTTTGTTTTGCTAGCATATTTGTAAGCAAGGGACCACAAGTCCATGGCATTTACATAGCAGCATGAGGTTTGGATGGAATTGCATAGTTGTGGCAAAGTGCAGACTAATCTTCACTAGTATATACCCTGGTAGACACTGACATTCACATTGTGTGTGTGTGTGTGTGCGTGTGTGTGTGTGTTTGTTGGTACATTTGTGCGGATTGTGTGTGTGTGTGTATACGTTTGTGTGGTGTGCGCTGAGTGTGTATGTGCGGAGTAAGTTGTAGGCTTAGGATCGGTCATTACCGTGTATGCTATTGCTGTGATGAAAATCTCCTTTTATGTACATCGTAATATGTAATGCTTTATCCCTGCCACAGGTACCAAGGCGGATTCAAGTGATTCAAGAGAGGTGCTCTGTTGATCACCTCGCCCAAGTCCTCCCTGAGAAGGCCTTTGGTTCCTCTGCTTCTCACGCGTCACTGCACGACTTCCCGACAACCTCCTCTTCTGAGCTAGCAGCACTCGCTTGGCAGGGCCTTCCAAAATGGCCGAGAATGTGTTGGACTTGGAAACGATGAAGGAGACTCTTCGTCTGGAGATCCGCAAGGAGCTTCGAATCAAGGAAGGAGCCGAGCGGCTGCTGAAGGCATCCATGGAGAAGAGGTCAAAGTCTTATGTGACGACGATCGTGAGGAACTGCAACGACAAACTGGAAGCCCTGCACAGTGAGCTGTCGGCGCTACAGGCGCAAGTCCCGGACGACCCGGATGGTGAGTACCGTTACTGCGATCTGTTGTGCAGAGATGTCCACGTGAAGAGTGATTGCATAACTGCATTGGCAGGAAAAGCCATACCAGAGGTCACAAGATGACCTCTGGTGTAATTTTTCTAGCAACTGTGATAAGATAATTTAGACGATAGTTAGTGCAAATCCTGTAATCTGATTGGACAAAACGAGGTGTCTAAATCACACCTCGTGTAGGTTTTCCAGCACTTGCAAAACCTACAGGTTCTGTGTGTGTGTGTGTGTGTGTGAATGGCACAGGTACAGTGGCAGGCTCTTTGAAACCCCAACACAGAATGTTTGTTGAAAATTCAAACTCAAACTCAGTGACAGCAGTTGATTATTGAGGCCCCTGAAGTGGCTAGCTCCCATTCTGTAGTGCTTGGAGTTCTGGCCGCACTGCCATGGTTTCCGATCAGTTCCAATTGCCAGTAAGAAATAATGTTGGAAGTGACTGTGATGGGTTTCAGTCAACAAATAAACACGTTTGAGAGCCAGATTACATCATTATGATGTCATCTAATGGGCATGGGAACCAGTACATCATTATGATGTAGTCTCAAACAAAGTACTGCTTCGTTGTGACTAGGAACTCAACTGCGAATTAATATTAACACCTCAGTCCGTCCTGTTAACACACTACAGGTGTCTGTTAGCAGGTAGAAAAGTCCAGCTGTCTTTCCGTCTGCCCCTCCTCACACCTAATTAAGCACACCTAACTAAGCACCAAAAGCACGTGACTAAATGTCTATCCTTGTGCACAGCCCAGCACACATGAGAGCTAACGCTGAAGATGGCTGCTGCAGGCACAAAGAAAGGACTGGCCTTCAGGAGGGTAAGGTCTCTCTCATCATGGCTGCTAGAGGCGAGTGAAGAGACAAGCTGTGCTGCTTAAAACTCACTCTGTCTCCATGTCTCTGCACCTGTGTAGCGAGCCTGTCTGCTAATGGGGTGCAACATGCTGTGTATGCCAACATCCTGGTCTCAGCCCGGGGTGGGGGGGACCATATACAGGTCAGGGTGTATACGCTCGAATTTCTAATTGTCGCTTTCTTGGGAAGAACATGCGCTCATCCGTCCTAATATGGCCTTGGTGTTTTCCCCAAATCGTGTGATCATTACAGCAGCTGTTGTGTGGGCACTGTTCCAGCATATCACACTAACTGAGATCATCCGTTACTTCTATTAGTGGCCAGATCACGATTAAGTCCTGCGGTAACTGAACGTTGTTTCCCTCCTAGATAACCACTTACGGCAATTATGTAGCGATGTCCTGCGTTCCTGGCTGGCACGGTGACACCATTGCTGTGTTGTTTGCAGCCGAGCCACTTCTGTCTGTGTCTGCCCTGTGTCCTTGTTAGGACATTGCTGCAGCTCTCTGGTGTGAACATTAGGTTGTTGATGGTGTTACCTAGGCAATTCGATCATTGGGGCAAAAATGTATGGTGTGTTTCATGATCTCTTGCCAAGTTTTCTGTTCTTATGAGTGCCTTCTCTCTCATTGTTTTGTGTTTTTTTTCAAAGGGTGGACCCCTGCAATAAGATGCCTCGATTATAGTAGAGTGTGGCGGAAATTCTACCCTTGATGCGGAATCCGATGAATTTGGGTGTGATAGAAGGTTGTAGCCTCGTTCCCAGGCCACAAAGATGTTCTCACTCCTGGGAATGAGGCTGTGACTGTTGTTAGTGACAAATGTGCTACATCACATGTTCTCTCTCTCTCTCACACACACACACACACAAACACACACACACACACACACACACACACTTGGCACGCAGACACAGGTGAGGGTACGATGCCCGGCTCTCCGCCCGCACACAGGAAGAGCGCACAGATCCAAAACCTGGACAACCTGGAGAAACAGCTCGCCATCGAGCAGAAAGTGAAATCCGGTGCCGAGAGGATGATCCAGATGTACTCGAAATCTAAAAGCAGGCAGGATCGGAAGCTCTTCAGCGAGGCCCAGCAGATGTTGAATGACTCAAAGACCAAGGTAGAGGTACTGAAGATGATGATCATGCGACTTAAAGGCCAGGTGCAGGCGCAGTCGCCCGACAGACACGTGGAGGACAGGAAGAACAGATTGTCCACGCCAGAGGGGAGGATTTCGATGCTCAGGTATCGGATCGACGTGGAGTCGCGGCTGCTGCAGGGAGCTAAGAGTATCATGAAGGCCAACCCAGACAGGAAGTCCTGGCAGTCGGTAAGCACAAGGAGTTTAGTCGATACTTCTGTGAAGTGGTAGTGGGACAGGAGTACTACCGCTTTCCGTAGTGAGAAAAAAGCTGGGGAGTGGAGCCTGGGAATGAAGGCTATGGTGATACTAAGTCCCCACTGCTTCCTTATAATGGATGGTGTAAAAAAACTGGGGAGTGGAGCCTGGGAATATAGTAATCTTGCTTTGTTGCCGGAGATTGGATTACATATGCATGCATTGTGTGTGTAGTAAATCAACCATAAACCACACAATGGTAGATATACCTTAGTAATCAAATACTTTTCATTGTAGGTATGACTTCTTGGGCTTCTGTCTACCGCGACAGTCGTGTCCTTGGGTCCATACAAGGGAACACATCCCGTCCCCAGGCTCTCCCCTTTGGAACACATCCCGTCCCCAGGCTCTCCCCTTTGGAACACATCCCGTCCCCAGGCTCTCCCCTTTGAAATTGGGTAAAACGGGAGAGCCTGGTGTCTTTTCATATGTGGTTATTTATGCGTGGGCCGGGACTGGTAGAATGACGGCTGCCTTTGTCTCAGATATTGCTTCAGCCCTTGGTCTGTTGGTACCAACGGGCCCTAAAGATCAGTAGTGTTTCCCCAAGCCAGCTAGAGGTATATATAAAGGGGGAGATATAACTTTTTCCATGAGATCAAAGTAAGTAAACATTCCAATGACCACGTCATTGACCACAAAGGGGTGGGAGGGGGGAGGGAGGGAGGGAGGGGGAGCACCCTGGTACCTCCCATTTGAGGGAAACACTGGATCAGCTACAAGCAGAGTAGATTCAATGCCTTTCCTTAGTGCATGGTTGCCTACACACAATGCATACCCTTAGCGTCGCTCACGTGGGAGAGATATCAGGCTTTCCTAGCCTCGTTCCCAGGCCCATGTGCGCGGTTTCACTTTAGTGCAGCAACGCGCAGAGAGCCTGGGAGGGAGGCTAAGACTCTCTCCTATTTTAGGAGAGCCTGGGAGGGAGGCTAATGACTTCTCTTTACTTCGTTTTGTGCTCCTCTGCAGGCCAACAAGAGCATCGAGCTCTCCATCCAGAAGCTGCGGCTGCTGCGACTGTCCCTGGAGAACCGGCTGGAGGAGTACCCTCAACTGGCCGAGGCCATCAAGGAAGAGGAACAGAACGGGGACACCATGCCCCCCATCCTCCCCCGCCCCGCCCAACTCACTGGAACCCTATTCATAAAACTCCTCGGAGTAGAAGGCCTGCTGGACATACAGCTCCTCCGGGTACAGAACGGAGAAGGAGGGGCCCAGGCCACTCCTCCTCGGACGTACTCCACCGGAACCATCCTCAGTAGCGCTCGCAACTTTATGACACTGCCGACCCCGAGCCGTCACGAGCGGGAGAAATCGAAAGAAAAGGAGAGAGAGAGACTGATCAAGGAGCAGGACAAAGAAAAAGACGAGGACCTGGCAAACTCCTACCCCACCTCGAGTCTCCACTGGCCACGTAGGGGCAGCAAGCACGGACGCTCGAAGGCGGCCACAATGCTCCAGAAGCAGCATAGCCTGGATAACATCACTAGCGAATCACCAAGCAAGCCTGCACTCTGTAAGTTGAGGAGCTTTCTCTCGTACGGCCACAATGTAGAAATTGCCAGCCATGTGTGTAGTGCAGCATCCAGAAGTAGCGGTATCATGTACTCCACAGCTTCTTAAAGGAGTGCATGGCGCTTGCTAAAAAGCTTGGGGCTTCACATGCATGTTACATGTACATGTAACTGAATGGGTATGTGTTATGATCAAGGTCTTCTGAAGCTTTACAAAGATGACCCCACCACGTAGCGGCAGCCTTCATATTCCGTATCCAGACGATAGATGTGATAACGTTGTTAACTAATTATTAGTGAGCAGTTTTGAAGTGTAGGCACTTAGCTAACATTTTCTTCATACACATACACGCACACACACACACACATCCCACACCCCCACACAGATGGTGAGGTGAGTGCGGTGGTGACCCTGGACAACAAGGACGTGGATCAGACGAAATGGGCCCCGCCCACCAATAGCGCTTGGGAGCATCAATTCAAGATTGAACTCCACCAGGTGGGTACCAATTGGAAAATTTATTGCGTCATCTTTCTCCCTCCTCTTATCTCCTCCCCCCTCTCTCTCCCTCCTCCCCTGCAGAGCCGAGAGGTCGAGATCTGTGTGCGGTTTCGTGACGGAGACAGCAACATCCTGTGTGGTCTGCTCTACTTACGTCTGGAGGACTTTTTTGACTCCTCTGCCAACACCGTCTGTCTGCCACTGGAGCCCCAGGGCATCCTACTGGCCGATGTAGGTGGAGCTTCCTGTCATGTCATTCAAAAGTTTGAAATGTTGTTATTGAATTTTTATTACCTTTTCACCCCATTAGGTAACTTACGAGATCCCAAAAACAGAGAGAAGGCAGCCAAAGCTAAAGAGAGGCAGAAGAATATTTAAAAGTATGTAAAATCTCTTTCTTGTGGGTACATACTTCCATATCTTCTAGGTCCATAACTTTATGCATGCAAACACCCATACTTTCACACTTCACCTCCTCCATCCCCCCCCCCCCACCCTCCACCCCCCCACACACACACACTCACATACTAGGAGGGAAGATCCTTCGTCCTTCGGAACTCAACACGGACATCGTCACCTGGACGAGGTTGCTAACGCGACAAACCCCTCCCATGTGCTCCACGTCAGAGAGTGCCTCTCCCATGAGCATAGCCACCCACGAGACAAAGGGGGCAGATGGCCGCAGGATGAAGCCCCACCAGCTGAACATGGAGGGGAGCCCGCCTCCGTCGCCCCTCACCTCCCAGTCGGGCGGGAGCACCCCGAAATCTCCAGTTACCCCCCCGGCGATGCAGCGGATCTCGCCGCCCTTCGAGCCCCCGAAGGACGATGCTACTGGACAGCGACGTAAGATCAGTATGCCGAAGGAAGACGTGCCGGCTATGAACGGAGAGCTGCCTCCTCCAGAACCACTCAGCGACGCCGAACTCATGGGCACGCCTGACCACGTCGAACAGATCATTCCTCCTCCGACAGGGTTTCGGGGCGACGAAGAGCGCCGCACTTCTCACCCTTCGGCTGCTTACCACTCCCACTCTGTTCCTTACTCCGGTGGCGAAGTCAACGCCCACTTGATGAGTCCCGAGAGACGGCAGGGAAGAGAGGTTCGCACTTCAGATCTGTTTTCCCTCGGGTTTGATTTCACAGACGGGCTGGGGTCCCCTGAGCACAGGTCCCTCCAGCATATTGCGAGATCCCAGGTGGGTGGGTAGGATGTGTTGCGTGTAGGAGCTTCCAGGAGACCCTTCTGGGAAGGTTTTCAATATGCATATGCGTGTGTACCACTGCACTGAGTGGACTTTAACTATTTGGGCTTCGGAGAACTGCTCCAAACCAGAAAATTAGGAAAGCTTTCTTGATCTATTAGTGTGTCAGGCACGTATTACATGCAGTAGCTAGCCATGTTCTCAGACCTCCCTGCCAAGCGAGCAAGCGAGCGCAAAGGTGAGTGCAATAGCCCACCTTTGCTTTTTGCTCATTTCACTAGCTCAGTGGAGTGGCCTGGGAACGAGGTTGAGAGGCCTGGGAATGAGGCTGAGAGGCCTGGGAACGAGACTAAGCAGTAGATGATCCTCCGTCTGCAAATTATCATGGGAGGCACAGCAAGTGTTTAAGTAGAGCAGTGACATGTTTTGCTACTCGTCCACTGCATGCAGAGCTTCACTGAGTAGAAGAGCTGTCATACAGATCTCAGTTGATGAGAGGTAATTTTGGCAAGTCTCGGGATATAAACCTCAAGCTGTCTGCTGCTAACGATATGCAAAATACACTGACCGAGTGGGATAGCCCTATAACAACATGTCGCTTCATGTAGCTTCATGTTGCTGCATGTAGCTTCATGTAGCTGTGTTTGGCATGCATACTGTTCCGGTGATGCTCCATCAATTCCTAATGTAAATACTAGCCACAGGTTGTCTTTCCTGGTTCTCGGAAAGGACCAGGTGTAATTGTATATCCGCCGGTTGGTTTTAGTAAGGCTTCCTTGAATGGAGTATAATGTGGAGGAGTCGCTTAGTTATCACAGTGCTGTAGTTACAGTTCATAGTGCAGAGCTGGAGCATGTACATGTACATGCGGAGGCAATACCCTTCCCTTGAAAGAGACTATGAAATCCTTTCCTGACAGCTGTAACTGCCCGACTGATAAGCATGTCGATTTCATAGCTATAGGGTACCCCTCTATCGGTATCAGTACTCTCCGGGTTATAGAACCGTGGTGACCAGTTTGCTTTTGCATGCTTGTATCTTTAACTGCCGGTTTAGTGATGTACGCGTACAAGAATAGGTAATGAGCTACAGCTGTAGCTATACATACTTGTGTGTATCACTACAGCCTCTCCCACCATTGCTGACAACTGAACCTAGCCATGTATTCCTGTCCCCTCCCGTCCTGTCCCAGGTGGCACCCTACAACGCAGACTCCTCCGTGGACATCACCCCCGTGGGGCCTCGTCCCACCATCCCCGCACCCTCTAGAACCTCTCTCGACCACAACACAGCACCGCAGCACTACTGGAGGTTAGGGTCGGGGTAATTTAGGCGGGACTTTTCGTGGGGAATACACAAGACTTCACCAGCATGCCCCCTCCCCCCTCCCCTCCCAGTCAAATTTTAAAAAAGTCATAAGTATAAAGCCACCTAGTTCAAAGCTGTACCAAACTACTTTTGAAATTAAAGTCTCTTAACTATATGGGGTAGGCCAAAGTATACTTTCTTGCGTTAATACTGGTCCGTGACCAGTTCAGTGTCATTATTATAGGCAGACATTGTGAGATGGCTGGACATGCCAATTATGTGGAGTACGGACCCAAGGCACTCTGAGGCCCTGCCCAATCCGATATGATGTGCAGAGACTTGCGTGATCTTGATAGCGTCTTAGCGGTATTTTACCTACCATGGCGGTATAGTTCTCTTAATGGAAGTACGGGTGAATGTACCATTTGCATGCATGGTACATGTACATGTACATGTACCTATCCAGTAATGTACAGTCCTGCAAATCCTCCAGTAATAGCAGTGCGTGGGCAGGAGTGCCTCACTCCCGGTCTTCTACTGGGCAAAATTAAATTTTCACTCTGGAGTAGAGACTGGAAGCTAGGCTAGAAATTGATGATGTCTCTTTGCCCTTCCCTCTTTTCTTCCCAGGATGTCGGCAGGCTACTCCGCCCCCCAATCTCTCCCCTCGTCCACCTCCTCTACTCCCTCCACCTCCTACCAAGGGGCCGTCCCCTCCCACTCCCCTCTGCACCCCTCACAGCCGCCGTCCTCACATCCGCATCAGAGAGTGGGGAGGGTGAGGTCGGCGGAAGCAGTGGCCTTCGCTTTTTCTGAGGTCACACCGCCCAGGTGTGTGTGTGTGTGTGTGTGTGTGTGTGTGTGTGTGGTGTTTGTGTGTACGCATGTGTGTGTGGTGTGTGTGTGTGTGTGTCTGTGTGTGTCTGTGTGCGTGTGTGTGTGTGTGTGTGTGTGTGTGTGTGTGTGTGTGTGGTGTTTGTGTGTACGCATGTGTGTGTGGTGTGTGTGTGTGTGTGTCTGTGTGTGTGTGTGTGGTGTTTGTGTGTACGCATGTGTGTGTGGTGTGTGTGTGTGTGTGTCTGTGTGTGTCTGTGTGCGTGTGTGTGTGTGTGGTGTTTGTGTGTGCACATGTGTGTGTGTCTGTGTGAGTGTGTGTCTGTATGTGTGTGTGCATGTGTGTGTGTCTATGTGTATGTGTAAGAGGGACTCACAGCCAACTTGTCTGCCTCCCTCCTCCTCCCAACGCAGTGTGGTCCCTCACTTAACAGGACTAAACGACTACAACTACATTGCTGTCCTGGGAAGGGGACACTTCGGCAAGGTTTGTAACTGTGCACACCCTGCATGTACATGCATGTACGTGTTTGTACATCACATGTAGCTATATGGTGTAGATTACATGCTAGCCATATGCTGTCAGAGATCCATCTAGTTCATTATCTCTAATGATATTGTATGTCAGTTGGAGCTTGGATGTCGGCAAACTCTTGTTAGCCACCATATACTTATTTGTACATGTGCGGGAATTTAATTACATGTACGTAACACACATGCACAAACACACACACACACACACACACACACACACACATACACATACACACACACACACCACACACAGGTCATCATGGCTGAAGACAAGAAGCGTAAAGACCTGGTGGCCATCAAGGTCCTCAAAAAAGTGGACATAGTCATGCGCGACGAGGTAGACAGCCTCATGTCCGAGAAGAGGATCTTTGAGACGGTCAACTCCATCCGGCATCCCTTCCTGGTCAACCTGCACTCCTGCTTCCAAACAGATGTAAGTGGAGGGAAAAACCCCGCTCCCAGGGTCTACCCCCCGGTCCCAGGGTCTACCCCATGTGGTGTAGTACCACTCACGAGCAACTTATCATTACATGCGTGTGCACCCACGAGTGACTCGTAGTGACTCACGATTACATCGTGTGCGAGTGGTACACAGATGGGTGCAATGCGAGTCACTCGCATGTATGAGTTGCTATATTAATGTGTGCATGCTTGCGTGAGTGAGTCCATTGCGTGCATATTTAGAGTGCTCGCATATTACGATGCATGTTCGAGCACACGTGTGTGTGTTTGAGTACGTGCGTGGGACACACATGGGACGTGCGTGGGACACACATGGGACGTGCGTGGGACACACATGGGACTTGCGTGGGACACACATGGGACGTGCGTGGGACACACATGGGACTTGCGTGGGACACACATGGGACGTGCGTGGGACACACATGGGACGTGCGTGGGACACACATGGGACTTGCGTGGGACACACATGGGACTTGCGTGGGACACACATGGGACGTGCGTGGGACACACATGGGACGTGCGTGGGACACACATGGGACGTGCGTGGGACACACATGGGACTTGCGTGGGACACACATGGGACGTGCGTGGGACACACATGGGACTTGCGTGGGACACACATGGGACGTGCGTGGGACACACATGGGACGTGCGTGGGACACACATGGGACTTGCGTGAGCATTCAAGTTGGTCGTGAGCGGTACTAAACCTATAGGTTTTGTGTGTCTCCACCTGAAAGGATGGATAGTGTGTGCCCATGAAAACATGGGATGAGGTAACGGTAGATGGGATTAAATTGCGGGGGAATTTGAGTGGCCAACTCCTCTCTGCATGTACGTGTACCTCGTAGCCTCCTCCCCGGGCTCCTCCCCGGGCTCCTCCCCGGCCTCCTCCCCGGGCTCTTGTGTGTGTTTCACTTGCTACTGGAGAGCCGGGTACTTTTTCTCTCATGTGATTTATTTATGCGTGGGCAGGGACCAATCGCAAAAAGAGTGTACTTCTCTGCCCTTTTGGTGGTGCCATTGTTTCATCACTCAGTCTGTTGCACAAATTTCAGAAACTAAATATTTGTTAAGACATGTCAAAAACCGTGCTTAACAACCTTTGGTTCTGAAATTTCAGAAACAGGCTCCCGAAGAGTAGCTGCAAGAAGTGTGCGTTTGCTGCCTTCCTTTGCTGCCTGAGAACTGTAGTGGTCCTTACCCGTGCAAAAAAAATTCACCCTTCTACCGCACGCGGCAATGCACATGAGAAAAAGAACCAGACCTATATATATACAGCTGGTTAAAGTGAAACATACACGGACGTGGGCCTGGGAATGAGGCTACCAAAATTGCAGTTTCCTTTGGCTGACTCGGTCAGTCACACCGAGAAGCTTATAGCTCAAAGGCTTATGGGTTTGCAGTCAATTTCCGTGTGCTGATGCAAGCTAATTTTGTGCCTCTTCCAGCAACATGTTTGTTTTGTGATGGAGTATGCCTGCGGAGGTGACCTCATGATGCACATACACCAGGATGTCTTCAAGGAGCCCAGGGCATGGTAGGTCACGTGACAGTCACGTGATGTGGGATTTACTGAGATATCCAAGTGTGCACAAATCATCCACTTCCTCTCTCTCCTCCTGCCACTCAGCTTCTACACAGCCTGTGTAGTGTTAGGGCTGCAGTATCTTCACGAGAAGGGGATCGTGTACAGGTGAGTGGCTGACCTTCAGAGGGCTGTTAGTGTTCATTAAAACTTTTGTACCTTCATAGTGACTTTCGTCCCCCATCACTAAGCCACACCCTACTCCACCCATCACTAAGCCACACCCTACTCCACCGCATCACTAAGCCACACCCTGCCACACCCCATCACTAAGCTACACCCTACTCCACCGCATCACTAAGCCCCACCTCCTGTGCTGCCCCCATCACTAATAAGCCTCACCCTACTCCATCACGTCAAAGCCCCTTGCTCCACCCCAACACTAAGACACACCCCCTGCCCCCCCCCCCTCATTACTAAGCAATGAGCAATTACGTATTTTGGTATAAGAACCAATTTCAGACATACATGTTTTAGCGGCACAATGTCCTTTTTGGCTGGTTCCTAAAAGCAGTATCTGTTCCCTCCCAACAGAGATCTGAAGCTGGATAACTTACTGCTAGACAAGGATGGCTATGTCAAGATTGCCGACTTCGGTCTCTGCAAGGAGGACATGTGGCATGGAACCAGGACCAGCACGTTCTGCGGGACCCCAGAATTCCTCGCCCCAGAGGTAAGCTCTGCCTCCAAATTGAAGCTACAGTCAGAGAAATCACGTAGCTATAACTCGTGTGAGGTCTGCGTCTCTGCCTCCTGTCTCTCCCCAGGTACTAACAGACGTGTCTTACACCAGAGCTGTCGATTGGTGGGGGCTGGGTGTGCTCATCTACGAGATGCTGGTTGGAGAGGTACGTAGTCCTCCTAGCTGACTTGTGTAATGTACCGGGTCAGAGGGTGCTGGTGGCCGCGTGCACCCTCAGAAGTAGCTGTAGCTGTACAGGTAAGGGATCCTGTGTACGGTTTGGACTTTGATGGCAGTAGAATACTTTGATGGCAGTAGAGGGTCAGAGGACTGTCGGAACGTTGAATAAAGGGTTCATTCCACTGCCATCAAAGTCCAAATAGTACAGTGGGATAAAGTTTCATCCCTGGATAGTAAGGAATCTTTAGGCTCATCTTCTGGGGTTTCTCACCGGAGAGCCTGGTTCTTTTTCTCACATGATTTAACTTGCATAATTATACGTGGGTAGGACCGCTCGAAAGACTGTTGCACTGGTAACGGTGTTTCAGCGCTCAGTCTGTGTCCAAATGGGCTCCGATGAGTAGCTACAAAAAGTGTAGATTCGCCGCCTTCCTTTATTGTCTGAAAACAGCTGTCCATGCAAAAATTCACCCTTCTACATTGCACATACCTCCCTTCTACCCTATGTGTCACTCACATGTCACTCACATGACCCAGGCCCACAGCTAGCTAGTGAAACACACACGTGGGCCTGGGAACAAGGCTGGTATAGTAGGCTGTGTTAGAACATGGACCACATTCAGCTACTGTCGTAAAGTGACTCTTACCCTCCCCTTCCCTTCCCTCCTCTCCTAGTCACCCTTCCCTGGAGATGATGAGGAGGAGGTGTTCGACTCCATTGTGAACGACGATGTCCGTTACCCTCGCTTCCTCTCCTCAGAAGCTATCTCAATCATGAGAAAGGTAGAGATGAACCATTACATCACCATTACATCACAACTTCTGTAGACCCATTCTGCTTACCTACATATTTCCACTTTCATCATTTGGAAACCCCCCTGCCCCCATCCCCACAGTTATTGCGCAGGAACCCTGAGAAGAGACTGGGGGCCAGTGAGAGAGACGCTGAAGATATCAAAAAACAACCATTCTTTAGGGTAAGAAAGTGGGTTAGCACATCATCACTAGCAGAGGAGAGAGAGAAACATGTGAACTTCATGTGCATATCCCCTCCTCCTCCCCTCTCCTTCCCCTCCCCCCTCCTCCTCCCCCTCCCCCTCCCCTCCCCTGCAGCGGATTGACTGGGAAAAACTGTACAGAAGAGAGTCCCCGCCTCCCTTCATACCAATACTGGTGAGCTGAGCTATATATGTATATTCACTTGCAGTGTGCAGACCATGCAGCCTAACACGCATACGCAGGAGTTAGCTTGGTTCAGGAATGGGCTTGTATGCTATTTCTCTCCCTCTCCTTCCTCTAACGATAACAGAGATCAAGATTGGACATCAGTAACTTTGATGAGGAATTCACAAGAGAAGACCCCGTTCTCACACCTCCCAAGAATCCGAGACCACTGCGCTCCAAGGAACAGGTGCGTGTTTCAACCATCCTTCTCTAATGACTGCCTAAACCTCTGTGTTCAATACACCAAAATATCCACTAGTCTCATGCCCAGACCCTTAGCGGTCTGGGCACGAGACTGGCATTGCTCAGACTCCTCCATGGGAGGCATCAATAGATGTCAGTTTCACCAAAATGTCTTCTCGTGACCCGAAAGTCTCGGGAAAAACGTGATCCTCACATGACTACGTTAGCAACTACTAATTAATAATTACATACCGACTCCGCCCCTAGCTGATTAAATGACGCTTATCACTGTAGTAGCATCCTTAGGCATCCTTCTTGCTGACCTAGGCCTTGAACGTTATCGCTTTTGAGTATCGAATTTCGACAGCAGGCTGCGTACAACGAAACTAATAAAGTTAAGTAACTATTAATAATTGCATTTTTCTAACATTTCTCATTGCTATGCGTACCTCACGTTCGGATATTCTGGCAAAACTGATGTTATTTTAGTGCACAGATCTAGGGCAGTGTCCAGATATAGCTATACAGTCAGAAGAGTTCGAAACTGGTGTTTTAGTAAAACTTACCCGTGCTTGCTCCCCTCCTGCAGAGACTATTTCGTGGGTTTGACTACTCAGCTGATTGGACTCCCATCTAACCCCTCATTCTCCTCGCCAAAAATCATTCTATTATATTAACGATGAATTTATTATTTTAGTGGAAAGACTGCCGAGCACTAAGTGAATCAGCTGTATCCTATAAACGGAACATAACACAAGAACTCTGTTGTGTATGTTTGTATGATATTATGTGCATGTATGAGTTGCTTTTTTTTTTTTTTTGATATGCACCAAACTGTGGCCATTTTTCTACTGTTTAGATATTGAATTATGGCTGTACATGCAAGTACATGTATTGTGTATTATGTGTTATGTAGGGTTTTATTTTCAGCACAGTTTTCCATGTAAAAAGTATAGTAAATTCAGAATGGGTATAAATTTTTATGCCCATATTATTATTTTGCCAGCATATATGATCAAGTGAAGACTGTTAAGGTCAGGGTAAGGTACCCAATAGGCTAGGATCAGTACTGGTATTCCAATCCTATTAACTATGTCATGCAGCGCACCACTGAATGACTTGAAGGCTGTTAAGAATTTTAAAGTCCATGTGTTTATGTTTACAGGGATTATTATGGGTCAACCCTTGTCTTGTAGAGTCGTGCAGAAAATTTTGTTTAGCACATGTATCTAGCCTGGCCAGTCTCCATTCCCAGCTTTTTTTACATGCCAAAAAAAACAACAGCTGCATGGCCGTGGAGACTGGGAACAAGGCTGACAAGGTTGATGTTACTGCTGTTGTCTGTGCATACTACCCCATAGTTCTATGAATGACACTACAGGGAAGGTAATAATTATATCTCTTGAAAATGATATGTCCAGTTGAATTACTTCATTTCCTTCTCCATACACAGACCATCTCCTGTTATATTTCCCCCCGTGGAAATGCAGGTAAACCAGGAACGTGCAGTCTGGTTAATGAGACGTGTACACATAATTTTATGTCTGTTACATGCATAACATGTGAGAGTAACTTTAATTACTACAAACCAGACAACTCAATCATATTATTACAGGACAATATAAATATTATACATACTAGCTAATATATTCATAAAATCATGTAGTCAGAGCACAATCCCACACTAAAAAAATTCTTCATTAATAATTATCTCTCAAAATCCTCTTTTCTATCATCTTCTCTGTCCTCTTCCCTCTCCAGAGTGTCCTCCTCATTCACGAGCATGTAGGCGTCGATCCTGGCCTTGCGCCGGAGGTCCCAGCGCATCAAGAAGAACACCAGAATGAACAGGATGGAGCTAAGCACGTAGAGACCCGGGAAGGTCAGGATCAGCGCCAAGCGGTAGGCTGGACCGTCCTTGACGACTCTCTCAAAGGCGTGTCGGAGAGGAGCCACCACTAGGTTGAAGTTCCCACCAATTACCGTAATGATGAAGAGATAGACGGCGATAGAGGAGGTGCGAATGGAGCTCGGGACCAGATCCACCACGATGGCAGAGGCCACGCCCACCCACATCTCCCCGATGACGTTGGAGGGGATGAGAGAAAGGAAACACCAGGGGTAGGGGAGGAGGAGTGCTCCAGCTGCAAATGGCGCCGCCAACATCTGCAGGACAAGAAAGCACACCATGATTAAGACCGTGGTTGTTTGAAAGACTTCGAGTTAGTTTGGAGCGCCGGGCTTTGGGCGTTGGGGGCTTGGTCTAGTTTATTCTGGCTGTTGGGGGCTTGGTCTAGTTTATTCTGGCTGGTGGGGGCTTGGTCTAGTTTAGAAAGCCATTTTTCTTTTTTTAGGAGGCTTTTTTTATGTGTTAAGACAAAACCCATAAGCATTTTGAACACTTATGTCACTATATAGTTGTAACCCAGAAGCCCGTTTGGCATAGGTCAAACAAAAGTTGTAGCTGCTAGCTGCTGGTAAACACCGACAAGGCCCAAATAGACTAAAACAGCTGTCTGCAGTTTACATTAGCAGGCTCTCCAATAAACGTTTCTCTTTGGCTTTTATCCCATATAAACACGAGTTGTCCACAACACGATAGATGTAACTGACACATAACGTCATCCCTTAAGAAGTCTCTGTGATGGAGCCACAGGAACAGAGGAACCCGGTTGCTGGTCGTTCCGTCAACCCGAAATAGTACCCACAAGCTAGGCTAGCCCACCTGGCTGATGATGAGCACCCAAATACGGGCATATGGACCTCTCTTCTTCACCAGAACATCGGAGATGAGTCCTCCGACGACCGCTCCAATGGATCCGCCCACCAGCGGAATCACCGACATAAACTGGCTGATTTTCCCGGGGGAGAGCTTGTGGACGTTGTGGAAGAACAGCTCGGTGTTATAGGCCCACACGTAGCCACCTGCATTTCTTATTCCAGCTGCGATGCAGAAGGACAGCATGGCTACCCCGGGAAAGATGAAGACCTTCAACAGGAGTACGATCCGCTCCAACGTAGTGATCTTCTTGGGTTTGCTGACGGAGCGGTCAGCCTCAGGGTTCCTCTGCCGCTGAGGCTCCTTAACAGAGACGAGGATTATCGGCGCCGCCACCAGGCCGAAGATGCCGCTGAGGAAGAAGACCCAGTGCCAGTTCAGGGCCTGCTCGATCCCGTTCCCAATGGCAAAGGCAAGGCTGTAGCCGAAATAGATGCCCCAGTAGTAGATGCCGAGGGCAGTGCCACGGAGCTCCTGCAATTCAAAGTAAAGGGAATACCATAAGGTCTTCGTACAAGTAGTTGATGTGGTACTCTCTGATACAGTAAGGGGGGGGGGGGGGAGTCACTAGATCTGAGAATGAAACTGTCGTCTACCCTCATACCAGCTCTGAAAAATGAGCATGTACCAGAGGATATCATCTGGCCTCAGACCAGAGCCTGGGAATGAGGATATCATCTGGCCTCAGACCAGAGCCTGGGAATGAGGACATCATCTGGCCTCAGACCAGAGCCTGGGAATGAGGATATCATCTAGCTTCAGACCAGAGCCTGGGAATGAGACCGTCTGTTAACTAGTATTGTATCAGAGGGGAATTATTCCGTGGGACATAGCAACAGATTCACAAAAAGACCATTCCTGCAATGGCATGTATCTGTACATGCACACTCCGTATGAACATGCGAATTATAGAGGGTAAAAAAATTGTTTTCTCTTCTGTCATTTATGGCAGTTGGTGAGATAGAGGCTGGAGTGGAGCCCGGTTGCTGAAATAGTACATGTACATGTATATAGTCATGTAAACATGAGTTGAAGGCTGTGTTCTCGCGTAAGCTGCAACTTTTATCAAGTTCTGTGCCTGTAAATATAATCTAGGCAAGTCATGCTCTTTTATTAGGACATGTGATTTAATTGCTGGCTGAATGACATAAGACACATGACCAGCTGTACTGAGTGACGTCAGACACCATCAAATCTCCTTAAAAGCATAAAAAGCCAATCAAAACTGATGGGATGGGGGAAATTCCATCCCAATTAAACCCAAGAGCCTGGGAATGAGGCCACTGGGCAGTAGAACCTGGGAATGAGGCGATACGGAATCACATACAACAGATGCAAAGGCTGCATACCGGTTTGAAGTAGTCGGAGAGAATACTGACCGCAAAGGGGCTGCATCCAGCAGCGCTGGAGGAAAGAAACACACAGAGACCGAGTGTCAAGTTACGCAGCTACATGCACAAGGAGGCTGCACAAGAGAAGGAAGGAGAAGGGCCCCCGTGCAGCTTTCAAGAAATATGGCTCCATTCATATCGACTGTATGCCTGTACCTATGACAAGTGAGCGTCAGCTTCTGCACTGAACAGCGCACTGGCGTGGTAATAAGCATTTTGTGGCATTCATAGCACATGTGCAATAGTTGTATTGAAACTCCCATGGAAAGCTGGCACACTCATGCAACAATAGCCTATAAAAACCATAATGAAAGGAAGGCCCTCCTAAACAAACTGCGAGGGGATTCCACAATGTTTACAAAAAAAAACAAATCAGAAAAAATTGCTAAGAGATTACACGATAACGAAAAAACTGCCTAGATACAGAGTTACCTAGGAACAGTAGTAACTGTTAAATAATCCTGCGGTTTATGGGAGGATTAATGTATATATCCATCCCTTTTTTCCTATTAATGGCTGGGCCATGGGTGTCAATGCAATACTTACCCAATGGCCAGCAGAGCTCGAAGTATGACCAAGTGCCAATAATGCCTGGCGAACCCCGTAACCAACGTGATGGCACTCCAGAATGCCAAACTGATGGCCAGAAAGACCTTACGGTTGCCGTAGTCAGCCAGGAACCCGGCGAACACTCCAGCCAGAACATAGGCGTTGTTGAAGACGGGCCCGGCCACCACTTGGTAGAGGAGACCTCGTCCATCGAACCACCACCGGCAGGCATAGTACGTGGTGTTATTGTCGACACCCCAGTACTCAGTGGAGTTACAGGTGGACTCATTCTTACTGTGGGAAATTTTAAAAAAGGAGGTCAGTGCACTGTAAAAAAAGATCAGCTTTTACTTTCCGATACTGAGGGTTCCATACAGAGGGGGGAGGAACCCCCCCCCCCCCCCCCCCCCAAAAAAAAAGTTTGAAGCAGTAGTTTATGCAGCAGGGCCCCAGAAGCAACCTCAGAGTATGTAGATTCAAAAACACAGATGCATCCAGTATGCTATTCTCATGACTGGATCACACGAAAAATGAGTGGTCTGGAACACTGGGAATTCCATCCTTGATGCAGGACAGAAATCGCCATATGTAGTGAATGATGGCATAAAAGAGGAGAGCTCCAAGACCACTTGTTTCTTAGTTACGAGGCTAGGACTTTGCATACAGCGTACCTCCATGCCCTGAGATTGCCATCTCGTTATCGCTCATTAATTAATTAACAACAATTAAAGGTAATTATAAACTCACAGCGTGCTGCAATTAAAGTTTACGCCAAACTCATTATATGCGGTCAAGTTTCGAGCTGGATTATCCTGGCAGTCATGCTCGCCGTACTGCAGATCGGCACCCACGACCTGGGTTACTATTGGCAAAGTGTAGCGGTCCAGCTGGTTCAGCAGATACGCAACCAACAAAGCTAAGAGAACATACAGGGAGTAGATCCCTGACTGTTTCCACAGCTGATACATCCCATAGCCCGGTATCTTCTTCCTGTGGTCATAGAGCCATTGAAGACACTTATTCTTTGAGAACCATCGAGATTTGCTGGAGGAGGCGTCGTCATCCACAGTTTCTTCGGGCATTCCATCCTTGCTGCTGCTGCTACTGCTGCTTCGCGAGCCGTAGGAGTCGCTATGGGAGTATTTTTCGCCACTAGAGAGTAGCTGCTTTTTTTCCTCTTCACGCTCCATGCCTCGATCATTCGTCTGCTCAAGAGCTAGAGAGAGGTGAAGTCAGAAATGTGCAGCGTACTCTCATGTGACCGTGTGATAATATTGCCTAATCAACCAGGATTTGCTTCCGCTCTGAATTCCAATTAAAGATCACCTTCCACTTCCGTGAAATTGCATGTAGGTGCATGTACATTGTGCAAAATTAGACCAGCTGATCGTACCGATGTACCTACCGACCTTTTCAAGATAGTTAGCTCCTTGGATAGTTGGATTATCTCGCCTGTACCGACATGTTCTCCTAGCGAAACCACCGCGACTGCCCTTTGGGAAGCAGCCGAGACGAGAGAACGAACTTGAGCGATCGGCAGTATTAACAGCTGGCTTTTTAAAGAGCCCGAGTACCCTTCATCCGAAAAGCGGAGTTCTGGGCCATTGGAAATTATAGGTGAGGGCTAATTTTACTAGCTAGGTGACGTTTACTTTTGTGTGGATTAATATACAGAGGTAAATTTTTTGTCTTTGTTGTGAAAATACAATAATTTGAAAAATTATGGTATAAGTCAGCACTTTAGCTCAGTGGGCACCCAGTACTAATTGGGTAGCAGTTTTGATCCGTTACATGTTTGCTGCATGATTTTTAGTTCTAGAAGTATTACACACCCCTCCCCCTCAAAGTAATTAATGGTACCTGCAGTTGCATCATTATCTGGGCCACTAGCCACTCTGGGAAGGGAGAGAGCCTGGCCCACAAGATTAATTACCATTGTGATGAAGTCCTTTCTTTTTGGTGGATGCCTCTAGTAAGTCAGCCAAGTCTAGGCCTTGTAGCCCCAGGGATCATTTGTAGGGGTGGGGGGTGGGGGGTGGGTGGATCAAAAGGGGCTTTGCTGAGTCAGGTGGGGTGATATGCCTCTGGGGGCTTTAGTGAAGCCATGTCAGGGAGTGGGCCAGCTGACATAAAGTCAGACCTCAGAATTGGCTGCAAACTCAATCAACTTTTCTGTGAGACTGGTTGAGCCTGCCAAAGTAGAGAACATCTATAATACAACAATAGTACAGCTCCCTATTACTACCTTTGGATGAATGTCCTTGTGGTTGCCAGAGAGATATCATGTTAGAAGTGTGCTTGTAATTTAGTATTACTGCGACTGGATTCTGGGAATGTGAGACTGGAATGTGGGACTGGAAATTGGGACTGGAAACCGCATCAATCCCATCCTACAGTATGCAACTGAAACTTGTCATTTGATGGCAATTAATTGTGTATGTGTTGGTGTGCATGTATTACTTTAAACAAACTTACAATTCTCGCAACCAAACCCTGCCTACAGTATAGCAGTTCAGTATTCCAGTTCCATTCCAGTTCCATTCAGTCTGGTGATTAGAAACATCCTTACTAGGGTGTCCCTTCCATTTGACCTTTCTCCTTAGCAGCATTGCAGAGCACACACTTTCATCACTAGCTAAATCTTTAGCATTTTGTACTGAAACGCTTTTTGTCTGATACTGAAATGTTTTCTGATGTGGCTGGTAAGTGGTAACCACTACTGCTCCATGTGCCAGCTGCACGCTGATAACCCAGCTGTTACCATATATGGAAGAAGCCTTAGGCCCTTGGGTCAGTGATCCTCCCACTCAACTGACCTTGGGAAAGCTTGAGGGAAGAGCAGCAATGAATCTCTAAGTGGCTGGCTACCAGCTGTGAATATGAGCCGGCAGACTGTATGGCTGAGCTAGACTGAGATAATGTAAAAAGTGTGGCTCCACTTTCAGTGAGCTAGTTCTTTCAACTTTGTGACCTCTGCTTCGAAAACACCTCTTTACTCACTTTAACCACATGTGCAGTTGTTGTATTTTGTGGCTAAGCCCCCCCCCCCCCCCACCTGTGTTGCATGGGGGTCAGGCTAATATTTCACTAAGTTAAAAATCTCCTGTATAAAGTAGTGACTAGTATCATGAAATGTCTCTCAAGTTGTACTAGGGTGACAGTGTGCCAAGAGACCCCTGTAGGGGTCCAATAGTGACAGTGCATTAAAAGACCCATACACTACTGTGGAGGTCCATAGTCAGTTATCCATAGTCACTCTGCCATTCTAATGAGTCTACTGTTGCGTAGACCACTGAGTCGCATGGACCAAACAATTGAGCTGATCTCAAAGACAGCTAGTAGTAGGGTCAGTTTTATGGCCTTATATATCAACACGTACTCATGCTGGGACCAGCAGTGCAAGACTACTTGTTGACCTGTGTGTACACACGCGAGGCCCCTGCCCCTGATTATGGCAGTCGTGTTCTGAGCTGTCGTGAGCCATTGCACATGCACAAGTCATTTCTCAATTCCACCGGTTGAGAGGTCAGCTGCAGCCAAGCCTCACTTTGTATCCGTGGCACTCTCAATGTCACATTTACAGTAAATCATGTGTTCCTGCATATTAGCTTACAACACACTTGAATAATAGGCTCAAATTTTAGCCTCTCCCATCCCTAGCAAGTATACCACGGTCACCACTCGAAACCTGAGCTGGTACACCAGGCCTTTCCTACTCGATGGCAGGCCAGGAAATGAGGCAAGAAACCACCATCTCATTCTGATCTCTCTTCCATACACCCAACCAGGGAATGATCATGCAGGGGAAAAATCTAATTTCCTCAACCCTACAAAGAGCTAATACCCTATAAGCAGGCTGGGCATCTAACCACAAGGAAAGTAGAGCCACCACTTCCTTTTGTTTGCAGTTGTCCTCTGCCTGAGTTCGTTGACCTTCAAGCAGATCAAAAGTAATTACATGTACATACAGCAGGGTTTCCATCATGCATATGGGAGAGTAGCTGACTAGGAGAGAGGCTGAAAACTGATTTTGGTAGGAAGTTATAATGTTACTGCCTAAATTGGTGCACCACACTTACACCCCCCCCCCCCCCCCCTGCAGTACAATTAGGGCACTCTTTGCTGCCACCCCACTACAAAGCAATTACAGCCACACTCTATTGCCTGTGAGAAACTACAGCTGGCTTCTGTTCTGTAATACCTACTCAGAAAGTCATGCTGCACCAATTAAGCTCCACCAACTGTATAGCTAATGACCTCATTCTATATGCTATGCTATATCCCATTAGCCCACAGTGATATCAGGTTACCCTGACATCATCCCAAGCCCATGCCAAATAGCTTGACATCATTCAGAAGCTGTTCTATACCCCAATAGTTTCTCGACACTTTGTTCCCTTTATTGTACTTCATACCCTCAAGTCACTGCCTAGCAACTGCCAGGAAGTAAGCCAAGTGCTGGCTCACTCTTCCTCTCGATCTTAGCATCTGATTCCTTCAGTAGTTCCTATATGCTGGGGGTGACAGTTTATAGGTACGGTTCCCTGAGAGGCTTCCCCTAGTGATCATTTCAAAGGGAAGCCCACGTAGGTTCACATTACCGATGTGTGGCATGGTTCGCAGTCTCTAACTGTGTGAACTACATAGTAGTAAGAGGCATAGTCTGACCTAATATGTAGCTCGGGCACTAAAAATGGCACTCCACAGTTTCAGCTCCTCAGATGTAAGCCTGGCATGAGAAATACACCTGCCTAGACAGGTTAGGACGCTGCTGTAGGGAGGGGTGTGGTTGCCATGTGGCTCCTGCTGCTGAATAGCAACTGTGTAGTCTGGGACCTGAGTAAATCCATCAGATTTGCGGTGTCTGGACTGCTGTAATGGTCCATTCAGAATAGTACCCTTTAGCCTCTCAGGCATTTGACCTTTCACTTGCAATTAACTGACATATACTGCCCTGTGTGTGTGTGTGTGTGTGTGTGTGTGTGTGTGCATGCCTGTGCGTGTTGGGGTCTTTTGCCCACGGTGCCGCCCGAGGTATTATTCTGAAGGTCACCTGTACATTGTCAGGTGCTAAAACAACCATTATAGTAGACAATTGTAAAGAGGTGCTTCTGTGTGTCTATTGTTAAGTGTCATCAGCTGTTCTGGCCATAGAAAGTGGGGCATTGAATAGAATTAGACAGGCAAGTGTACTGCAGCTGCAAAGCGAGCCGTGTACTACCGGGGTTAATGAATGTGAGATACATTTTTTGCAATTAAGTATGAATTGAATTCTTTAGGAAGTTGCGGAGGCATTAGCGCTGAATTTGCAGTATAGCCAATATTTCTAAGTGTATTCAAAAAAGCATATGTGCCGCTTTAGTCATGAGGCTGCCCATTATCAGCCAATGACTTTGATGAGTTGCTAAGAGCCCCAGGTTTACCTTATATAGTAAAATGGAGAAAGGCATTCATGGAATGCAATAATATACCACAGTGTCTGACCAAGAATCACAGCTGCTCTCCTCTTAATCTGCAAGTTAACCTGTCTGCTTGACCGATAATGACAGCTGCCTTCCTCAGTAATTTGCAAATTAACCTGTCTGCTTGACCAATTACAAGAGCGTTGCTACTAGATACCCAAGTACTAAGTACCAAAGTTAGTGGCAGATGGCCAGGTCACTTTGAGGTCACTTGAGGTCACCTCAAGAGTACTTGGGGGACTTGGGGTGGGTGTGAGATCTGGTATTCACTATTGGTCTCTGGAGGATTTTATCACCAGACTAGGAGACTGCCTAGCCCCACCAGAGCCTGGGAAGGAGGCTAGAGACTGCCTAGCCCCACCAGAGCCTGGGAAGGAGGCTAGAGACTGCCCTGATAGTGATCTAGTCCTTTGGCTCCCAAGCAATCACTTCCTTTCTCAGAACTGTCCTCTTTTCTGGAGTTGTTTGCCCTCTTCTAACTCCAGAGAATACATGTACTTTACCCTTTAAATTAATTTGGCTAATTGGTACCACTGAGAGTTTATTAATACTCTGATAACCCTACACACACACACACACACACACACACACAGTAATGGCCATGGCACAAGTGTTTATCCCTACCACTGCCACAACCCCCATCAGTATTGCCGAGGCAATCATCCCGGAGGAGGACCAGCTCTCCCCTTACCCAAAGGCCCCTCCCCCTAGTCCAGAGCTACAGCACCGCGTGTTTGACTTCAACTCCCTCCTCGAGAGCCTCTCCCCGAGCAAGTTTGAAGGCCCGAGGGAGTTTGACCGCCGCCCGCTGGATTTCACAACCGTCTTTACCTCTTCGCACAATGTGAATAAGAGTCCAGTTCTGTCAGAGCCTGGCTCCCCCCTGAGTGCTATCCCACCAAGCTCCCTGGGAATACAGGATACATCTGGCTGCTCGCCGGATTCATCTCCAAAGTATCAAACTCCTTCTCCCGAAGCGGGCGTACTGGTACTGTCCCATTCCCCTGAAAACTCAAACTCATATCCCCATTCTCCCGCGCCCTCGACCCCACAGCATCCGCACGTCCATCACTCCAGCCCGCAGCAGGTCTCACGTTTGCCCAACGGGTTCAGCAACCGGTACAGCGATCCGCCCCGCCCACTTTCTGACTATAGTATCAACCCCCAGGAATCTTTACGGTTTCTCAGTCGAAGTGAAGAGGTGTACTCCCTACATCCGCACTTACCGCGGAGCTTCGACACGGCCCGAGGTTCGAACCTCTCGGCGCAGCCCCATGCCTGCAGCTCTAGCTTTCAAGACGAACCCAGTCAGAGAAGAAGAAAGATCTCGTTAAAGCGAAAAAATGACGAACTTGGTTTCGACTCAAACCTGGAGTTCTCTTTCGAGTACAGCTACTCGAGCAGCAGCGGTGACTCAGACTGGGTCACCGTGGACCCCTCCTCCTGTCCCCTCGGCAAAAAAGTCTGTCACCAGAACCCCATGTCTCGGCAGCGGAGCTCGAGCTACGGCCCGGGGGCAATGACCCACCCGGCCACCTTGTGCTCTCATCCTCAGCCCCAGTCGCTTGCGAGTCTAGCACACCTCCAACAGACGCCGTCTTCAACCGCGACTTCTAATATCCTCCATACCTCTGCTGCCATCACCGGTGTGACTATGGCCCCGCCCTTTACGAGCGTCAGCAGTACGGACTCGCTGCAGTTGATGGACACGGGTGACCTTGGAACGAGAATGGACTCACTGGACTCCATGGACACAGGAGACACCATAAACGCTGAAATGGATTCCCTCACAAGCTCATTATTGAGTAGTACATTGGACACCGTTTCCCATGGTAACAGCGAGAACTTCCGTCCTCCACACACGCAAGTCTCCCCCATAGCGGCCATTACCATTCAGTCGTCGACGCCACCAGGTCGGAGCCACAGTTCCGGTGCCAGTTATTCCGGTCCCAGTTCTGGACCGGGACTCAGTCCTAACACGGACTCCAGACATAGTTTCGTACAACAGTATTTCGCTTCCTATCACCAGCAGTATGGAATTGGTGGCATCCCGGAATTCAGCTCAAACCCATCCAGGTTCAACTTTTCAAAATCATTGTAGCACTAGACAAAACTCAAAAAATATTCAGATTTTGACTTCTTTTTTTTTTCTTTCCTTTTCAAATCAATGCCTGGTATTATTAGCAATAAGCATGGCTTATTTGCGATTTGGCACACGAGCGCCTGTCCAATTACCCCCTGTAGGTTATTTTTATTGTTATGAATTGCGCTACACTAGTTTTATTAACACACATCATTAAATTTCGTACATAGTACATGTAGTGACATGTTTGCTCTCTTTTTACTCTTCCCACCGGAAATGGTGTAACGATGTTCGTGAATCTGGTTCGTGTGAATGGAATACACTTGTGTCACATATACCTGTGTGTGTCTGTCTGTCTGTCTGTGTGCACTGACATATAATGTGTGACTTTACAATTCATTTTCATTTCAACACACTACGTACCTGTACCTAGACACGACCTGGGGACGACCGTCCAATGAATTTGAAAACAGCATACATTATGGCTTCTTCAAAAAGGCAGTTGTTTTTCACTCAACGTGACCCAAGCTGTATAACAGCTGTCCATGGAATGTTGCTGTTGTCACTATTACAATATCCATGCATGTGTCCCCCCCCCCCCCCCGGCATATAGCATGTGAGCAGGGCTGCGTGATGTCAAACATGCATGCCTGCATATAAGAGATTGAGTTCAGGGATGGTATATATACTATAAGCAATTGGGCTTTACATTAGTACTAATGTACATGCATGCTAGCTTTTGTCACTTGCAGTATGAATTAAGTGGGGGCTTCACAACACAAAAAAGTAGCCTTGCTCCCAGTCTCCACAGGGTACAGTAACTGTCCTTTAAGCTCAGCGCTATCCTGTATCTGAAATTTCCAGTCACTTTTCCCTTTTAATGCAATTCAGGATTTTGCTGCGTGCCTGCAGTACTGCAACAACAGAAGCCAGGGTGTATGCAGGTGTGGGAACATAAGGCTACATTGCCAGCCACAGATCTTTGAAGCTGACGGCATAGCACACTCCGAGTCTCAGCATATAGTAGCTTACCAGCTTCGATCCGGTACTGCTACAATAGCAATCCATTCTTTTGATGTGCCCCCTTCAGTGTAGGCACATCACAGTAAACACAACGTGTCCCTGAATCATGCTAAAAGGAAATGTTTGGCACCCTGTACCTAAAATGCCAGATATATCCTGTCACATTAATTTTCCTCTCAGGAAGTTCCACTTTTTGTGCTGTGAGCACACTACCTTTTGAGTGCACACATGCATAGTCTGACCAAACTATACGTATATAGCTAGCCTTATTTCCACTTTAGGTCGTTTGGTTTTGAAACCATGACATTGTGGCCTGCGTAGGAATGTCTAGCTACGACTGAGAGCGCTGCACAAGGTAAAGTGAAAGTGTAGATGTAATAAAACAAAACAAAAATTGCGCAAAACATTTTTAGTGATCTATGCTGATTCCACGGCGCCTCTAGGTTCCTAATAGAGCCCACTGCTGTGCCTGCTGAATTCGGAATCCAGACGTCCCTGTATCCTATTTGACCTCCAGCTGAGTTGCCGTGCCAACTGGCACACCTCACCAAGGTCAGGGGTCACTTCCACCTACACAGACATACAGAGAGTTATTCATTTGTGAGAGACTCAGAAACTCCACCGGCCTTGTACCACTGCACAGATTTTTTGAAGAGAAAATCATAGCAAGGCTCCATGCACACACACACACACACACACACACAGGAAAACATCTGTACAAGGAGGGCTACATGTATGTACATATCACTACAGTGTAGTGGTTACTATGCAACCATAGGTTCCTGGCAACTGGTGATTGGTGCCAGTACAAAGGTCACTGAAAGTTCCTGGGAGCCAGCTGATAATATCACCAATGATAATTATTTACATAAAATAATCAGATCCCACATGTTCTCAGCAAAGAGCCAGCCAGCCAGACTCACAATGGAACTTGGTCGCCACAGTTAATTACCGGAATGCAGTGGTTTTCAATACTGTCATCGGGAGCACATAACCCACTTTTGGTGGCTCGTGCGCTCCTGTGTCATAGAATAGTTATTATGCAAGGTTAGCCTCTTCCACTTATTTTTCTTCTCCATGGCTACGAGATAAAGACTGCACTTTATAACATGACACGTGTATGTTTAATTATTACATCATGATGACATCACCTACCTCCACCTCACTGCCACTGCTACCATCCTCAGCCCTACTATCCTCTGGACACGCCTCCTCCGTGGACCGAGGCCTCACGACCATGCCCCTCCTCCTCCCAGGACTGAGGGTGGGGTCGGAGAAGTAGACCTCTTCCGTCCTGGGCGATGAAACACGGATGTAGCTTGGCTTTCCTCTTAAGGTGGGCTTATGGACGTACGCGTAATGCTGACTCTTCTTTTGAGGCTTGGCCCTCTTAAGAATGTAAAATTCCGGAGAGGATTCCGCCGGGTAAACTGCTTCTTGAAAACACTCATCACTGCTCGAGGTAGCAGCTCCATAGCCATCTTGATGCACATACAAATGTGGCGGTCCCTTGTGAGTGTAGGCGTACGTGTGTCCTGGTTTTTCAGCCCTATGGGTTTTGGTAGATCTTGCTGTTGCCATGCCCAGATCCCTTCTGAGATCGTGGGTGGACTGAGGAACAGTCCTTACCGGTCTCCACTTCTCCTCACGTTCCCATCCTGCCCGTCTGTGGGGATTTGTCGGGGTTGACGTTGCCACTGGGTGGACAGGGCTGTGTTCCAACCCCCGGTTCCTCAGTCTGGTCTGAAGTCCTCTTCCATTCGTGAAACTAGATGAACGCCTAGGTTGATGGTACTTGTTTGGCCTCTGTTCGGCCTCAGGCCGGAATTCCGAGTCACTGCCACTGGATTCCGTACCGGAATACTGCACGGAGGCGTGCACGTGCCGATGAGGTCCTACATACTTGGGAGGGGGTCCAAAGCCACTCCTCCTCCTTGTGGCACTGGTGGCCACTTCTGAGGGGTCTCCTTGCTGCCGATGCTCCTCGGCTCTGCGAGGAGGGTAGTAGTCTTCTGAAACCCGTGCCCCCATGCTCCTTCTCCTGGTCAGTTCCCGCCGGTGGCTGCGCGGGCCCCAGCCTCTGTCACTGTGTGCAGGAAAGCCGGAAGCTGCCGTAACCTGGCCATTGGTGAGAAGTCGGCCATGAGCATTAGCCGCTGTAGCTGTGTCGTCACTGCCACATGTTCCACACCTCAAGCAGATCCACCCTCCTTGGTGGTCGTGGACCACAGGGGGAGTGTTACCATAAGCCAGTGTAGTAACTGGAACATGATCAGATCTCAATGTGCTCTCATGTCCGCAGGAACAATCTACAGTGGGTGTTCTGCTGGGAGCAGCCGCAGCGTGATGGTGAGGAGTGGTGTGGTGGTGGGCGGAGGAGGAGGGGGGCTGAGGAGTGTAGGAGGAGGGGGGCTGTGGAGTGTAGGAGGAGGGGGGCTGAGGAGTGGTGGAGGAGGAGGGGGGTTGAGGAGTGTAGGAGGAGGGGGGCTGAGGAGTGGAGAACTGGACAGAGTGTAGTGGCGTCTGCTCTGTGGGTGTTGTTGGGTAGGTGGCTGCGTGTAGCGGAGTTGCAAGTGAACTGGTGAGCAGAGAAGCCCGCCTTACAGGAGTGCTGGGGTGGGAGTTGGCAAGATGGCGGCTTTGAGTGTGAACCAGAGGACTAGAAGGTTGAGGAGGTAGCCACCGGTCCCCCCGGGTCTGCGTGGAGGTGCTGCCCAGGGAAGGGCGGCTCTGTGAAGCTTTGCTCCGGGAGGCAGGACTGGCTTGGGTTGAAACACTCTTCCCAATCATAGGTTTCTCAATCTGTGACCCTACAGTATATTGTCGGGTAACATTTGGTCTGGAGTGTCTGTCACTGTGAGGCTGGGCCGAGTGGGACGTGGGGGGTGAGTGATGAGAGGTAGGTGGACGTGGAATGGGGACCTCAGGGTCTTGGGAATGGACACTTGAGGATGAAATTGAAGGGGAGCTTGGAGTGGAGCCCGGTTGCTGTGAGGTGTTCAGGACCTGCTGCTTGAGATCTGCCAGCTCGGCTCGCAGTGCATCAATAGCGGCACTGGAGTGGGTGAAAAGGGAACAAAACTGCGTGATAAAATGAGAAGGTAAACAGAGGAACCCAGATATGTATCAGGCGACTGTGTAGCCTCGTTCCCAGGCTCTTGCGTGGACAGCGAGGCTAGTGACTGTGCAGGTGGTAAACAGGTTCTATACGACCAATGTCCGTGTTATGAGCCCAAGGGAGCTATCCCGCACTCAAAAACCCTTCCCACCTAAACGATAATTACTGCTGGTGAAGTATCGCATGCAGGGTGGGTCTTGAAGTACATGTACCACTCAGCGACTCAGACTGGTTTGGCCTCATGCGACATGCAGCTCTTGTGCAACAACATCCACACAGGATAATTTCCCACGGTTAGGCCATACCAATTTGATTTCATGTTTCATCAGGAGCAAGTATAAGACCCGGCAGGCCAGGTAAAAAGTGCAAATTAAAAGGTAAAAAGTGCATGTTAGAATTTGATTTGCTCTTGCTAATTGAATTTTTTTCCTTGTGACTTTTCAATAATTAGCTGTCACGGGAATATGACATAGATCTGGTGGAGGGATGTCCTCTCCTATCTCAACTGCAGGAGTTTCCCTATCATTAATAGCAGGGGGAAGATGCTGAAGCTGGTTAGTTAGACCTAGATAGTAGAGTAGAAGGACATCCTTCTACTCTACTATCTATGGCCGAATATAAGCTGTTTTAGATCATGCCTGTTCTTCGAGGTTTATCAAAATACACTCAGTCAATCTTCGCCCTTGGAATTATTGACTATCACTTTGGGTACTTCCGATAGCCACGGTCTAACTATAACTGTGTATGCATCAGGGCTCAGAACCAGAGCGGTATAACCCACAAATTAATATTTGAACCGAACTGTATGCTATTTAAACAGGACACAAGCTGGCACGCACAATTGAAGGGCTCAGAACTGTAGTGGGCTAACCCCGAACAGGACACAAGCTGGCACGCACAATTGAAGGGCTCAGAACTAGTGGGCTAACCCCGAAATCAAGTACAAGAATTGCAGAGTAAAAAAATATGCATACCCCATGAGCATGATGACCAAACTTCTGAAGTACATTCTAGTGGGTATCTCAAGCTGGGGGGGGGGGGGGGGGGGAGGGGCAAGTCAGGCTCCTAGCAAGATAAAATGGTGAAGACAGGCAAGTAGCTATTAGCACTGTACTGGAGCTATTTGGCTTTTTATTGGTAGTAAAATGAAAAGCAATTTGGTTTATGTCACAGCCTCCACCCACAAGGAGCACAGAGGAAAACTCACGCTGTGAGGGAAGGCTTTCTTTCCCCATCTCGTCTGTGTTCTGATTGGTAGACACCCGTGGCAGTAGGTGTTCTCGTGACTCCACCCATCATTCCCGAGTGCCACTCAGAGCCAGCAAAACCACTATCCATCTCTCCCGGCATGGTCCAGTCACTGGGGAGACGTTGGTGGTCGTAGGAAACTGAGGGGGTGGGAGCGATTAAGGTAGGACACTGGCACATGTAGAACTTTAAGACACAAAAAGGATGTACTTACCAACTGGAGACTGCCGACTGCTGGGGAGTGGAGAAGAGTTCACGTGTGCTTGAGTGGAGTCGGTGTGGCTTGGATGTAGTTTGGAGGGGGTGTGGCCGGGAAGTGGTCTTGGAATGCGAGAGTGGTAGCCATGCAATGAGGGGGGAAGGGTGGAAGCGAGGGGAACTTGGGCTGCCAGCACCTCAGGCTCTAGCCGTTGATGACCTGTCATAGCTGGGTCCATTACCCTCAGGCCGTCTGAAGGGAAGCTGCAGCTGTGACTCAAATCGGACAGCGTTCCATCGTCCTGTGACTCTAGCCCCACCCCCAGTGTCAGAGCTCTGCCCCTCCCGCTGGGCAGTCCTCCCTCACGCAGGGCATGCGTATCGCTCTCGTCTTCTTGTGTGGAGGTACGAGTTGCCAGGGGTGGTTCACGGCTGGTAGAGTGACTGAACTCCGAGACACCGAGGGAGTCACGCGGGGAGCCGTGGGTGCTGCTTCGGCTGACTTGTGAGTGGGTGTGGTCACTATCACTGGGGTCCTCCCTGTCTGTGAGGGTGCCAGAGTGAAGGTGTGAGGGAGTGCCTTGTGGGAATGAGGGTGGGGTCAAGGGCGGAGCATGCACTCCTGCGTCCTGTGTGCTGTCGGCGAAGTAGTTGGCAGGGGAAGGCGACTCCAGTGAGTCGTTGGAGAGACCGTCTTCTGTGGCGCTGCCCTCTGCCGGCTCCAAGTCAGACCTGGAGGAAGAGAAGTAGCTCACGGAAGATTGTCCACGACACTAGTGCTGGGCAATATTATCATCATATCGTGATACTTGCTTTCACAATAATATCACAATATTGTTGTGAAAGCAATAATATTGTCGGTATTGTCACACTTCAACCTGAAATCGACACACACAAGTAGTGTAGCAATATTTAGTAGTATCATGATTATTGCGTATGTTTCTAATATCACCCAGCATTACACAAACGGCAGGTAAATCAGGCCTCAACAATGCATTCCTGGCCATTATGGTTACTGCTCCACCCGTTGCTACATGTAGTGGTGGAGCCTTAGCTCAGGACTTACACTATGGGAGTGCAATGTCCTTTTTATTCAAGGAATTGTCTAACAGACTCAAAGAATGTCGCCCATGCCATATACAGTTAAGCGAGGCCAATATATATGCACGCATACACACACACACACCTCCCACTTGTTCCCATGGTACTCTCCGTGGGGGATATAGATGGCACAACGGCGTGGCCCTGTCCGTTGTGTTGGGGTGAGGAGGTGAGGGTGGGAGGTGGGAAATGCAGGAGGTCCTGGGCTTTGCTCTGCAGAAGCTCTTCCAGTTCTCTCAGCTGCTCAGCAAGACTGGCTAGCTGTGTGTGTGTGTGGGGGGGGGGGGGGTAGGCAACAGTGAGACTGACTAGCTGGGGGAGACAATAGTGAGACTGGCCCAAGACGAGGTTTTCTCATACTACATGAGTGTCCGGGCAAGAGAATTTTTACAATTAGATACTCATACGGCATGTCTGGCATAAAAGCCATGGACCAAATACGTAACCACAAGATTATGGTTTTCTGTTCACTTGTAGAGTTTGCATCTGTAGATATACAGGTACATGTAACAGTTAGGTGCTTCTTCTGGCCAGTACACACCTCACTTTCGATGGCCTCCTGGCTCCTGCTGCCTCCCTGCCCTCCATCAGCGGTTGTGATCTCCTCTGCCAGCTGACGATGCTCTCCCTGAATTGCCCCCAAGGCAGTCATGACCTCCTCCACCGAGGCCCTCCCGACTGTGATACTATCGCTGAGAGACGACAGCTGCTCACGGAGGCCTCGGATACGAAACAAGTGGGCCACCTGCAAAAAAATGAAGGGTGTAGTAGTTGAGTATATAGCAGATATTGCATGCACGGGCAGTACCTGCATACTCTCGGCACTGGCTCTGTTGGCGATGCTTGGGACTGACATCAGAGAAATGTCTGTGGCTGTTGCCGAGTGTGTGAGGGATGTCTGTGACTCCGCACTTCCATTCAGTTGGGAGCCTGCCGGGGAAGCCCCGCTAGAAGCATACGGCTCACTCCAACCGCTTTCGACTGTGTCTGTGTTAACTCCAGTGCTTTCTACGGTACTCTTGTCACCATGGCGATACCGGTATGGGTTGTCCGAATCTTGCTGTTTGGAACTAGCATTGGGATGGAGTCTCAGACTTGGCTCAAACTGTGCCCCTGGCAACTGTCCCAGTCTGGTGCGCTGCTCTGCATAAGATAATAATACCGCTTGAATGACAGCTGCTAGTATATTACAAATGAACTTCTGGGGATACTATTAGCCTTGTTCCCAGGCTCCACTGCCCAGCGTTTTTTGCACTTTGGAAAAACACGGCCAAAGTGTAAAAAACACTGGGCAGTGGAACGAGGCTAAAATACTACATTGCTGTGTAAGAGTGAGAGGAGCATTCCTGGTCAACTCAACACACATCCCCCCACCCCCCTAAGCCCCACTGACCAGTACCATTGGTGGTGACGACTCTCCTGTTGATCTCAACGTGGGCCCCCAGCCGCAACCGGTCGATGTGCAGCTCCGCCTCTGCCAGCCGCTTCAGGAGAATATGGTACTCGTCCTGAGCAGGGAAAAACAAAGATGGAAGGAGCAGCTCCTACATGTGCAAAACTAGTGGAATTCTGGTGTATCTTGTCACACCTAGGCCTCCCCTGTAGCATTTTTCGCAGCCATGGAAAAAAATGCAGGTCAGATTTTTTTCCACAGCTGCAAATACATGTAAAACACTAGGGTAGGCCTGGATACAAAGCTACTTTGTAACTGGCCTTAGAGGTAGGCTAACTGTCTCATTTCAGAGTGTCATCCCTTCCCAACAAGGTGAAATACACCTACAAATCATTCTTCTGTGTAACATAGGGTCTTGATTCTGGACTTAGTAGAATGACACCAACACTGGTGTGCAAACTGAAGTGTCCACTCACTGAGGACACCAGGAATGAGAGAGAGAGAGAGAGGGGCTTTGGACTCTAACCTGCAGCTTGCTGTTGACCTCCTCCTGCCTCTGTCGCCCCATGGCCTCCCTCTTCAGCTCTTCTCTCAGTTGCAGCAGCTGCTCACCCGTAGAGGACATCACAACTATGGAGATGTGAAGTGGTAGCTAGCTAGCTGCAATATATTTAATACAGGTGTTCTCGCTTTTACAGACCAAGCTGGCATATCATGCACTTTGATAAAGAATGCTCACAACACCACACTGTACTACTGAAAGAAGACTGCTCACACTGTACCGCTGCATAAATACCGCCGCACAAGGCAGAGAAATAAGCTGTATTTTCAGATACCAGGCCCTCCCCAGCCTGGGTCACAGGTGCTTAAATAAATACGAGGAGTGGCTCTGCAAGTGTTTAAAACTCTTCGTGCACACTTACGCAACGTCTCTCATACGGCCTTGTAGTGTGATATTGGTGTGCTCGACCCACTTCATGTAGTCCGCGTCTTCTTGGACCAGGTGAAACACTGAAGCTAGGGATTAATTTTGCAGCTTGCAACTTTTGCACCGCCCACTGTAATATTTCCCGCGGGAATAAACAAAATTCGCGGGGTATGACACACAGTCTCGTTCCCAAACTATTGAACTGGAACGAGCATGCCCTTCTAATCCCGTTCCGAATCATTACCATTAGCAGCAAAAACATAATTGTAGAGAAGGTGTGTGCTGTCAATTTGTCACTGTTGTAAATAACTATCATGTATCCTGTTAAATATTATGTTGAGTCAGTCTTGGTAGCTGAACTTTCACCCGCGGGGGGCGCAACAGGTTTGGCACCAGAGGGGGCCGGGGCAGCTGGAATTGTTTCCACGACAACAGTCTCAAGTTGGGGTGGAGCCTGGTACATATAAGTAAAAGGGATAACGTACAGCAGTTAACAGTGGAATACCATCCACAAATATGAAGACCAATTGCTCAAGTGGTGTTGTCTGACCCGTTACACTGCTCCCGTCCCACCCCTACAGTGCTGCACAACCTTACCTGGTTAGTGGGAGAGGCCTGCTCGTCCTGACTGCTGGCGCCTGCGTCGTCCATGGAGGGCCAGCCCAGCGGCTGGTCCACCTTGCTCAATCGATCATCCAGAGCCTTCAGGGCACGCTGCCTGCACAGTCAGGCATGCCAATGGAAAAGAGAAGACGATAGCATAATTGCAGAATTTACCAGAGCCGAATTAATAGTCTTGATCCTCTGTAACAGAAAAAGCTACAAAACGGAGACTGGGACAGTATTTCCGGGGGAGATATAACTTCTCTATATGAGATCAAAGTAAATTAAACATTCCAATGACCACATCAAAGGAAAACAAGTTAGGAGGGGGGGGGGAGCACCCTGGTACCCCCTCTGGGGGAAACACTGCTGGGAGCTCCACTTTCTTGTACCTCATGATATGAAGATAAACTCAATTTTGTTAAAATGACTAATCTACCTCCAAACACAGGCCCACCCTCTCTTCTACAGTATCACTCCCTGAGCAACAAGATCCCATGAATGTTAACAAGAGTAAAAGACAGCTGGCACTCACTTTCTCCTCTGTGCATCTGCAGGGTCGGTCCCTGGGAGGGTCAGCCTGATGGTGGAGGGAGCACTGACGTCGTAGGTCCGTACCGTCTTGGGACATACTTTGATGGAGACCAGCACGTAGTAGATGAACCCTCCCAATCTGGCAATGGGAGGCCTGTGTCAGGGAGGAGGATGAACCATGAAGGTGAACGCAAACAAGGGACATCTTGGAAGAAGTTAGAGAACACAAAAATAGTCTGACCCACCAGCTGAGGTGCAGTTCTAACCCACTGAGGTTCAGCACCATAACCCACTGGAGCAGGCTATTCAGCACACTTCCAATCTAGACAACTAATGCTCATACTCCGAGTGCCTGCACCAACAATAGCCCCTTTGCCATCTAGGGTACAGATGTAACTTGGCCAGCAAAGTTTCATTTGCTCCATTGCGTTAACACATACTATTGTTGTGTCATCACTATAACGATGCAATGAATTTTGCATGTGATGCTTGCAGATTCACATAGTGGAAAAGGTTATCTTAGTACCAGCCAGACATGTATGCCCAGATGGTTTAAAACTGTATTAAATAGACAGTGTTGCGGTAGACACATGAGCCCTATGAGAGTGTTCATTTAGTTTTACTCACTGGATGGCTTCAGGAAAGAAGGTAGCGAAGGCAAAGCTCTCCACCATATCTCCCCTGCCACCTTGCTCCTTCTTCTGGTAGAAGCGGAGGTAGACCCAGGCGGTGAGGGTGCCACTCACCGACAGCCAGGCGAAGGCATAGGTGAGCACATGGAGACAGGCAAGGAGGATGGAGAACAGGATGATCAGGAGGGGAAGGTGCTGGAGAAGGTGTGTGTGTGTGTGTGTGTGTGTGTGTGTGAGAGAGAGGGGGGCAGTGGAGGAGGGAGGGTTGAGAGAGGGAGGTGGTTAGTGCAAACTTTCAAAAGCTGGCTAATGATGATAGCTTGCATTGTGTGTGTGTGTGTGTGTGTTGTGTGTGTGTTGTGTGTGTGTGTGTGTGTGTGTGTGTGTTGTGTGTGTGTGTGTGTGTGTGTATGTGTGTGCATATAAGAGACCACACGTACCTTGACTCTGAGGGTGGGAGGTGCTGGCGGGGGAAAGGTGACACTATCGGGATGGAACTGCTTCACAGACACCACATAGCCACAGGCTAGGGCCACCATGCCATGGTATGGAACCAGACTAGCAAGCAGAGGAAAAGAGAGATACTAGTCTCATTCCCAGGCTCCACTATAGTTGTAGTTTTTTCAAAATTAGAGAATCGGAGTGAAAATCCCTTGGAAACTCTGTACCCCCCCCCCTCCTTGGGGATTTCAGCTCTTTAAAATTGAATGCTGCTCACTATACACGTGCACCCACCCCCTCCCAAAGTATTTTCCAAAATGAAACACTGTATAAGTAAAGGAGACTGAAATATTTTTCTGAACTCACAGGTGATGGAAGGACTGGGTCACTGCATAGAGGAACACTGAGAAGAGAATGCCTGTCAACTGACTGACCACACTTACAATGGAAGAAAATATCTGTCGAGAAGGAAAGAATGGAAGTGAGTTTTAAGTTAATGCCTGAGGCTTAAAGAGAGATAGATCTCTACAGCTCAGAAGCAAAAAGCAGCAGGACATCTCTACAGCAGGACAACTCTACAGCAGGACACCTCTACAGTAGGAGACTTCTACAGCAGGACACCTCTACAGCAGGACACCTCTACAGCAGGACACCTTTACAGCTTATGAATGCAGCATCACGGACAAGAACTGAGCACACCAGTTTCAATAGCATAATTCTAGGCCAGAATGGAGAGAGCTGAATTCTAGTCAGGGTTAGCTACATGAGAGACTTGAAAAAATGGAGAGCCTGCTAATGCAAACCACAGACAGCCGTTTCGCCCTATTTGGGCCTCGTCAGTGTGGTTGTAGCACCTGGAATTTACCAGCAACTCCTAGCTGACCAGCACCTCTGCACCTGAGTTGACTAGCAACTCCAACCAGCATTTGTTTGACCTACACCAGACAGGGCTCCGGGCTGATATTGTTCAAAATGTAATTAGCTCAACATTAGTTTGCATGCCAATGGCACATACTTATATGGAGTCCTTTTAACTGAGGAAGACTCCCACAACAGTTTAAAGATCGGTGCCTGGGTGAAGTTCAATAGTAGAACTCTACGAGTAAAGATGCTAAGAAACCATAATGCGTAATATGTCATTTTTCTATCTACAACATAAGTAATTACCAGAGTCAGTTAGCATCTTACCAGAAATTCTTTGATGCTCCAAAGAGGTCGCAAGATGGTGGAAAAGCCAATTATTGCAACAATGTCCAGACTGGCCTGGAGCAGGGAGCAAAGAAAACAGCAAAACGATCAACGGGAAGCAGAGAACACACTGTTATCAAGACATGTACAGACCTGGATACGAGGGCCAGCCTACAACAGTCAATATGTACAATGGGGCGTCATATCACTGTATTACAGGACAATATTATGGGGGAGCAGGGGAGGGGCACATGACGCCATTGGGCATGGACCAAAGAACTACTGATGTAAGGCAACCATTCTTTGTTGCCAATGATGGTGCCAAGCAAGGTAACATGGACATCTCTAGCCATGCTAGCACACTAAGTATGTATCCATTAACAATGTCATGACCCTTGCCCCCTCTAAATATCACAATGATGTCATCTTCATAATAAAAATAGCTTGAGACACACCCTATAGCTATATAATTACGATATCGCGCAAGAATGGACTCACAAATATGATCCTGTTTTCAAAGAAAGGTGCTGTAAGTAGAGTCCATATCTTAACCCTTGGTGGTACAATACTGCAAAAGATATCGACCAATAAGCATACATAACAACAAAAAAAAAGAGGCGTGTGGTTCCAATTAATGCCATGCACTCACTAGCTCGGGACCATGGCAAGGTTCTCCTCGACATTGGGTATGAAGCTGAGCAGGTAGAAGAGTACAACTACACCACACAACAGCTTGGCAAGTATGGAGACTTTCTGTACTCGCTGAATCCCAGCCTAGGTTCGGAGGGAAACGGGGCCATGCCCAATATTTTATAGATGAAATTATCTCCAGAAAGCGGCGGTGGCCATTATAAAACTGGACCACAACTTACTACGGCGATGGCTTGCAATCTGGGCTGCATTCTCCGCGATGTCAGTAGTTTGTCTTCGGCCAAATTTCTAATTGTTATTGCAAGGGTCGTCCCCACACCGCGTGCAAGAGTTCAAAGTTCATTCTATTCCCTCGTGCAGCTGTCTGACATTCATATGGACGACTTGGAAGACGATCCTGAAGCTCTGAAAGACCGCTTCCAGCGGGCTGCTGACCGCATGAGGAAGAACACAGCTCTCAGTCTAAGCAACGAGCAGAAACTGCAGCTGTATGGATACTTCAAGCAGGTCTACTACTCTCGGGTACCCAGACCCGTCAAAAAATTTCGACTGGTCTGGGTACCCGAGACTAGGTAGCTACATGTAGCTCTATTAAAATTTCAAGACTCACAGCTACAGCAGTCAGCCTCCACTGACTCTATAGCTGCACTTAGTCTTGTTCACAAGCTCCCTTTTCTCTAAGTCCACGGGGGGGAGGCTGTTGAGTGAGGCACTGGTCCATCGATCAATACCCTCGTTCCTAGGTCTTCCCCACAAGAGCTCGCTTTGCTCTTTCTTGCCGGGAAGAGGCTAATCGCTTTGCTCACTCGTGGAGAGAAAGCCTAGGAATGAGGCTAGTCCATCATGTTTGTTGATTATGAAACTAAATTATTTTACTTTCTACAGGCAAATGAGGGACCATGTAACATGGGAAAACCTGGATTCTTCGACTTTGCTGGTCGTGCAAAATGGTCAGCATAGCAACAGTAATGAATACAAAGTAGTATTGTTACCCACAGGTAATTAGTGGTCAACGTTGTGATCAGGAGCACCTTGGCCTGCTAGACATGCCATAAGGAATTTCTGGGTGCAAGATTTTTTCACTAGTTACACATGATCTCTCATTTGTTACCCCTTCATCCATTACAGGGATGCATGGAAGAAGCTTGGTGATGTGTCGAAAGAGAACGCCATGGAGCAATACATAGGTCTGGTCAGCTCCGTGGATCCCAACTGGGAGACAACCGAACTGGATCCCAGTCAACTGGTATGAGCAGTGTGGTCCTAGCCTAGGCCTGTCTCAGAGAGGAGGGGCCTGGGGATGAGTAGTCAGACTGCCGTGGTTCAGGCCCTTGTGGATATACTGGTTTATTGCAGGGATTGTGGGCTCTTGCCTCAGGCAATGCGCTATTAGTATGCAATAGGCAGTTGGTGCTGGTGGCATTGAAATATTTCGTCAACAGTGCTACAGTTTGGCCCTCGTTCATCAGCAGCGTAAAATAGAAGTGACTGCTGAAGTTGTCTTCGTACCCAAGCGGCGCCAAGCCTGCATTGATGAAGCTTGTGCCATTGACTGCCTCAGAGTTCTATTCCATCAATAGTCTGGTTGTTTAAGTACTAGAATCTCAATGTAGCTCGATAAATTCACTCTTCTCCCGTAGCCCTCTAAGGAGAGTTCTGGTGATATGGGTGGGCCGTCTGTGAGCAGGTATGCCGAAGAGAAAGAGGAGGTTGTTCCTGATGACCAGAAGACTGCGTTTGATTGGTGTAAGGAGGGTCATGTGACCAGACTTGCTGCCATGGTGACAGAAGACAATATCAATGAGAAGGACGAGCAAGTAAGCAGAATAAGGAACGTTGAGTACTGTACATCAGAGTGTCACTCAGTCAGTACTAATAATGGCGTAGAAATTACTGGATTCCCAGTTGAAATACTGACACAAGAGCAAAGTTTGCAACTGAGTCTCACCTGGCATATATGTATGCGTTGCACCTTTGTGCTGCTCATGGGCTCCTCACGTATAACATAGTTGCGCAAGACTGAAGTCATCAGTATTCTTACCAGGTACACAAAGCAAAACAGCGCCACTCCCGTACATTATTTTGTATACCTTGTAGACCGGCTAGTTCGTGTAAGATTACAGACATATGTCTCTATTGTATTATGACTGGGGGTTGTCTGCCTCCTTATTAGGGTATGGCCCTCCTCCATTGGGCCTGTGACCGAGGCCATGTGGACGTGGTGAAGCTACTGGTTAGCAAGGGAGCAGACATCAACACCCAGGTAGGCCATACTGAAGAGTGTGCTGCAACTTTGTATTATGTAATCCTTTACTTCTGTCACTCAGGACTCAGATCTGCAGACCCCTTTACATTATGGTGAGTGCCCCCTGTGTGGGTGGGGTCTTATTCTAGCAAGACTACAGTGAGTGGTAGGTACATAGTGTACCTATATAGTGCATTATTTTAGAAACCATCTCATACTCCAGCCTCGTTCCCAGGCCTCCGCTTTATTCAGTTGCACGAAGGTAAAGCGGAGCTTACCTTCGTGCAGCCGAATAAAGCGGGGGGCTGGGAACGAGGCTTAAGCCTCCCCCTACTGCCATCTCAGTTCCAGCTTAGAATGGACATAGCAATAACACCTGGTAAATTCATGATTGTAACATACTCATTTGGGTAGTTTCTTTCTCCGTAGCAGTTATGCAGATCTTTATGGCCATATTTTCATGATACAAGTAAAAAATCTGTCAATTTTTTTTTCCAGCCCATTCTGTAAGCTGTGATTAGAACTGAACACAAGGCTAGGGTTGTAGACACAAGTCCAGTTTCTAATTGCAGCCACCTCTCCTGTCTTCCCTCCGCACCTTCACAGCTTCTTCTTGCGATCAGAGGGTAGTAGTACTGTACCTACTCTCGGCTGGAGCAGACGCAAGCGTGAAGGACTGTGATGGTGCCACGGCGGTGGAAGTGGCCAACAGCCCCAGCACCAAGGAACTCTTCCCCCGTCTGTCATAGCTTTGCCCGTCGCCTCATCTTCACATTACCCTGCACTTGAACTCCTGCATTAATGTGGCTACAAGGAGGTGCAGATCATGACACAGCCCCACTGTCAGCAGATTCTATTTAACCACTTCTACTAGCCTCTTCCTTATTTTTATATTGGTTATTTATGCAAGCAAACTGCACTAACTGCTGAGTGTGAAGATTGCATGGTCAGAGGATGGGTGCATGCATGTACTAGTTGAGTCGAAGTCCTTATACTCTACTATATCTATAATATTGAAGGGCTCAGAACCATAGTGGACTAACCCAAAATCAAGCACTAGAAATTGCAAGAATCCACAAAAATGGAGTAAAAAACATACATAGCATCCCTAAGAGCGAATGACCAAACTTTTGAATTTTTAGCAGCACATATTCTAAGAGTATCTCAGATCAGTGCTGATGAAAATAAGTGGAGTGCTGGGATGACACACAGGATTGCCACACCACTGCAGTAGCTTTGTAACTGTTTCATGGGCTTTTAGTGATGTGGGTGACTGGATGATAAATCCACTGTCCACCAGCACAGCCTTTTCCAGGCCATGAGGCTGTTTATGTTCACCGGGCTAGTCCCACCCCTCGCAAGCGGTGGGGCTGCTATCCTGGTAGCTAGGTTCATAGCGCTACCTAACCTTTATCCCCAGTGTAGAGGGACGCTCTAGCCATCCATATCCAGGAACAATTCCATTTAGCGCACATAACCGTTATGGGTTTATAAGGCGAAATTTTTCACACATCTGACGGGAAGTCAAGGTGGCGCGTTCGTTTCAGCCTGGGGTCGGAACGTGGCCTCCCCATGTATCGGGTCGCGTGTTCGAGGCGCACGCGTGCAATCTGATTCTTGACTTTCTAAGCCTATAGCCAATATGTCGGTAACTTTCCTTCGGGAACTCCGAAACTAAAAGGATGACTGGGTACGTTACAAGGCCTCCTGTGATTCCCAGCCATCGCCTATCCAGCGCTCCGGGTGTCTGACACTCCAGGAGGGATGGGAGGCTCCCTAGGCTTTTGCTTTTTTTTTTCTCCAAATTTTTTTCTCCTTTTTTTCCCTCCAAGTTAACTTGTTCTCTTTATAGAAATGCCACAAGAATAATTTTCAAATTTGAATTTGAATTTTATAACATTTAATAGATATGCTATTGTCTGCTAGTCTTTTTTCCCTCCAACTTACGTTGTAATTTGTTTCTCTTTATAGAAAGAAATACCACAAATAGTCATCATCTATCTACTACGGTTCTGAGCCCTTCAATTATGGTACTAGTGACCCTAATGACATTGTGTTGAAATTTCCAGCCATACATGTGGTTCAAGTGAGGATGGATCAATCTATGTGGAGACTCATAAATTACACTGGGTGGTATCCTAGAGCAGACCTCAACTGCGAGCTAGCATAATACTTCGATGCTACAACCATAAATCAACCATGACATAAAAAATACAATGCAATTATATAATTATAGCTGTTTAAATTGGAAGTCTCTAGTCAGCTAAAAGTGTGTAGATGTAGTACCCCAGTGGAACTACAACTGCCGTAATCAGGGAAGACACGAAGTTCACAGCATGGTTATCCAAGACATCCAGGCCCGAGATGTGTGTGACGCCAGGCCCCGGAGAGTGCACGATCCTCCCCAGCTTTTCAGAGTAGCCGGAATACTGCACAGTTGCACCCAAGATGGAATCAATCAGAGAGCCAACCAAACCTGCCGTGCCACCAATGGTCACTGCAGTCACCAGCTGGGTTGTCAGCTGCAGACTTTCACTCCTATCCCGGTCCAAGAAGAGAAGCAGAGGTAAGAAGTACGCAGCTCCAATCACCAGGCCACCTACAAAGCTACACAAGACCCCAACGGCAGACACGCCTCCGTTGGTTCCCCTGGGAACCGGCTTCCATGTTGTAATGAGCCTCGGTGTGCCTCCCAGAACTGAGCCAATCTCAGACGCCCAGGTGTCTCCACAGCTGCAGGCCAGTGCTGACAAGGCAGTGAGGGCGTAGAGCGTGGGAAGATGGAGCTCTCGCGGTGGTGCGGAGTTGGAGTGGACCCACAGCGAGATGGCCGTTTCCCCCATTCCTGCAGAGTTGAGGTAGAGCAGAGCTGCAATGCTGGCGACCCCTCCATTGCAAAGCACCTGTACCCAGTTTCTCTGTCCGCCTATATTGAGATGGAAGAGGAGAGGAGTATCACTATTCATGCAGGCCTGGAATCTGTTGTCTTAAAATAACTAAATTGGAGAACAATGTATAACCACGACGACCTAGGATAAGGGCCTATGAGACTGTAATGCAACACAGAAACTCAAATGAGAAAACAATTCTCACTCATTCAGAAGACACTGCTCCATGGATAATGCATGCACCTGTATTATAAACTCCAGTTAAATTCAGAACCCCATATTGCTTAATCACATTGTAGTCACCCCCAAGGCTAAGCATCTGGGGATGAGACTAGGTCAGGTGCTAGACCAGAGAGCCACCAGACACGGACGGCCAGGACCTTCCTTGTAGTCAGCCTCATATTTCTGCTTCTCCCGACCCTTCCACTTGGTCAGCCGTGACGAAGTAATGAAGAAGGTCAGCAGGGAACTGAAGAAGCAGGCGCTGGCTGCGGTGAGAATGAACCCCACTAGAATGGCCAGCATGCCGCCAGAAATGTCCAAGGATTTTCTCTTCATGCCATAGACAGATACGAGCACAGGCAGCAGAAGGCACGAGGCCCATCTGACTGGGGAGGCGGAGACACCACTCTCCTTGTTTAGCAGCCACAGGATAATCCCTGATAGCCCTAAAATGCAGGTTGCAGTCCATCTCCATGCCATTTTTTTTTTTGCAGATGGGGACTGGCACGCGAGCTTTATCGCGTTCTGCTCCACCGGAAATTATGCAAATTATACCCGATAATTATAAACCCACAATAAAATATGATTACATTCAGTGTCCGGTAGGAAGCGTGTCACTCACCTGGTTTTTCAAGATCACTGTCAAAAGAGTTACAACTACTACGATGGAACTGTCTTCTCTACCCGTACCCAGCAGCTCGTCAACACCAACTATTACTGCGTGTTCAGATTCCATTCCGATACGGCTCGTCAAGCTCGCCGCCTTCAATCCATTCCTGCAGGAATTCTATTCCATACTAATAATTTTATTTAGAGCACGACTTACAGTTTCCATAGCAACAAAATATAGCTGAATTAGCAGTCTCCAATCAAAGCTCTCCACTTGAGTGATATTTCCAAGAGCCAGTCATGCCCAAGGGAAAGGGCAAGAAGAAGGGAGGAGGGAAGAAAAAGGGGGGCAAGAAAGCTGAGCCCCCACCCCCTGCTAAGGTAGAAGAGGAGAAACTAACCGAGTGGTCCAAGCAGTTCTATATGGTTCAGATCACGGACCTGGAAGAGAGGCTAGCCAGGTAACTTGGAATGATTGCCGAAAGAGTGAAAGCTTGGGCTAGTCTCGTCCCCAGACGCTCCACACACACACAGAAAAAATCAGGGGGGGTTTTACTTCTCGGCCCCCTCCAAATTTCCCCAAATTTTTCTGCACGTGCATGGAAGGTCTCGTGTGGGGATGGTGCGCTATGACAATTAGATCATAAATTCAAATAGAGTTGGATTTGATGAAAATTTCAACCTTTCTTCCTCAATGCTGATGCTCTTTACAACGTCAATAGTTTGTTTTATTTTTGTGAGAACTGTTATGTGATTTGCACATTTCCCCTGCCACATATAAATTTGCAGAAGCACTACAATATTGTACCAGTAGTTACCCAAGTCCCTCCCTCCCCTGGGTCCCTAGGTACCAGGCAAAGTGCGACAAGCTGCAGCTACAGAACGATGAGCTCCAGGGACAGCTGAAACAGCAGGTGGAGGACCAGGAGCAGAGGATCGCCTTCCTGAAGATGAAGAGCCAGAAGCAGGTGGAGCTCAACTTTGAGCTGGAGGAGAAGAACATGACGCTGCAGCAGGCTAAGGATAACGAGGTGGGCGGTGCCCCAGCTGTTAGCCTCGTTCCCAGGGGGGTGTGGCCTGGGTACGAGGCTATGTATTCTAAATGGAGAAGGTTTGATCATATATCACATAGTCATGATATCATTATAGGCAGTTAAACACACATATCGATTAACTTTATCAATTTGCTAAAGTTGTTTTAGGTAGGTTTTACAATATTTTTGTATGGAAGAATAGAGGGTAAAACCACTTCAGTAAATTGGTGGGATCCCACAAAATTAACTAATCCAGATTCTCAATTAATGCACACCTCTCTTGCCCATCAGAGGGAGCGGCTTGAACAGCAGAACGCACAGCTCAAGGAGGACTCCCAGCGGGCAAGGGACCAGGCTGCAGTGGAGAACAAGGTGCTGCAGGGTCAGCTGGAGTCGCTGGAGAACTTCCGGCTCAACAAGGAGAAGATCGAGGAGGAGATGCAGAGGAAGGACAAGCTCATAGAGCAGCTGCAGCAGGAGCACGAGGAGGCACTGTATCGGCTGGAGAAGAAGGCCATACTTGACAAGGACAGGTTGGGAGCGCATATGGTGTTTGTACTATCAACATTGCCAGTGTTTCCCCCAAGTCAAGAAAGAAGGGGGGGAGGACATACAACTTTTCCATTACATCAAAGTAAAATAAACATTCCAATGACCACATCAAAGGAAACCAAGTTAGGAAAAGGGGGAGGGAGAGCACCCTGGTACCCCCCTTTGGAGGAAACACTGCATCACATAATATTTCACAATAATAATTATTCTCACGTTTCACAGGCTAAAGAAGGAGATGGTGGCAAAGGTAAATTCAGTGGCCTCTGAGTTCCGTAAGGTCTCTGACTTGCAGATGGCAGAGACCACAAAGCGCACCATTCGTGAGAACGTGACCGTCAACCAGCAGCTTGGACGGATGTCGGACAAGACCATGGAGTTGATCCGGGAGAACGAGGGCCTGCGGACCCGTGAGGCGGAGCTGCGGAGGAAAGTAGAGATCCTGGAGACCAGTGAGAGGGAGACCACCAGAAGGAACATCAGCAACCAGAAGGTCTGTTTCACTGACACGTCACTTGTTTGTTAATTCTGTACAAACAGTATCTCGAGCTAATACTGTGATTTTAGGATGTGTGAAGATATATTCAACAAATCTCATCAAAATGCTCCAGTCTGGGCCTAGATACTAATTTGAAAGTAAAGATATATAATAGCATGATAGTGAAGACTTCCCCGGAAAACCACAAAGGGCAATCTATGATGATACATCACATGCGATATTGAACCTGTAGTGCAGTCAAGACTGTTATGTGCTTGTTGTTACATGTAATGTATTATAGTGTCTACATGTACATGTACACGTGCATGTATTTTACATCCCCCACTCATTCTCCCCTCCTTTTCCTCCACACACACACACACACACACACACACACCTGCTCTTCCTCCAGGTACTAGCCATGCTAACGGACCGGGCCCAGAGTCAGGAGCAGCAGCTGCTGACGCTACAGAAGAGAGTCACGGTGGGGAAGCAGCTGGAGCAGGAGGCCAGGCTGGGCCAAGAGCAGGCCACAGCATGTAGGCAGGAGGCAGAGGTATGTATGGGTGGAAGGTTGCTAATCAGGAAATGACATAATACAGGGTACTTTGACCTTGAGTGGCATTCGGTAAGGGCATTTCCTTAGTTGGCTGGTAGACATCCTGGCTAGATAAACAACATAATTATTTCACATTAGCCTTTCTACTTTCAGTATCACATCCTCCTGCACTTCAGGCATTACCAGATGGTTATGTGTAAAATCCACCTTATCTCCACTGAAAACATAACGTCATGTAAACAGCCCCCTCTTATTTATCAGTTACGGATAACAGACCATAGCAGCCCTTGACTCACCCTTGGCAGTTTCTACACACCTGTAGACACTTTGGCAATTGTCGCAGATCAAAGTATGACATTGTACTGCTACTGTGACCGCAGCCAAAAAGTTACTTTCACTGGAAGGGCAGGTGGCCCACTAATCATGTTCTCTCTCTCTCCACCCGTTGCACCCACCTCACAGCTGTCCTGTTACCAGGTACAGGCCCTGGAAAGGGAGATGGCTGCCTTGAAGCAGCGGCTGGTGGAGACCAGCAGAGAGCTGCAGAGGCTGAGGGCCACCATCACCAAGGCCTCTCATGCTATCCAGGCAGCGCTTCAGGTGAGGGAGCATCTTCTGGTAGTGTCTGTAGCAAAGATTTGTAGTATGCCCACAGATTTGAGTATGCGTGTGTCCAGCACTAGCTTTACCAAATGCGGTGCGAATACAGTATGCATAATGTGTATCTATCACACACACACACACACACAGCCCGTAACCTCAGAGTCTGACCAGCTAGCCCAGCGAGGGAGTCTCCTCTCCACCCTCCTGGAGCTGCTCAACCTGGCCTCACAGCCACAGGCCGCTCAATCCCAACCCATGCCAGTGTTCCAGTACCAGCCTGGGGACCTAGGCATAGTGCCAGCCAAAGGACAGGTTCATAAGTCTCCAGTACGAACCCACCCCACTGAGCTTCGCAGTGGAGGTGCAGGCACCCAGCTACCACCGCTAGCCTCAGCCGGTTCTCCACTCACTGGGAGCAGAGTTAGATAGTACTAATACTTTTGCACAGTCATCTGCACATAATAATCATGTACATTGTACGTATGGAGAAAGCCATTAGTTCTTGTTCAAATTCCAAGCTTTGTGTACGTACCACTTATCATAACAACATATGAGGATCGTTGTTCATGAGTTTTTGTAAGCCACTGCCCGAATTCTTGGACCTGATCAGTCCACGATCTGATCAGTCTGGTTAGCATGAGGACAGCCCAGCAAGGGTGAAGTTTCCTTAAATGGCTGTTACATGGGTCAAACATAACGTACACATGTATTAGGTATCTGACCAGACAGTATAACCAGCCTTGCTCCCAGGGCCCAGCTATAGACTTCACTCCTTCCCACCATGTAAAGGCTAGGCCTGCAGGAATATGACTATACTGTACGAGGCAATTTTGTTGGTAACTATGTGCACAATAGCTAGGGAGAGCCTGGGAACAAGACGACACCCAATGCAAGAGTAGCAAATAATGTGGAGAACTAGCTTCTCACCCAGGTAGGCATGGGTAGTGAGGCTAGGCATCACATGGATGCCTCATTCCAAGTTCTCTGCTGCTTGCAGCATGGAAGCACTTTGGCCCACTTGTCCGTACTACAAGCAATGGAGAGCTGGGGGATGGTGGGCCAGGAAGGATACCCGTTGTGAAACATTTATCAAGGAAAGGGAAAATACTATGAGGAGAACATAGATTAGTGAAAACACCAAGTTAGCCAACTCCCCCTAATATGGCAAGTGAAATCAACAGGATAGGCCAAGTTCAGTCCTCCCACTGTAAACCACATTGGCAGCTATCAAAGTCATGGACTAAACTTCCACTAGCTGGCAGTTTGTTGCTGCTGCTGTTTGCCCTGCATTGCCTCTTTCCTGGTGGCGTCCTGTAGCAGCGCCGTGTCCACCTCTTCCGCTGGCAGCTGTACGTATCGCACCACTGAGCCACGAATGAAACAGTTCTTTACCGACAGCTGTGGGGAGGGATGGAGATGGGGCTGAAGCAAACAGGACTACACTGTCTGGGTGTTGATAGTGGTGTTAACAGATGGGAGTGAGCACAATACCATGCACCAGATGGCACCATCTGTGTCTGCACACACAAAAGTCAAAGTTATTGTCGACTGTAACAGATCAAAGTTGCTTGTGAAGGATCTTTATATGAATGGCAAACACTTTTAACTGTCATGTGCTAACCACAAATCTGTGACAGGAAGTTCCCACACATAGGTAGTTAAGGGGAAGACTGGAGGCTACTGATAAGCAATTCATGTGTATATTGGAAGTTCCTTTTGGGTAGACAAACAATTTCCTGATGGGACAAAGTTGTAAAGGATACCCTCCCATAATAGTATCAAATATGGTGCTGTGTGTGGGGGTGGTACTCACCAAAATGGGGACTGTGCTATATGTGGGGGTGGTACTCACCGAATGGGGGAGTGTGCTATGTGTGGGGTGGTACTCACCAAATGGGGGAGTGTGCTATGTGTGGGGGTGGTACTCACCAAATGGGGGAGTGTGCTATGTGTGGGGGTGGTACTCACCAAATGGGGATACTTGTCTGGGTCTGGGACACTGATGTCTGTCAGTTTGATGTTGAGATACTGAGGAAAGAAGGAAAGAAAATCCGGCAATAGATCATCAGACTCCAAATATGCGGTAGTAGGCTCCTTCAGGCAGCAAAAATGGGACATTCTACCCCCCCCCCCCCCCTCCGGGCTTCTTTAGGGATAAAAAGATACATACTTACCCAATATACAATGTAAAAGCATCTGCAGACATGAGATGATGTTTTTATTGTCGGCGGAAATTGCCAGTGTACAATTATCCATTTACAAACATGTCTTGAAGGGAAGCAGCTCTATTGTTCTCCTCAGGAACTATTAGCATGTAGTGTCAGTGGAGAACTCCTTATGTCATAATGACATCATGGTTTACACACAAATAGATACCTCACAAGTCTCTGTCACATGACCAACTATGCCCTATACACTCAGCACCAACAAGCCCAAAGGGTACGCTGGAAGTAGCTACTCTTGTCTAGACAATGCTATGCATGCCAATCACAACAGTAGCCAGACTGACCCTGAGACTGCCAAATGAGGGAGCAAAGAAAGCCCCTGTCCCTCTGCCAACCTACATACTTCTTTTCTGACTAAATTAGTTTCGATTTTCAGAATCCTGACTTTAACTGCCTGGTAAAATAAAAATCATAACCTAACAGCTTAACAGACACTGGAGAGGGTGTGGTTTCTTGTTTTAAAGGAGTGGTCACTTCATTCATACAGTAGACATAACTGTGCCTATCAAAAGTTAATTGCAGAGTTTTTTTGGGTGGACAGTCTTATGTGGAAGTTTGTACAGGTCCTCTGGAAATTTACCTGGTCAACGGAATCCAAAGTACCACAGATACTGTGTGTGTGTGTTGGGGGGGGTAAAGAGGGTGTGTGTGTGTGCACAGAAATTATGCTTCATGTGTATGTACATATGTCATGCAGTAAGCAGACTGTAGAGTAAGAAGTTTATCAAATGATCAGCTATAGATAGCTAGTTACAACCTATGCTACACGTACATGTATATACAAGGAATAGGCTGCACCTGCTTGTAATTGTAAAGTGCACAGTTCAGTTCTAATAGACTAGAAAATTAGAAGGCCTCCCTAGTATTGGAAAAAAAGTATACGGTCAGGATGCGGTAGCAAATCTATTTTTAAACTATGTTGCCAAATGTGGGAATAATGAGCCACCACCTCGCCAAAACTACGTGGGCGCGACACTTATTTTTAGCATCATGGTGATTGGGCACATAGGAGATATAAAAGCAGCTGCATTTTCCGCTTTCAGCAGTTCAGTTCCCAAAAGCAACGTCCCAAATTGAGATTATTACCTTCTCGAGAATTTCTCACCGCATCTTCGCCACTTTTCAACGCGTGAAATACGAAAATGCAGATCTTTGTGAAGACACTCACCGGCAAAACTATCACCCTCGAAGTTGAGGCGAGCGATACCATCGAAAACGTCAAGGCTAAGATCCAGGACAAGGAGGGCATCCCCCCGGACCAGCAGCGTCTCATTTTCGCTGGCAAACAGCTCGAAGACGGCCGCACTCTGAGCGACTACAACATCCAGAAGGAGTCTACCCTTCATCTGGTGCTCCGCCTGCGTGGTGGCATGCAAATCTTTGTGAAGACACTCACTGGCAAGACTATCACCCTCGAGGTTGAGGCGAGCGATACCATCGAAAACGTCAAGGCCAAAATCCAGGACAAGGAAGGCATCCCCCCGGACCAGCAACGTCTCATCTTCGCTGGCAAGCAGCTCGAAGACGGCCGCACTCTGAGCGACTACAACATTCAGAAGGAGTCTACCCTTCATCTGGTGCTCCGCCTGCGTGGTGGCATGCAGATTTTCGTGAAGACGCTCACTGGCAAGACTATCACCCTCGAGGTTGAGGCGAGCGATACCATCGAAAACGTCAAGGCGAAAATCCAGGACAAGGAAGGCATCCCCCCGGACCAGCAGCGTCTCATCTTCGCTGGCAAGCAGCTCGAAGACGGCCGCACTCTGAGCGACTACAACATTCAGAAAGAGTCTACTCTTCATCTGGTGCTCCGCCTGCGTGGTGGCATGCAGATTTTCGTGAAGACGCTCACTGGCAAGACTATCACCCTCGAGGTCGAGGCAAGCGATACCATCGAAAATGTCAAGGCCAAGATCCAGGACAAGGAAGGCATTCCCCCAGACCAGCAACGTCTCATCTTTGCTGGCAAGCAGCTTGAAGATGGCCGCACTCTGAGCGACTACAACATCCAGAAAGAGTCTACTCTTCACCTGGTACTGAGACTGAGGGGTGGAATGCAAATCTTTGTCAAGACACTCACTGGCAAGACCATTACCCTTGAGGTTGAAGCAAGTGATACCATCGAAAACGTCAAGGCCAAGATCCAGGATAAGGAGGGTATCCCCCCAGACCAGCAACGTCTCATCTTTGCTGGTAAGCAGCTTGAAGATGGCCGCACTCTGAGCGACTACAACATCCAAAAGGAGTCGACTCTTCATCTGGTTCTTCGACTTCGTGGAGGCATGCAGATTTTCGTGAAGACGCTTACTGGAAAAACAATCACTTTGGAAGTGGAAGCGAGCGACACAATCGAGAATGTCAAAGCTAAAATCCAAGACAAGGAGGGTATTCCTCCAGACCAGCAACGTCTAATCTTCGCTGGCAAGCAACTCGAAGATGGACGCACTCTGAGCGACTACAACATTCAAAAGGAGTCCACCCTTCACCTGGTGCTCCGTCTGCGTGGTGGTATGCAGATTTTTGTCAAAACACTGACCGGAAAGACGATCACTCTTGAGGTTGAAGCAAGCGATACTATCGAAAATGTCAAGGCCAAGATTCAGGACAAGGAGGGCATTCCCCCAGAACAGCAGCGTCTCATCTTTGCTGGCAAGCAGCTCGAAGATGGCCGCACTCTGAGCGACTACAACATCCAGAAGGAGTCCACCCTCCACCTCGTGCTCCGTCTTCGTGGAGGCTTCTAAACGATGGACAGTGACATGGACTGGCTTAATTTAGAACTATACCAACCCCCACAAGCTGTATGATCTGTGTATGATCCCCTTTGACATATGCCATTTCGTTAACAATTTTAAAATGCATAATACTGGAATGTCAAGTGCATGAATGAGCATGATGGGGTAGCAGTGGCAAGACTAGTGCATGTATTTCAAGTGCCAGTGTTCAGTGAACACCTTGCAATGATAGCGTAACTTATATGGGTGTATAAAATGCCTCCGCAGACAGTCTTTATACTGGCACATAGTATGTTACTCACCAGAGATCATTCTTCAGCTCCACAATCACCTCCTTCCCAACTAGCGACTTGAAGAATGAATAAAACAACTGTGAGAGATTGAGGTACATGCACGTACTAATGGCCTTTCCAATCCTCACCAACACAGTACTGATCAATATTGTCACGATGGGAGAAGGTTCTGTGTACAGTACTAATGTACTCACTAACTAGCCTTGGAACACTACTTATGGACCTAGTTAGCATCGTACCCAGGCCACACCCCCCTCAAACTCTTTTGTGGACTGTGAACGAGGTTTTTGTTAGGACCTAGTCACCCTGGCCATGAAACTAGGATTTGCAAGACCAGCCCACCTCAGGACTAAGGATCACTCTTACATGAAAATTAAAAGGCATCTTAATCGTTATATCAAATGTAATCATGTACAGTAGTCCTGGAATGTGCCTGTACAGATATTGTGGAAGTTAGGCAGCTCAAAGAATGATTCTTATGTCCGTAACCTTTGGGGGCACAGTTGGATACACCCCCTGCCTTGTGAGTGTGGGTGCTTGTGGATTCTCAGTGACCTTGCAGCATGTTGCTTGTAGTTACGCATACGCTGCTTAAGTCATTATGGGTAATATACTCACCGGCATGGTGCTACAGTTCTCACTGCCAACTGCACACTCCTAAATCTGCAATGGACAGTGATAGGACCATAACGTATAGTATTCCCTTCGACTGAACCCCCAATCTCTCAAATCCTCAATGACTCATATAGCAAATGCTGAAATAGACATTATACCCTTGCCTCAAATTCCTGCCTCTTTAAAAATCTGCAGTATGTCCCGATCGGCCAGGCAGATCTCTAGATTTTGTTCCAAATGATGCACACCAGCTTATACGCGCGCACGTGATCACGATCCTGCTGCGTTGTAGCTGAGCTGCAGACTTGCAAAGCTATGGAGGAATACAGAGCACCTGTGCAACAGCAGTCTTGGAATCCTTACTCTTGGAATGGAGGGTATGTAAAGAACACACATGTACACGAACATATACACTGAAAATAGTCCCCTTCTGTCTCCATTTGCAGCACTATTCTAGCCATTGCTGGGGAGGACTTTTCAGTGATTGCCTCAGACACTCGACTCAGTGAAGGATTCCAGATCTACACAAGAGAATCATGGTGCTACAGTTCTCACTGCCAACTGCACACTCCTAAATCTGCAATGGACAGTGATAGGACCATAACGTATAGTATTCCCTTCGACTGAACCCCCAATCTCTCAAATCCTCAATGACTCATATAGCAAATGCTGAAATAGACATTATACCCTTGCCTCAAATTCCTGCCTCTTTAAAAATCTGCAGTATGTCCCGATCGTCTCTAGATTTTGTTCCAAATGATGCACACCAGCTTGTACACGCGCACGTGATCACGATCCTGCTGCGTTGTAGCTGAGCTGCAGACTTGCAAAGCTATGGAGGAATACAGAGCACCTGTGCAACAGCAGTCTTGGAATCCTTACTCTTGGAATGGAGGGTATGTAAAGAACACACATGTACACGAACATATACACTGAAAATAGTCCCCTTCTGTCTCCATTTGCAGCACTATTCTAGCCATTGCTGGGGAGGACTTTTCAGTGATTGCCTCAGACACTCGACTCAGTGAAGGATTCCAGATCTACACAAGAGAATCACCCAAAACCTACCAACTGTGAGTGGTAGTAGTCTCGCGTAGCCAGACCCTCCTCGCAGCGAGGGTCTGGCTACCCGAGACTAAAGTGATAGCCTCGTAGCCTCGTCCCCAGGCTCCCCTCCCACGCACGGAAAAGTACTTTTTCGCGCGTGGGAGGGGAGCCTGGGAACGAGGCTAATAGCCTCGTATCTGGGCCTTTTAGAGCAAAATGTCCGACTATGGTTGACACCCCTTCGGTTGGCTAATATTTTTTGCATGTGACATTAAGACCATAAAACTGCTGGTACACCTTCCGTTATCTTTCGTTTATTTCTTCTAAAGAGTGGTGGGTCCTATACTGAGCTCTGAAATAAGAGGAGCTTGCTTTAGTATGTCAACTGTCACTGACACAGTCACTACGCGGTCAACGCATCTGCCATGAGTATGACAACAACTTCCACCATTGGACACAACATTCTGTTTACCGCACAGAAGTGCTTAGACTACGTCACATGTTTTCATGACGCCACTGCAAGTTTCTCTATAAATTGCCACAAGCCGGCCGTTTAGTCAACTGTGGATCTAGTCCTCAAGGTAGTCATGCGAATCTGACTTAATTTTTTATGTCTTTTCTCACTAGTGGCGATCAGACAATCCTTGGTTGTTGTGGTTTCCATGGTGATGTGTTGACAGTAACAAAAAACATTCAAACTCAGATGAAGGTACGTGTGTCTGTACGTTGGGGCAGCCACTTGGGTCGGGTGACGTTGGGACTTGAGTTATGTAGGGTATCTTGCTTTTCATCCAGATATACGAGCACGTTCATCACAAGAAAATGAGGTTTGTCGAACTACTCTTTCTCCCGGATTCGTCCTTGGTCCTTCCTCACCTTCCCATTCTTCTCTCTCTCTCTCTCTCTCTCCCTCTCTCTCTCTCTCTCTCTGTCTCTCTCTCCGCATGAGCTATTTGACTGGCTGTTCTCCCTAAAGTAGAATAAGTTCCTACCACATATTATAGGTTTAGAGAACGGTATACCAATGCACAGATCAGCACTGTTGAGGAGGCTCTATAAGATACAGTGATAGCTAAACACACTGTCTCTCTGCCACTCCTCTTTGATGCAGCTGTGGAGCGGTGGCTCAGCTGCTTGCCACCATGCTCTATCATCGGAGGTTCTTCCCCTTCTATACGTACAACATACTGGCTGGTATAGACCCAGAAGGTAGGCCTATATCAGGAATTTTATGTTTGGCACCCTAGCCTCGAACCCAGGCCTTCCTCGTCCAGATTTATTGTTCTCCAGGGCTGTGAGCTGGGCAAGCAAAGCTTGGGTTCGAGGCTATATGGTTTATTGCATGCATGTTTGGCGTCCAGTGTGATAAAGCTTTACTCTGCCAGTTTAATCAAGCACTTCAATGCAAGGGATATTGAAATCTATATCCTTAACTATTATCCCATCGTTTCTTTACCCGAAGAACATTTGCTTCTCTTAGCCTGAATTTGGAGAGCTGACAAGAGGCCTAGCTCCGCCCACTTACCAGTTATGTCTCCTCTGTCCAGGCAAAGGCTGCATCTACAGTTTCGACCCAGTTGGCTCCTATGAGAGGGAGGTGTACCGGGCGGGGGGATCGGCAGCCTCCATGTTGCAGCCGCTGCTTGACAACCAGGTGAGTGATTTCTGTGAGGTGTAGTCTCATGGCTACCTCATTACTTTCTGTGCCAGACGCAGGAAGATATGAGGCGGCAATCTTTGGATGTGCATGTACATTTTGAGTGGAAGTCCCACTGTAGTAAGGTTTTAATGTTTACATTTTTATTAGACACTCACAATATGAGTATACCCTGGCCTCGTTCCCACTCTCTCCACTCCAATTTTTACGTCGCTTGCAATACAGCAGGAGAGGCTGGCAACGAGGCTATATAAACCCATGGGCCATAATGTGGGGACTTATGGATGTGTATAATGGATACTGGGAATTTGCATGTGGACTTAGTATGCCAATACATAATACGTATCATATTTGTATGGGTTCCTCCCCACTGTACCATAGGTTGCCATGGTAATGTGTATGAGCTCAGGCAGGCAATTTTCCTAGGTTACTGAGTATTAACCCTTTCACTGGTTGTATATACCCACTTCCACTAGTGTCTATATATAGTGTTTATTAGGCGCATTCTTTTCTCAATAAAGCCTGCACTAGTGAAAGGTAATTAACATGCAGGGTTCTGCCCACACTGGTCGGCAGTGGTCGGGCCTGACCGCCTCTCAGCTTTTTTGACCACCTCTCAGCTATTACCACCACTTACAGTACATAGGAAGAAGTCAGTTTAGCACAAAATAAGTATCAGGGAGATCGATTTTTGACCACCACTCAAAGTGACCTAGGCAGATCTCTGAACATGACTCCAACACGTGGCAATGTACCTTCTTAAGACATGCTAATAAGTGATTGACCTATTGATGTCAGTCATGCCTTTAAAAGCGTCATGTTTCGCTACTTGACTGCTGGCTAAGTCAAGTGGATACTTCGCTTCTGCAATGGTCTGCACTCATCTTGCTCGATGATGACTCCGGTTCAATTCCGGAATCAAAGGTCCACTGACGCCATCCAGCTTTTCTTTTTCTACCTCTTTCCTTATTTGGCTAATGAGCTGTACTGGTTATTTTTCTAGTTTTCACATATTTTTTTATGATTTCTCTCAACTTAATTTTTTTATAAGGCATCACAATTAAGAACTGGAACTAGGCTCGCCACCACATGACCCACTAACGTAATTCATAAATATGAATAGACTAGTGTGACACTGTTTTGGTAATTATCATTACATCATTGCTTGCAGTTTGTCATATCATAGGCCTATGGGGGTGTGTAAACACCTTGTGACCTGGATAAACTCATGATATAGTTCATAATCAGTATTTCTTAGTTATCCAAATTGGCTGTATAGTTGGGTACTTTTGCTAGCGATTTGCCCCTATTGACAGTTAAGTATAATTGTGTAGCTGGCTAGCACACGCTCCAGTCAACATTTTACTGGAATAACTTTTCACGAAAACCCTATGACTTATTAAGTGAAGATTAGAGCCCCACAAAAGGAACCAATTCGATTTATTGCCATACGAGAATGTGGTATTAGCCTCATCCCCAGACCACTCCCCCCCCGACTGTGTGACCTGGGAACAAGGCTAGTGATGGTATACAATCTGGTAACCAAGAAAATGTGGTAGGCGAAATGGGAATGAGACTGAACTCCCCTCCCTCCTTACCTCACTACTAGATTGGCTACAAGAACCAGACCGGAGTGGAACAGGAACCACTATCTAAAGAGAAGGCGGTAGCTCTGATCAAGGACGTCTTCACTGCTGCAGCAGAGAGGGACATTTACACCGGGGATGGGCTCAGGATCACCGTGATCACTGCAGCAGGGACAGAGGTCCAGGAGGTGCCGCTTCGAAAAGACTGAGTGATTCACATGATTGTAGCTCATCAGTTGTCATCTCTCTGCTTAATAAATTAATTATCTATTGCTAACCATCTATAAAAATTCTGTTGTTAAATTGCTCTGAAGGACTAATTTAGAAAGGTGTATTACATGTCGTTAGAGTTCCCAGATCTCCCTCCCTCCCTCCCTCCCCCCCCCCCCCCTCCCCACCCCATCATACTACATCAAGAAGCCGTTTGTCAAGCAATATGGTGTAGTCACAGCTAAGATTGTCGCAGTACCAGGCTTGAATTAAACCTAATTAAGGCAGTAAGTTTTGACACCAAGGCAAAGCCACCTTGTTACAATACCTTCAAGAGAGATCAAACAAATATGTTTTCAACAACTCACCATTAGCTGTAGATTGAGGCTATAGAATTGAGGCTTGTACGTGCAATGTGTGTTATGCTCAGCTAGTTAGTGTTGAGGCTTGCACGAACATGTACACACAAACACGTGCACGGACAATAGAAACACAATTAAAAACATACACCATACATAGCAGTTCATGACCACTCACCAAGATCATATTATGTACATGTACACTGTATATTACTACTGCAATTTTAATACCATTATACATAATAATACCACCTAATTAAATTTTGATGAGTACTCATCTTACCGCATACTGGCATTGGTCAGCCACGTCCCGCGCGTCACCTTCTAATGTGTGGATCGCTCATGCACAATGTCAAACATGTACATTTATTATAATAACACAACATCATTATACCATGCCCACCTTGTGGGACGTCCCTGCATAACTTAACTGTCCGTTTTTTGTTTTACTTTGTATTTTCTTTGTTTTGTTTTATAACAGTATAGTTTCCAGTAATACTAGCTGTTAGTATAGTGTAGTATACCCATTCTAGCCATACGTCGCATCGCTCATGCACAATGTCAAACATGCATGCACAATAGCGTACATTATGTCATGCACCCAGTACGTGCATTTTTAATAGTGAGGGTACACGCGAGACTACATTTTTAACACCGTTGCGTTCGCTGACGTGACAGTTTTTAGTTTGGTCACGTGCCACGCATGGCACCATGCACCTGTACATGCATGCGCATTCTCTCACATTTTCCTGTTGTGTTGACCTGTGCTTGGTAGGATGGTGGCTGTGGTTGTGGCTGAGATGTGGGATGAGCTGTGCTTGTAGCTGGGATAGCTGTGCGGTAGGGCGGCGACCGTGGGAATTCTTGCAGTCTTGCAATGACTGGACGGGGGTGAGAGAACCAGGCACATAAATAAAAACTGGTAACCCGAGATACAGTATTATTAGCTACAGCTGTAATTTCTGCACAGCCTCCTCGTTCCCAGGCCACGCAGTCGGCGAGGCTAGTTCTGCAGACCAAGCGGAATACATGCTCCAACCCATGTTAGCTTGGTTGCCACGCGCAATGCAAAGTTACAATTCGAAACTGCATCAGCAAAATACTCACATTCCGCACAGCCAAGAAACTCAGTACTGAAGTAAAATGCAGCTCGTCCCTGGTTTTGTACGCGCGAAATTCGCGCGTAAAACGCTGTTCAAATCTGCAGTTCCTGACCAATGAAAAGTGAATATAAGCCCGCCAGAAAATTGCCAGCCAGTCTGGACACCAGAAACCATAGCCTGCATTATTGTTACCATATATACCGCTGGTCATCTTAAAGCCCTTAATGTAGCTACCTTAATAATTATTTAGAGATGCGGTTCATTGATTAATAATATTGTGTGATAAAACAAAGAACGACATCCCTAGCTACTTGACAAACAACACATAAACTGCCATTGCTATGCATGCAGCTGAGACAGCCCAGTGCAGTCTGGTCCCTATCACGGCAGCCTTGTAGAGTGCACCGAACAGTCCCTTCTTCTCCGAGAGCAAGAAGTCTCGTAGCCTGGGCACTTTCTTGATGTAGGCGCAGGTGCAGATCACCAGCAGAGCAAAGATGACCAGGCCGTCAAAGTGGTACACATTGGTCATCACTGCGCTGAGAGAGTCAGTGATGCTGGGTGAGATCGCGAGGTGGTGAGAGGCGGGGAGATCACTAGCTGGGGAGAACCGGGTGTGTTGGAGAGGAGAGGTGCGTCAGAAGGGTGTCAAGAGGGAGGGGTAGGTGGTGTCACTGTCACAAGCCTCGGTGATATTACCAGCTCCCTATAGGCCTTTTTGGCATATGTGAGCTTGAAAATCAAAAAGGTTTGAGAGCTGGGTGTATGTCGGAGGACTCAAAGGAGTGTCACTATACACCTGTAGCGAAAACAGAGAAAATGTGGATATTTAGTATTCAGCTACCGTAGTCTTTCTAATTAATTAATATACCACAAAAAATAATTCGAAATTTGCTCTGCATGGTGCTGTTACAAATAGCCTCTGTAGCCCTGGTAACACTTTTAATATACTAGTAGTATATTAAAAGTGTTACTAGAGTTACAGTAATTGTAGTATTACTACAATTACTCACATTAGAGTGGGAAAATACCCAGCTGGTGCATCCATTAGCTAATCAGAAGGGATACGGTGGTCAAGCTGGTGGTGAACATCAACAGGGTTACCCTGCATATTGGAGTGCAGACGCACACTCATGACATTAACACATACGGGTCAAAGCATACTGGGGGGATGCCTATATAGATTATAATCTGTAATGACTAGCCTGGAGGAAGCAAGGCAAGAAAAATACCAGAATACGGCTAGACCTATTCTATTTAGTGCCCAACATTAGTATTTACTCTTATAAAGACCATTCATTGATTCATAACACAGCATAGCTCACGTTTGCTGCCAATCTCTGTTTTCAAGACAAAAGAGTTAGGTAAAACTCAACGATCTAGCCGCGGACCTGCGATAGGATATTTTGATCCTCGTTAATTAACTGGACTATAATAATTAATAACCTTAATAACCCTTTTACCACTGAATTTTAAATCGATAAGATGGCACAGAAAGGGAAAGCGGGATCATCCAGTCCTTCCAAGGTGAGCGGGTCTGCATGTATTGCACACACATTGGCTTTTAAATACATATTGCTCAGTATCCGTCCGCTACCATGACACCGACGACTAGATGCTCACAGATGGTTTGTTACAGTTATATTAAAAATGATCTTGGTGTACACGTGCAGATGTCCTTGGACGGGGAACCGGTGAAGATTAACAAGTGGGACACTTCGGCTGTTAAAAACTGTCTGGACGATGCCGTAAAGAAAGTATGTCACATTAATTATTGTTTTAATAACCGAGGGCTATCATGTGCAACCCAAAGAGGCGGGGGGGGGGGTCACTCCCATAGACTCTATAGTCACAACTGTGACCGTGGGTCAAGACCTTGACCGACCCTCTTCACCGTTGACTGCGCTGATTTTTGGCCTTTGACGTCATACATACCCCTGCCCAGATTTACCATTTTGCAGCGACTGGTGCTTCTGAGCGTGCTTTGACCATAGACTGCGTCCTCCTGGGCACACTTTGACCGTTGACTGCACCCTTTGAACAGCTTTGACCGCTGACCGACTGTGGTCACGGTTGTGACTGTGGAGTCTACTTGCAACCCAACCCACTGTTATGTATTACGGTTGTGGTTTGTAGCATGATAGTCATCACATAAGGTCCCTTGGTCATAAAATGATATTCTATCACCTAGGCAATATCCACATGCATACACATCCACACATCAGATAATGAAGGAGGAGTACGGCTACGTGGAAGACTTCTCCTTGGTAGACCAGCGACTCGTCTTGTGCACAACAGCCTGTTCCTTCTCTCTCTTTGCCCTCCTCTACGACTACATCTTCCCCTTTCCACAGTCCTGCTTCGTACTGGCCATGTGTGCCATCAGATATCCTTACCATGGAAAGGAGCTCACATTGGGTGTATGCTCGAGGTCTTACTAGTGCGTGTGGCCTCTAAGAGGAAGGGGTGTGGGCCTTACAAAGACGTTGCTGACTAATGACGTGGGGCATACAGACACAAAATTAGTACATGTACAAGACATAGAAATATACAAAATAATTATCCCAAGAGCACCTAACATGCAAATTGGTGAAATACACAATGGTGTTTGAAAGATCAACTCTCTAGGATACCAGAGTCCTCATTTATGTGTACAGAGTTACAGTATAAGGAACTACATTGCACATCTCATAAGCCAGGGTGGGCACCGTGATCAGCACACGCTGTGTTGGTTATACCCTCCTCCCCCGTGTTGGTTATATGCCCCAAGTGTTGGTTGTATGCCCCCAGTGGTGGTTGTGTCTCCCCAGTGTTGGTTGTGTTCCCCCAGTGTTGGTTGTGTTCCCCCAGTGTTGGTTGTGTTCCCCCAGTGTTGGTTGTGTTCCCCCAGTGTTGGTTGTGTTCCCCCAGTGTTGGTTATGCCCCTAGTGTTGGTTGTGTGCCCCCCAGTGTTGGTTGTGCCCCTTGACTTCCCAGCACCTACTTCGTGCTGATGGGTGTGCTCACATTATTCTCCATGTACAAGGAGGGCAATATCTTCATGGTGGCTCTGCAGAAGGACAAGGCAGGAGTGGTCAGTGCCTTTAAGTCTACTATAGTCTTGTAGCCTCCAACTCCAACTACATGTATTTTGCCATTGGGCACTCAATTGTGCCATCTGTCTCTAGCCCTCATACTATATTCCACTTGTACGTAAGCTACACAAGTGACCTGGGAGCTGGGGGCACGGTGTGTATTAGTACTACCATTTATTGTGAGTTTGCATGGCATAGTTTAGTTTTCCTTTCTCCTTCAGGGAGCTGACAATGTGTACCGGGCACGCTCCACCCTGGCCCGCTTCTCTCACAGCTACTCCCTCACCCTCAGCTACACCGATGGACAGAACAACAGCACCAGACAGGCCAAATGTGAAAAGTGAGTCTAAGGACCAGCTGCCGTGTTCTTGTGTAGCTACATTCCAAGGTTGTCCATATCTGGCATAGTCTTGTTCTCGGGCCTTCACCCCAGCTTTTGTCGCTTTCTTCCGCGCGCGGGGGAGCCTGGGAACAAGGCTACATGTATGTGTGGCAAGAGTTAGCCACAGCTGGTGCCACTTATGCTTCTTGAGCTGCTGGTACATGCAGCAACATTAATATTTGGGACAGAGAATGTAAAGCTCAAGTCGCTGTGTGATATATGGTACATGTAGCTCTCCATTGTTAGGAGCAGTAAGTACAAGGTCATGCTTTGCACACATTCCACATTGGGAGGTATAGTCTTGCTGTTTATGGGGAGTAATGTGCAATGGGGAGGCCTGCTAATACATTATTTGATGTTAGCCTCGTTCCCAGGCCCATGTACGCGTTTCACTTTAGCACAGAGAGCCTGGGGACGAGGCTAATTTGATGTACATGTAGTTTCAAGGTATGCAGCTTAGACTCCTCAAACTACCGATCACCCTGCAGGTCAGTGGCGGAGTGGTTCGATGAGGAGGGCTCACTGCTGCTGGAGCGGTTCTATGCCGACGTCAGCAACCTGCACTCAGACATCAGCAAGGCCAAGAAGGACAAATAGCGATAGGGACTCTAGTTTTGGGACAATGATTCATTCAAGTTAGATAACAATATTTATAAATAAAGCTCTAGTCCATTGTGATCTGAAATGATTATACATCGCCTGTGACTGAGTACAGAATGAATGTGTACAAACAAGACATTAATGTGGTAGTCTGTGGCACCTATGTCATGTTGGCTGATTGGGATCATTTAGAGTTTCTGCTTGGTAAGAAAATTCCTGACTGTGACATTGCATATCAATGCTCTCACTACTTCTGTTCTCCTGCTTGAAAGTCTCATCCCGTCCCGTTGTATCAGCGTTTGCCTGGCTGTCCAGTGCTCCTTGGCTGGTGTCTGCACAGTCCAAACTGCCACTACAGTGATGCTTACGGCCATCAGTCGATGAGCTACGAGTGCCACCCTCAGAACCATGGCTGACTTCAGGACCTTCATGGGCAGCTGATGCTGGGGTCATTTGGGGGTCTCCACCTGCAGTCACTTCGCTGAGTTCAACTTCATGTACCGATGGACTACTGGGCTCAAAGTCGTGCACTGGAGTAGTTTCAGCGGCTATACCCGTGCCAGTATTCTGCTTATGGTCAGCAGATGTCTGGACACTTTCATGCTCATCTCTGTCTCCTTCGTTACCCTGTGTGGCTGTCTCTCTGGGTTTGAGCTTCACTCCGTGGGAGGCAGTAGAAGGGGGGGCTCGGGTGCCAGTGCAGGGGGGTTCCAGACTCCCACTGATGGGATTCTCGGAGCTACTGGTACTGTAGACCACGTAGGCATGGGCCTCTGCACAGGCCAGCACATTGGTGTCAGATTCCGTGTCGGTGAGTTGGTGTACAATCTGGCTACCACCATCTAGCAAGACCAGCTGGTCCCCGGAGATGTGGGCCCCCACGAGCATGCAGTCAGGTGACAAGGACTCCGGGCGGGGGTGCAGGAGTTGGTGACTGGATGACTCCTGACTTTGAGGCACTTCTGGAGGCTGAGGTGCTGATGGCACAGACGGTTTTGAGATGGGTTTCGTCTCCGAGGAAGTGACGATGCTGGACTCTTCTTCGCTGAATGGCCTCAGGGTATGAGAGTCTGCAGATGCCGGTGGGTTGTGGCGGGGGACGTGCACCACACGGCTGGACCTCTTGGGGCTTTGGGGGCTCTTCCTTCTAGCTGCTACACGACTTGAGAGCTCTGCCTCAGTCAAACTTCCCAGGATGCCAGCTTGAAACGTGACTGTTCTTGGAGAAGCGGATGGGCCTGGAAGGGTGAGGTCATCTGGGAGGAAGAGGGTGTTTTTTATGGCAGACTTGCCAATGGGCACCTTGGCACACCTAGTGTCTTTACGCATACTTATACCGGTGCCGAAAAGTGCAGACTTCTCTTCAGACTGTTGAGGTAGTCTTGGGACAACAGGGTTGCCATGTGGGTACCTGGTACCGGCCAAGCTGGGATGAATCCCTGCAGTACTGTAAGCAGCTGATGCTCCATCCACCGGTTGTCTAGGCAACCATTGCTTCAGAGGTTTCTCCAGAGGCAGCGGTGGGGAAAACGTATGGGCTGCACCCAAACCAACTCGTGCGGCGTTCCTGGAATCTGCTTCGGTTTGATGCTGCAAAATTCCTTCCTGGGTTTGTCTCCCCGTGCCCTCGGCCACTCCCTCCAGGCTCGGCCTGACAGAGTGCCTCCTCAGGACCTCCAGGGGTCTCCTAGAGAGCTCTCGGGAGAAGGAGTCGAAGGTCTTCCTCCTGGTGCCAGCACAGGCATACGTGTGTCTACTGGAGTGGGGCGGGGTGACGTAGTGGTGCTCGGACGTTCGGTACTGCTTCCCGGTGGAGAGGTCATGCACAAGGGAGGATGGAATGTGTCCACCATCATTGTTGTTATTGGTGTTTACATTTGCATTTGCTGCCTCCATCTCAACTTGGAGCTGCCTGTGGACAGAGGTGGAGGTGATTGGCCTGCTGCGCCCGTCGTCAATGTGGCTGCTGCTCTCACTGGAAGGAGTGGGGGGGAGGAGGGTGCATAAAACTAGTGTGGCTTCTTCAATTCAGCAATCACTGAAGCCCCTGCAATTATCACTATCATATTAATACACTACTCATATTACTACACTACTGGAGGATGATGAGCAGCATGCCAACTCCTTTTCACTCATCCACCATCACTTCAATTCTACCAATCATCTTGCAAGACAGTGATACCAGGAGCCCATGAGTCGTTCATGCTTTCCTTATAGCTCTACAGCTCTACTCTACGAGATGTGATTCTATGCAGTTAGACGCTCCTACTCCCCTAGGCTCCTGGTAGTACCAAGAAACCTGTATATCCTTAGTCGGCTATTCTTGCATAACCCAGCTGTAAAACTTTGAACTGGAACTGGTTTCTAAGGTCTAGAGGCAGCTATGTAACACAGTCAGTAAATTGGGAATGGAATCGGGGACCACAGGGAGTGGAATGGGGACTCTCACTGACCTTCTCAGCTGCTCCAGGATGTGTGCCACCACGTGAGGCGGGATGTCACCAAGGTAGGAGAAGCTGGCGAAAGAAAAGAGACAACTGGTATTGTGGAGCACATGTGAAGACAAGAGAGAGAGAGAGAGAGAGAGAGAGAGAGTGGACACCAGATCACTCAGAATCTGTGTACTAATGACATGCTATCCACTTCTGTTCCTTCCATTGGTCAGCAAGCACTGAGCGATGCATGGTGCTGTATTGGGTATTGTACACTATTGCCATGCACTCCCAACTACACTACATGTATGCTCCTAATACAGTTACACTAATACCCAATAAGCCTCATGCTGCTTTCTTTTGCAACCACAGCTCCAAAAGAAAGCTGCGAAGGGAGCCCCGAGTACGAAGGCTAAGTACCCACCACTCCTCTCATGACTGTGCTGATGTCCAGCCCTATTCCCAGGTACCAATTTCTGCTGACCTTTCTACGTTGGCTGTGGGTGGTTGTCGGTGACCTTTAGTGCTCCTGGGCATCCCCTAATATGGAGTGTGAGGGAAGACGCTAACACTAACACAACACCACAGAACCACAACAGTGCTATTGGTTATAGGACCATGGTACCCTCACTGGTACCATGGTGTGGGCTGAGAGGCACATACAATGCAAGGCCAAACTTGATCATAAAATAGGCAATCTGAACACAGTAGATATTTCCATGTACAGATACTGACAGCAAAGTTTGAAGCACACACACACAGGGTCACACATGCCTGCTACATTTGTACCAATCATCGACCGTGTGGCTAGACAGAGGTTAAGTGCAGGTGCCTATATATCTATATCGGGTGGAAGTATGGCTCCTGCCAGGCATAATTTGGGGCTCTCTACAATGGTAGATGTGAAATGTTGACTGCAATGCCAAAGTTTGAAAGGCAGCAGAAAAATGGGCAACTGCTAAGTATTTTTAGCATGCTATTTTAGGCTACTTCTTTAAGGTGAGGGTGTGTTAATCTTCCAATAATGTTGCAATGGGAATGACTGGAAAGGGAACGCTATTGTCAACCCAGGACCAGCACTTTTAGCAACAGCCAATAATGCTCAATTCATCTTTCATGTCTTTCAGGCCCCTCAAGAGGACTACTGTCCACCTAAAGGCAGTCAACGGACAACACTCAATTGCTTAAGAATTCTCATTCCAGAACTACAAAGAGGGCCGTCTTTTTTTGGTAAGGGGAGTGTAAAAACGTACAAACATGCAAAAGTGATCTGAAGTCCCTTTATGGCAGGTGTGCAGCACACTGTCCAATGGAAAGGCATTCAGGAGAGACAGGACTACTGGCCCACTCAAGCAGAACTATCCAGTAAGGTACCGAAATGGCTGTCCCTACACTCCCACATAGCTACAGTATGACATACAAATATTTATATTTGCAAACAGTACCCAAACAGCTGTTGCAGAGGAGGCATGCACATGTGTTCTATGAAAGAAGAGAGATAGCTATGTGTGTGTGTGTGTGTGTGTATGCTGTAGGAATGGTTTCTATGTCTAGAGTTTGCTGTGCCCACACCCAACTCCAGGGCTATCAAAAGCTCCTTGGAAACTGGATAAGCCTGCCAACTCAATATGTCCATTAAGTGCATGTGGCATTCGGACAAGTGCACACAGTCCACAGTGGCAGTGTATGGATGGCATGTGATGGCTGCCAGTTTAGGTATGTATATGCACTTGTGTGGGAAAGAGGGTGGGACACAAATAGTGAATAATATCATGGTAAAATACCACACACACACAGACACACACAGACAACCAGTAGACCGTGCTCAGCAATACCTTACGTTCGCCCTCACTCTCACCTTTCTCCCCCCACTCCTCCCCCCTCCACTTCTGGCACTCTCACTTCTTTCCGGCGGCAGAACGTCCGTCAGATTCATGGTCCTCAAGGCCACCTGGCTCCTGGTCACGCCCGCCTTCCCGATTCCACCACTACTACTTGCGCACGTGTCCCAGACCGGAGCTCCACCTTCCTCTGCGGTCCTGGGGGGACGGGAGATCCGTCGTCCTGGCTTCCAGATGAGCACGGGAGAGAAGGTGACCTCGTCCGCTGCAGTTGTGTTGCTGTCGTGTTCCAGCACCATGTGTGCAAAGGTGAGTCGTCTGCTGGTGGATGGAGGCAGGTCACTGCCGGGAGTTTTACACCTGGGAGTGTTGGTCGGAGGGGGTTACTACCAGTGCTCTACTTTAAATAGAATTCACAAGTTAATGTCCACGCATTTAGAGTCTGGGGACCAAACTGATTGATAATGCCGACTTTAGCAGAAGAGGGTCTGTTGATGGGTCTCAGTGTAATGGAATCAGATTTGGGAATGAGACTATGGTTTGCCTCCAGTTGTCCTCAAGAAAGAGTAAATGGGCGGTGCCTCTCAAGTGCTTAATCAGGTTAGACACTCCCATTTGCCTATTGCACTGCAAACCTCTGTACAGACTGGATGCAAGGGTTATGGCTATACCAGATGACAAAAAATAACAAGTGGTGTGATGTTTGGGTTATGGGGGTCTGCAGTGGTGGTGTTTGGGTTACGGGGTCTGGGGCAGTCTCATATCATTATGTCTGCTGCAGCGCCCACCTTGTTCTGGTCCCGAGGGAGGGAAGGGTTCTGGCTCTCCTGTGACTGCCGAGAGCTCTGTCCCCACTCACGATACTCCCCTCGTCCAGGGTCTGAATCTTCAGGGTAGGGAGGCCATCTGCAGAGGGGGAGTGGATGACATTAACAACATTTAAATCTTACTCATTTATATTTTAATGAACCTTTCACAATAGCTAATTTACTATATTTTTCTGGGGGCAGTATAGAGTATTGCTGATGCCTAGCCCCCACCCCACATCAGAAGGCTGGTAGTATATACTTCATTGAGAAAGGTGCATTCCAAACTCTTAAGTGGGAAATGTACCAGCCATCTTGCTATAGTACTAGCACAGACCCTGGGATTATACTACAGGGCATGCACATGCATGTGAATGCTCTCAGGGCTACAGACAAATTCCCATAGGATAAACCAGCAATCGCTTAATACGAAGCCTGCGGTAGCCTAAATCGCAGGCTATAAGGGTCCTCTCTGCCGTAGAACCTATTCTTTGGGCTAACAAAGGGTTATGTCCCTGGGCAGGAGGAGTCAGCCATAGCGAAGGCGGTAGAACATAACTGTGCTCTGGCCCAGACAACACCCAGACGCCTGATGTCACACACTGGGTTAAAACAGTGCCTGAGATCACCAGTTGTGAAAAAACACACAGGGAACTGCGGACTGGATTGCTTGCAAAGATAAACAATAAAAAAGACAGAGACAATACTGATAGCCCAACGTGTACCTTACTTAATTAGAGTGAGCTAAAACAATGTCCCTGGGAAGTAAATAGTTCAAGGTAAACTTTGGTCATGGAAGGTAATCACATCTATTTTTTTTGTGATCTTAACCTGGTACAAATCGGACGATGTCAGTCAAGAGTAGTGCATATGTGAATTCATCTAGACGGAAAAACAAACAAACACTGAGAGACTAAAGCGCCCAGCTGGGGATTGAATCAAGGATCTTCTGAATATTACTAACCCCTGAGCTACTGAAGCCTGGGCAGTATCCATGGACGTAAAAAATATAATTTGTTTGTCGCGTCACGTTGCAAATCCTGCTGACTGGCTAAACAACACGTTCATTACAGCAATCATCGGATACTTTGAAGATGGTGATTAAAGCCTACTAAGTGGATGCATGAGGTCGGCTAAGTCACTTTTCGGGCGCCCATAATTCCAGAATTCTACGAGGCTGTTATGGCCACAGCCCTGAGTTCAAAGCATTCTAGTTCATAAACCCGCCGCCCTGCTTCTGCCACCGCTGTGAGGCAAACATGGAAGTCTGTTGTCACTGGCACCATGCTCAGGAATGCAGCATGGTAGCTGCCTACAGGTGTGCACACGTGTGTGTACGTGCGGCAGAGCAGAAAAAAGGGGAAATGGAATTTTATGAGCTTAGCCCAGAATTCAAAATTAAGACTAAGTAAGAAATTGTTTATTGGGTCAACACTTTGCCATGTGAAATACAAGTAGTATTGCATCAAGCTAAACTCAGTTACCTCCAGATACCAGTATTAGGTTTAAATAAGCTCTTGGCCTAGACTAGATCACTCCCCCCCCCCCACCCCATACCACATACACACACACCACCACGTTTCTTTGATTATTGGATCCATCATTATTCAGCTTTCCACTGCACCTGCACTGCAGGAGCTGAGAGGGTGAACTTCGTAAGCCCCACGCATCTCTGGACCGGCTTATAAAAGCAAAGAAGGTTCTTTCATCCTCAAACACAGGGCATAGGCTGAGCACACCCGGGTCTAATCAAAAACCCAGCCAGTCACAGCAGGAGTAACCAGGAACCCCTAAACTGACCTACTCTCTTGCAGTAGCACTTGCAAGTAAGCCTATCCAATGTAAACTCTAAACTATTCTCACAAAATGTTATTCCTCACCCTTACACAGCAAACTTCGCATTTCTGTATGCATGGTATGGCTGTGACTAGTACTTCGATCTGTTGGTATGGGTATGTACGACATCTCACATCCAGGTTTTCACCATCCCAGACACAGAGCATGGCTTTTATTAATGAGGAGGTGCTCCATACATGTAGCTTCAATAAAGTTTTATTGAAGCTATGGAGCACCGCCACATTAATGAAAGCCATGCTCCTAAGCACCTCCACACTTTAAACTGAGCCTTCTTTGAGTAGAAGGACTCCACCATAGAGAGGGAATACTGTAGTAGTAGAGGGAGCTCATCCCCAGTACTGATCACTCAAGTATTCATATGCAGATACTGTTAGCGATCCTTGCCGGGGGTGGGGCTAGTTTGCTAGCAACGGTGACCGTTGGTGGTATTATTCTAATTAATACCCCCCACCTTCAACTGTACAATTGCACTGCTGCTCTGCGACAGATGATCGCTTGGATGCCACAGGTAGGTGAGGTATCCCTGGCTCTTGTGGTAAGCGACCTTGTGCTTCTCTCCGCTGTACCAGCACCCTGGATGTTGGCAAAGTGGACCACACCTCCCTTCTGCGGTGGCCATTTCGCTCTGGTTACCAAGGTTACTAGTGGTATTACTGCGCATGCGTGACTTGCACGGGGCCGGGGAGAGAAGATGGCGGCGCTTCTAAAGGGGTTGCTCGGAAGTCCAGGCCCTGAAAATCAGCCCTCAGGCGCCGAAATGATTGAAAAGCTACGAAATAGGTACAGATAGTACTGGTATTTAATTACAATGCATATACATTAATTAATAATGACATAATTTCCACATTGATGAGAGGTGTTAACATTTATTATACAAGATATGGTCTTTTGACATTCTCCAGAGTTACGTCATCAACCCTTCTTGAAGACCGACGGGATGCTGTACGAGCGATCAAGGCCCTCGCCAAGAAGTTCCGCACAGAAGTAGGGAGCCAGTGCATCGACGTATTGATTGATGTTATTCGCAACGACCGAATGGACACTGAGATCGTCGGGTACGCAGTGGAGGCTCTCCGGAGTGTGATGGAGAACCCACCACCGGGGAAAGACCCTGGGGCCCAAGACAGTAGCATTGGAATCCAGTTTAGTGAGGCATTCTTGAAGAATACCGAGAATGTCACCATGCTGTTAAATCTGCTTGAAGATTTCGATTTTCAAGTGCGTCGCCCAACGACCTGCCTTATCACGACCCTGCTTGTGAACAGGCTATCTAGCGTACAAGAAGCCATTTTGGTCAGCCCGATGGGCATCTCGCGAATGATGGACTTGCTCGTCGACAGTCGGGAGGTCATTCGAAATGATGCTCTATTGTTGCTCATGCAGCTAACACGATCAAACGGGCAGATCCAAAAGATTGTCGCATTTGAGAATGCGTTTGATCGCTTGCTGGCCATCATACGGGAGGAGGGGTTCAGTGACGGCGGGATAGTTGTCCAGGACTGTCTGACTATCATGCAGAACCTACTGAAGGGAAACAACTCGAACCAGGCCTTCTTCCGCGAGGCGAGCCTGATCCAACAACTGGTCCCGTTCTTCGAATTCAAGCTCCCCCAGGGTAGCACGGAGTCTTCCTGGTCGGCACAGAAGGTGGCCAATGTCTACCACATGCTCAAACTCGTTCGCACCCTCGTCTCACCCTCCAATCCCCAGCAGGCCACTGTCTCCTGCCAGAAGGTCATGAACCAGTGCGACCTACAGAAGCTCCTCTGCTCGTTCATGTTTGCCGGCGGTGTGCCGACTGAGATCTTGGTGGAAACCATCAGCACGGTAGCTGAAGTCATTCGAGGCTGCGATACCAACCAGCAGTATTTCGAGACAGTCATAACGCCCACCACCCCGCCCCGCTCGGCTATCCTAGCACTGCTGATGTCCATTGTCACCGAGAAGCAGCCCCTGATGCTTCGTCTGGCTGCTCTCTACTGCTTTCAGTGCTTTGTTTACAAGAATGAAGCTGGGCAGGCCCTAATAATCAATACCCTCCTGCCATCATCGGCTGAGCCCTCCATCTCTGCTGGTCAGGTTCTCTGTGCAGGTCTCTTTAGCCAAGATCCGCTCTCCAATTGGTGCACAGCCCTCGCTCTGGCAAACTCCCTCAACCCGACGTTGAAACCGCAGCTTCTTCGAGTTCAACTCTCGATGCAGGGCAGGGGACAGGTCACACTTCTGCAGCAGATCACGGGTATCCTGACAGCCAATGTGGACCTAAAAGTCCAGACTCGGCTTGGACTCCTCATCCTGCTGTGCACCTGGCTATCCAACTGCAGCATAGCGGTAGTGCAGTTCCTCAACGATGCGGCCAACGTCCCCTTCCTCACTGCCCAGATGGAGAACCACTTCAACACCGAGCAGGAGCAGCTGTTCCGTAATCTCTGTGCGGCCTTGCTTGGAATCTGCCTCGCATACCACGATGATAGCCCTACCCAGTACTCGCCGGATACCCTCCGGCAGATCATCGTCCACCGGGTTGGCAAGGATGCTTTTAGCGAGTGTCTCAGTCAGATTTACAGCTCTGAGTTCTTCACAAAGGCGACAAGGTCTCCACAGGTATATGCCGAGACGATAGAGGGTATCTGTTTCGACTACTCTTTTACGGTTCTCTTCAAGCAAATTTCCGATGTAATCCTCAGGTCTCTGGACCAGACTGCCCCATCACAGGTTGCTGCTTTGCCTCCCGTACAGAATGGCTCTGAAGCCCTCTCGACTCACAACTTGAGCACAACGGTCGAGGACCATGATACAATCGTGACATCATATAAAGAACTGATCCGAGACCAAGACCAAGAACTCACCGAACTCCGAGAGAAATACGCTGCACTTGAAAAGCTTCGTTCCACTGACGCAGATGCGCTGCAGCAACAGAAACAGGAAATTCAGACCTTGCAAGGACAGGTAGCCATGTACGCCGATCTGAAAGAGCAGCCTGCTGAGGGCGGAGAGGTGGGCCAGCTGCAGAGTACGATCGTTTCATTGCAGAGGATTCAGGATTCTCAGAGACAAGAAATAGCCGGCAAAAATGTCACAATCGAGCGGCTACAACGAGACCTTGAAGCCGCTAGGAGTGCCCAGCAACACTCTGCCAGTGCCTCGGAGGAAGTGATAAAAGCAAAAGAGGAAATGGCTCAAGTTAGGGCAGAAAATGAAGCGTTAATGACGGAGAGAGACGCCCTTGACGAGCAGCTAAGGGCCCTCCAGGAACAGCAGCAGCAACGCGTACAAGAGTCTCAGTCAGATCCGGATAGCACTTCAGCCCAGGTTGTGGAGCTACAGCAGAAGCTGATGCAACTGCAACAGGCCTATCAGCAGCTGCAAGAGAGGAACCGAACGTTCGAGAAGGAACAAGAGGACTTGCTGGTACTCCTAGCCGAGCACGACACGAAGCACAAGAAGTACCGCAGCCTGCTGGTGGAGCACAATATAGACGTCTCGGATGAAGAGGAAAGCCTAGGAGAAAGTGACGACGAAGAAGAAGAAGAGGGGGAAGGAGACTGAACATTTTCTGTGTGATAATTCAATTGCTACGATTTTCTGTTTGTTTTTATTTTCCTCCTTTTTTTTGTATCATGATAAATTATTCATTATCAGTCAGACATGAAAGTTTAATATCCAGATGCTTCAACTGTTGTGGTTTGGGACTAGCTTGGGGTGGTATGGGTGCTGGTGATGACAGCAGTGTAAGTATTGTCCATTGTGTAGCGGCTCTTGGTTTGTGCAGGTGGCGTTCTTGTTATAGTTACCAGGGTTCGAACCACTTTGTCTGCCGACTAGACATACTCCCAAGCAATTTTCCAGTACGTACATGTACGTATACAGGTACATGGCTTCCGCTTTAACGAACGCATAAATACCGAGCGAAATCGCAAATTATTTAATCGCACGCACATTCGATCCGCGAACAAGCAGTAAACTTTCAGGAATGGAGCTGTCATTGCTGTGTCCGCTGTCGCTGACCATTTGCATCTTGGCCATTGCTGCAAGCACAAGATCCGTGTATGCTCAAGAGTTCGTGAACTCGTGTAAGTACATAATGCTGGCAATACCCGATATATAGTAATGTTAAACTGAACAGCTCTCATAATTATTTGCAGTGGGCAAACCTAATTAGTAATTTGCCCCCATATCTTTGTGTAGGGCCACTAAATGTATGAGTGCACCATATTTTGTCTTCCTGCAGTTATCACTGACCGCCACCTGTATGAGGGAGACATTGACCTCACTGCAGAGCAGCGGGCCGCCATGGAGGCAATCTCCAACCCAAATGACCTCGACTCTCCCCAGAGGGCAGTTGTGAGGCACACACGCTCGCTGTGGAGGAATGGACGAGTGCCATACCTGTTTGATGGAAGCATAGGTGCTGGGCAGCTATATATATTATGCATAATATAGCTAGCTTAGTATTGTGGGTGGCGAACTTGGCTGGTGATTGCAGCCATGTTGAGCAAATATTGATTCCTGTCCTCTACTCATTTATTGAGGTATAAGCTATAGTTATAATTTTACGACTGTATTTGCTCAATATGGCTGCAACCATCAGCCACCCACAGTAGTTTGCTGCTGCCTGTATAGTAGAGATTACTAACTTGATCTCTGCTTCTCCATTTTTTATTGCAGGTTCTTCAGCAAAGAAGGCAATTAATGAAGCCATTGCAGAGTACCAGGATCTAACCTGCATTCGCTTTGTACCCAAAACTTATGAATCGGACTATGTTGTGTTTTACAAAGGAAGTGGGTGAGTTTAACTGCGTACGTGAATTATTAATACCAGTGCAGACTGAGCTCATGCCTGCAGTATAGTCTGCACTTTTCAAGATACACGCACACATGCACACACACACACACACAAACACACAGTTGCCACTCCTCCATTGGACGTGTTGGTGGGCCCCAGTATATCTCCGTTGGCTGGGGCTGTGAACACAAGGGTACCATTATGCATGAGATGTTTCATTGCCTGGGGCGTTGGCACGAGCATAGCCGACCAGATCGCAACCGATATGTGAAGATCAACGATGGCAATATTCAATCTGGTTAGCTAACATCAGAGTATTGAGTTTGTTGGTCAGTAAAGTTAAACAAACTATGCTTATTAACAATGCTGCACATCCCCCCAGCAATGATAGTAATGTTGTGAGCCCCACCCAGACATGCTCAACAGTGATCAGGAGCTAGTATGTAGGCATGTACCCAAAGTGTCTCCTGCTTGGCTCAACTAGCTTATTGTTGCTTGACCGTTGTCTAGGAGCTTGTAAGCCTACTGCAGGCATGAGCTCAGTCTGTAAGCGGCCTGTTGTGGCTGGTTGTTTGAAAGATTAGGTAAACTCTCTCTGTAGGTGTGCGACAGCTGTTACTGAACTGTTTGTGTTCAGTTTTCCTATGAGAATACAATGGCCAGAATGACTTTTAGGAAGATTCCCAAAATACAACTTTTCGCCTTTGGTACAGCTTTGCTGCATAAAGGAGTCTGTTAGCAGCCCAAGCAGGCAGTGTATGTACCCAATATAGCCGTCACTCCTGGCTAGGTCAGTCCGTTCAGCTCATGCTACTGCCTCTGGTTGGCATGACAGCTTGCTTCTATTGGCTCTAGTGGTGATGCACACACACTCCACTCCATAGCTACAGCTTTAAGTTCACCACCTCATCACCTGCTCCATGGTTTCAAGTGTAGTGTACTTTTGCTTTACCCCAGTTTTTCAGAGAGATCATCATGTGTCCCTTCATACTTTGCGTGAGAAATACTTTATGAATTCAATTATACTCCTGAACATAGGAATTAATAGTATCTCTTTGCTATAGTCTAGGTTCATTTCTACTGCTGTATACATACATATATACCTCCCTCCTCCATGCAGGAGTTGAGAGCAACTTCTATTCAGTAAGCTCAGCCTTCGTTACCACCCAGGGGGTGCCCTACGACTATGAATCCATTATGCATTATGGGGCCTACGCCTTCTCGCGAAACAGGGATCCAACCATCGAGCCACGGGACAGCAGTGTCTCCCTGAGGCTGTTGGGACAGAGGGAGAGACTGTCCCCTCAAGATTTGAAGCACATTAAGTCCCTCTACTGTGAATCTAGTGAGTGTGTATATTATACTCAGTGATTATACCGTGAATCAAGGAATTATGTGATTTTAGAAATCCATGCAGGGACTGTAGATTGTAGATTGATATAGGAGGTTCAAGAACAGTGCAGTGCCACTGGTTCACTGATGATATGGCTACAGCTAAGAAAACAAATGAGCATTTTGTGACAGCCAGCTGGCAGTTGGAACACAATGGAGCCATAATATAATAACACAGCCTTGAGTCCCATTCCCATATCAAGCCTTTGTCACTTGTGTGGTATAAAAAAAAATCCCCCTTCCTTCTTTCACACGCTAGTTGCCAATCAGAATGATCTAAAGACAAACATTCTATTTATTGGTGTTTTTACTATCTTGCCCAAATAGCCTCCAGTAATGTGGCCTCGTGGAGTACTTGGGGTCCATGGTCCGCCTGCAGCCGAAGTTGTAATGGAGGAATGAGGACCAGGATGAGGTCCTGTACTGGAGGAAGCAGCTGTCAGGGAAGCAACATTGACTCAGAGCAGTGCAACACCGACCCTTGTGTTGGTGAGAATTATCGACCCATGATTTGTCAATAACGGTTTTTCATCAACCTAACATGGGGTTCCCATGGGAGCAGTCTCCAAACAAGAAGTGCATAACTTCAGTGATTTAATCCACAAACACAACGATGAGGCTATTTCAGATCAGGTGATGCCTGCAGCAGGTTTCACCAGCAAAGTTTCCCACTTGTGTCGCAAACCGTCCCTTACTTAATGTGTTTGCTGTTTGGGCTTTCCATGAGACCTATCCCAATTTGAAAGCTAAACTAACAGTTATACCATGCATCAGTAACACTTGGCAAACAGTATCATTACAGGCACATAATGATGTGATGATGGTACAGTTTCAAGGATACGGAAATAGAAAATCCTATGAATGAATCATGCATTATTGATAAACTAATCAAGAAATACTTCACCCTCACTGAGGGCCAATCAATTTGGATGATATCTTGGGCAGCTGATCGTTAAATATTAGCAAATTTGATCTAGCCTTTGAAGTGTATTTAGACTACAGAAATGGTACCAGTATATGGATTAGCACATCACCAAGTAGCTTAGTAGTTTAGGGGTGTAATAATTAATCTGAACGATGGTAGATCTGCCCTGCCACTGGTTCACTGATGATATGGCTACAGCTAAAAAAACAATGAGTATTTTGTTGGCAGTGAGCTAGCGGTTGGAACACAATGCCATCAGACAAACGGTGATAAGTATGATTTTCACTATCCCTTGTAACTCACTGTACCTCATCATATGCATTTTTCTTTGAGGAAGAGCATACAACTCTAGTTCTTGGAGAGAGTTAGAAGCCTACCCTCGAAGGTTGTGGAGATATAAAGCATTCTTTGGGCCAGATACCGTATAACTTTGCATACCTTCCGTATTCTTCTCCATGGAACGCTATTAACTTATGTGACATCATGCAATATTTGACGGACACGTTCTACCTTCGAACCTCCTCTGCATGTACACCTACTATTAGAAGCCTTACAATTGGTTGGATAACTCCTAAGGTAGTACATACATACCCTAGAAGTGAATTCATGCGAAAACATGCACTCTTAGCCTCCCTCTCCTTCTCCCTTCCCTCCCCTCCTCAGTCGAGGCAGAGTGGGGCTCATGGACCGGATGGAGTGCCTGCTCGGTCACGTGTGGGGGTGGGCGACAGTCAAGGCTGAGGAGATGTCTCCATGGCAACACCTGCCGTGGGCAGAACATGCAGTTCAGGGACTGTGAGACACAAGATTGCCCGGAACGTATGTTTGTAACGCAATAAATTAATTAATCTTCTGAACAGCCATAGGATGTAATTCAAGGTAGAAATTAAGTATTGGTATGGGAAATCTCTTCTTAAGCTAGTAGTTTTGCAAGCCGGGCGTGACGCTTGGCTGCTACTAAGATTGCTTTACATTTCCTGTGTCTGTTAATTTGTCTGTTTATTTGATCGTCTGCCCTATCAAATGCACTAAGTTGCGTCATTACGTTACTATGCAAGTATAGCCACGAACACAACTAATGAATTAATGCTTTAACTCCTAGCTGGTATATACACTGTCACATAAGCGTAACTGCACTTGGTAATGGCCCCTTTACCAGTCTCCACTCCCAGCTATTTTTGCACTTAAAAAGCTCTGCATTTTTTACTCCATGCGGAAAAAAAGCTGGCAGTGGGGACTGGGAACGAGGCTATTTGGTAATACAATGTGCTTACATATTATTATATGTATCTAGGAGCCTTTTACTAGTATCTCTTTGATCCCCTCAGCTGAGCCCTCACCGACTCCAGGGGATGGGGGCTCAGGGGACGGGGCTTGGTCAGAGTGGAGTGAGTGCACAAGGTCGTGTGGAGGCGGAACCAGAACCAGGACGAGGTGCCAAGGAGCAACCTGTGAGAAAGCGCTGGAGGAGTGCCACACGGAGGAGTGTGTCACCCAAGGGCCAGACTTCAGAGGTGGGTGGGGTGTGTAGAGATGCCAGTGATTAAAGATACTTGTGGTTTTACCTCCAATCAAACTGTTCTTTCATATCCATATGGCAGTCTACATCGTTTGAGTGTATCCTACACCTATACTCTTACATGCTAGTATCAATTATGTGCCCGCATGCCTATTCCATCTAACACGTACACACACAGGTCTCCAGCACATCGACTGCTACTATGTGCCAAGGTTCAGTGGTACTCTGGGCCTCCTGGAAGGTCTGACGGAGGAGGTTTCCGATGAACCCTCGGTTCGCAGGCAGCCAGTCAGAAAATGCGGCCAAGCAGCACAAAAGCTAGGATACAGTCTGTTTGCCATCTCAGTCAACTACTGCATTTCAGGCTCTAACACCATCACAGACTACCAGTATGTCAGGACTGGGCTCTGCAATGGCGGGGTTGGAGGCTATACCCGTGGATACTTTGTCATGGATGTTTACCGGATCACTAGTCCAGAAAAGTTTCAAGATTTCATTCCTGAAACTAATTTTTCTAATCCAACAAGTTTGCCTGGAGTTTCACCCTCTGCACCAACTCTTACCATGATGCCAGTAGCTGAAAACAGTTCAGTAATATTTGGTTCAAATATTTTCCTTCTTTTGTGTGCCATTGCCATTGTAACATTTCTCCCCCACGTACTGTTGATATAAACATTTAAAGTAGCTATAGTTTTTGTGACTCTATTTCCAATTGTATGCAAGGATGTGATTTTATATTCAGCTGCATATTGCTGTGCATGGTTGCCAATGTAATAAAATTATTGAGCACGGCAGGTGTTGTTAGCTTTACACATAAAGGAACTGCAATTTGGAATAGTCATGCGTATAAAACGTTTGTGCAATGATTGATTGAACACTAAGACATGAAGCAGATGTCTATTCTCATTTTGTGGATGCACCTGCTCTGTGTATGGCTGCACAAAGCCCATATTTTATTATAGTTGCTATAGCACAACATACTTGGCATTACGAGTACTACATTGTACCAGCTAGTGCCTATGCAATTACAGGCCAATGGCTACTGGGAGATGTAGAAAAGTGGATTCCCTCAGAGGAATATTATAGAACATCAGTGTCAGCTCTGTTCTGTGAGTGAACACTGCAGCTGAATGGTGGCTTATTCATTAATGTGCTATCTTGATTCCATCTTGATGAATATGCATACATGCCGTCAGTTCCTCCTCCCCCCCCCCCCACGCAGCTAGGGGCTGTGCAACTCCTAGCTGTCTATATAGTAGATAAGAGTGTGGAGTAGATAAGAGTGTGGAGCGTGGATCAAGTATTTTAATGCACTTGATGATTAGAAGCATGACAATGCCATGACAGTTGTATGTGATACAGTCCGTGCATTTTACAAGCCTCAGGTTTTAGTTTACGTTTCAAAAAAGTAGTGACAATGTCTGGCTCCATAGGCTCCGTTTTCCCTTTGTGCAATCTTATTTTCTCCTAAACTGTCTATATTACTAGTCAGGATTCCCCACCAGCAGGCTGTAGGACTAAGCTACTTCTTGCAGCTAGCTACAAGCGATTCCTTTTGCTTCCTTGGTACCAAATTCAGTGTCCGGGACAAAGAGGAAGACAATGTTGAGTTTGAGTGTCAGTTCACTTCTCACTTTTTCTGTATTATTCTTATCACTTCATAAATCTCAATAACAGCTGAAGTGTAAGGGCTCTGGTTATGTGTAATAACAGTGCAGTAGCGCTTCCGTTTTCACGAGCATAAAAACCGCGAACCATATCTACTATTGCACTGATACGTATAGTTGCAGCATAGCCAGAACTGAAGAAATGATGCTGTGTCCACTATCGCTCACCATTAAATTTTGCATCTTGGCCATTGCTGTGAGCGTAAAATTCGTGCGTGCTCAAGAGTTCGTAAACTCGTGTAAGTTGAAGTTAATAAAATTAGTGCGGCTGGCTGGCTCATTAGCGCCGCGCAGAGATCTAGTGCCAGCGCTCTATGTTTCTGCAGTTATCACTGACCGCCACCTGTATGAAGGAGATATTGACCTCACTGCAGAGCAGAGGGCTGCTATGGAGGCAGCCTTTAACGCGGATGACTTCAACTCTCGCCAGCGGAGGGCAGTGGTGCGTTATCCACAAGACCTGTGGAAGAATGGACGAGTACCATATGTCTTAGACGGAAGCCTAGGTGCGGAACATTCTCTAAAGTTTGATAATTATAACTACCATAAATGCAGTGCATAGTATGATAGTATTATGGTTTACTTTTAATGGGAAGGAGAATGGAAGAAGTGCCGGGCAATGGATAGGATCGATGGTGAGGGGAGCTGGCTATGGGTGCAAGTTACAGCTTAGCCAGAATTGAAGAAATGATGCTGTGTTTACTCTCGCTCACCATTTGCATCTTGACCATTGCTGCAAGCACAAGATCCGTGTATGCTCAAGAGTTCGTAAACTCGTGTAAGTTGAAGCTCAACTGAGCTAATTAAATAATGCGTCAGGCTGTGCGGTGGCGTTTTTATTCTTGCGCGGAGAACGCTGCAACATTATTTTCTTCCTGCAGTTATCACTGACCGCCACCTGTATGAGGGAGACATTGACCTCACGGCAGAGCAGCGGGCCGCCATGGAGGAAGCCTCCAACTCAAATGGCCTCGACTCTCCCCAGCGGAGGGCAGTGGTGCGGCACGTGCGAAGGCTGTGGAAGAATGGACGAGTTTACATCATACCTCTCTTAAATCTTTACACTCGAGCCTAGGTGCTGAACATGACTACCTTAAATGTAGTGCACAGTGATGGCCCTAGCATAATCATACGCGGGTAGCTGCAACTGCATGTGTTGAACACAAAGTTTAATAGTAGCTAACTTCTGACATGCATGCCACCTTCCACAGGTTCTACTGCAAGAAAGGCAATCAGTGAAGCCATTGCAGAGTACCAGGATAAGACATGCATTCACTTGGTGCCCAGAACACGAGAACGCGACTATGTTATGTTCTACAGAGGAAATGGGTGGGTCAGCTGTGCATGTCGATGTAACAAGCTAGTGTTAGAGGCCTTTTGTGATGCACCTAGATAGTGTAAAGCAGGAAGACAGTGTTAAGATACAGAAAATCTGTCCCCATGCGCAGCATTCCGTGAGAAATAAGGAACTCCTGGCAATCAATCCTCTTTAGGCAGCTTTTGTTGCTCATGATTCCACCCCACCTTAGCCGAGCAGATTAAACAGTTCTCTTCTTTTTCCTCTAACACACATCTGCATGCATGCACATGCACACACACCGTGGCACACACACATGGACACACATAGTTGCCACTCCTATGTTGGACGCACTGGTAGGCGCCAGGGTATCTCCATTGGCAGGGGCTGTGAACACAAGGGTATTGTTATACATGAGATCTTTCATGCCTTGGGGCGCTGGCATGAGCAGAGCCGACCAGATCGCGACCAATATGTGAAGATCAATGATGACAACATTCGATCTGGTTAGCTGATGTAGTGTAACCCTCTGGTTAGCTGATGTAGTTTAAATTTGTTGCTTGACATGCAGATTAAGAGCTCACAATCACATTGCCTATATTTATATACTGTGCAATGCCACACTTAATTTAGAAAGTCTTGAGTCCTATGCATGCTCAGTTACAGTTGCCTGACAAGTGAATTCTCTGAAGGAAAGATAGTAGGCCTGTACTCAAAATAGATGGCTCCTGCTTGGCCTGATTAGCTTGCCACTGCAAGTGTTGTACACATGACCATTGTTCTGAAGCTTTTAAACTTGCTGCTACGGTTTACTGTATATGGATCCCTCAACCATGCAGGAGAGGAACACAACTTTTGGCTAAAAAGTTCAACCTCCGTTACCACCCAGGGGGTGCCCTATGACTTTGACTCCGTCATGCATTATGGCGCCTATGCCTTTTCACGTAATGGGTACCCCACCATCGAGCCACGGGACAAATACTTGCCCCTGTCAAAGATGGGACAGAGGGAGGGACTGTCTCGTAAAGACTTGAAGCACGTTAACTCACTCTACTGTAGCACATGCAAGTATATGTATAGCTATATGTATATAGTATGCATGTACCCAATGGATTAGGCGATGAAGTACAAACCTGATGTTGTTAGAACCCTAGTAGAAACGGGATGTTAAAACATTAACTCACTCTACTGTCAGAAGTGGGTGTATCTAGTAAAACATCAATGGTCACTGTTTGATATCACACGAGTTACCAACCAACGATCTTTGAGTTAGAGTAACATCTATGTTCACTAGTACTCCTGCTGGCTCCTCCCCACTCCCACTCGATCCTCCCCACTTTCCCTTCCTAGCTTCTGACAATGTGGCCTCTTGGAGTACTTGGGGTCCGTGGTCCGCCTGCAGCCGGAGTTGTAATGGAGGAACGAGGTTCAGGCTGAGGTCCTGTACTGGAGGAAGCAGCTGTCAGGGCAGCAACATTGACTCAGAGCAGTGCAACACTCACTCTTGTGACGGTTAGAATATGATCATTATAACCTATAGAATGATAAATTAGCATAACATGCACACACACACTGACCTCTTTGTGAAGCCTATGACATTCCAAATTTGTTACCCACGGTATATAGCTGAGAGATCAGTGCCTGGAAGCAAAACTATTTTCCAGCCTTGATAGGGCCCCCAATCATAGGTAGTTATGAATGCAATTAATGGACTATGAATATCATTAATACTCTAGGAACATAAATAACAGGCAAACCTATACCGCTTATTATCATTTTTATAGCAAATTTAAAGTTTCAGGTTATTGAAGAGAGTCTTATGATATTCACTCTATATATAGCTAAGCTATAGTCCTTAGGCCACAGTAGGTTAATCCCACTTGTGCAACATGTTGTAAAAGTGGCTTCTTGATTAGTGCATAATTTGTCAACAATACACGGTTCACATTAACTCTGTGTTCTTCCCAAAAGTTTGAATGTCTCTGAAGTGGAAGGGAAGCAGCAGAATATACATCAGGTGATGTGCTGTTGCTGCCAGAGTGTCACGATAGTATATGGTAGCAAAACAATAGTTTGTTACACAGTGGGAAATTTATTCTTATGCTGTTATTACAACGACAGTGTGTCACCTGATTTCTACTGCTTGGGTTTTCCATGAGGCCGGTCCCAATGCTAAACTTACAATTTTATCATCTAGCAAAGAAACACATACACAGAGAGTAATCTTTACTTTTGGGAATACATAGAAAACAATATAATGTTTTCTAAATTAACCATAATTTATCACCAATCTCGTTTTTCTGGAAATTATATACACTGCTGAATAAAACTATGACCCTAACTCTTGGTGAAGGTTTTGCTTGCTGCCATCAAATAGTCCGTGCTTATTAGCTATAGTTTCTTTTAGGTTGAGTGCATGCCCCTTGTTTTTATGATCAATCTTATCTCTCAGAGACCACAATATATAATGCTGACTAAAACAGGAAGAGCAAATGATTCTTGTTCTGAAAATGAGACTACATTAGCACATGCCAGAATATGTAAATATTGGCTTTCAGATTGAAGAGCTGTGTATGTGTATTTGGAGACTAGCTAGGTTCTACAAGCATCCTATAGACTGCCGGTTAGCAACCTTAGCAGGTACACACCTGTAGCTGGGTGTTTGTTGTAAATTTATGAAACATGCCCTCTCAATCTTTAATCTCCTTCCTCTTCCCTGCTCCCCTCTCCTCACTTTCCCTCTCCCCCTCCTTCTTAGACTCCTCAGTTATGGCAGAGTGGGACTCGTGGACCGGATGGAGTGCCTGCTCAGTCACGTGTGGGGGCGGGCGGCAATTGAGGCTGAGGAGATGTCTCCATGGCAACACCTGCCGTGGGCCGAACGTGCAGTTCAGGGACTGTGAGACACAAGACTGCCTGGAACACGCTTAACTGTTAGCTTTCATGTTTATAGCAGAACTATGAATACAAACGACTGCAGAGTGTATTTCGGGGATAGGAAATTATCCGTTTTGGGGTTAAAACGTTGCAATAATTACACACACACATCAAATCTGGGTGTTTGTATTGAGTTAGTAACCGAAAGTTAAACTATTATTTGTGTCACCTTGTGTGGGCGGGTCAAAAATCTGCATGAATGTTAGATTAGCTAAAAGCCTTCTCATGCCAACTACAGTGCTTCAACTAAGTATACAAGAGTGCTTCAACTAAGCGTGAGAGTTCTTTAACTAAGTATGAGAGTGCTCTAACCATTGACTGCCAATGTAGCGTACCAGCAAGAAGCAACAAGCAGTGTAATTAACAATTGTGTCCTGTGATGAATGATGATTGTTTGCATTCTTGATAACAGATGGGTAGTCAGGCTACTCAGAGTTGAGCATTTGCCAGGGACAATGTGTCTGCCACTGTGGTGACCATGAAGATTGCTCCTAATTAGCAAGTCTTTGAATGCCGACAACCTTTATTCATGACGTAGCCGTGCCTGCAGGATGAACTCTTGGCCAGTGTGTAGTGGTGAATGGATACTGTTTGCGTTCTTAATAATGGGTATAATCATGCTATTTAGAGTTGAGTATTTGCCGGTGACAATACGTCTGCCACTCTGCTGACCCATGGAGACACATCTTAATCAGCAAGTCTTTGAATCCTCATGATGCATCCGTACCTGCAGGATGTACTCTTGACCAGCGTGTACTTTATCTCAGCAGTCACATCCGTATTGTAATCAGTAAAATTCTTAGCCAGCCATATTCTAGGTACTATGACGAATGCATAATTTTTATTATAGTAGTACAGGACTCTGATGTCACTTTTTGGCAAACAATGAGGAAAGGAATAGTTGTCATGTGGATATATTTTGTTTGACAAACATAGTATTATGGTTACTATGGGGAATCTAGATCTACTAAAACGTGTAAAGGGAGTTTTGTAGCTGCTAGCCTCATTAACGAGGCTAGCGTCTGCTAGCTCTTTTACTTTTAGTGAGCCTACAATCTACAAGCTCTCTTGTGTTCTCCATGCCCAACACACCATGCACTGCAAGCTGCACTCCTGGCCGGCCCATGCAGTATAGCAATCAAAAAGGCCGGGGAGTGGACCCGTTTAGGTATAGTATGGTACCTGGAATTGAGGCTAGCTGATTCCGAGTAGTCAGTTATTCATCTGAATGGAGGCTTTTTGTGAGTGATGAGACAACTAAAATTGGCCAGAAGTGAATGCAGCGAGCAGGAACTCAAAGCACTCATGGATACCCTAGCCCTAACAATAGCTGAGGTACTGCTGCACAACAATCTGGCTCAATGTCGCGACTCACTGTCTCGCTGGGAAGACTGCAAACTTGTGAGTGTGTGGGTGCAGGGAAGTCAATTGGATGTGGGTGGGGTGCGTGGAGATGCCAGCATTCTAATTGAGATATTTATTTGTATCTCGCTCGAATCAAGGGTATTTGTGACTTCACCTTTTACTGCTGTGCTGGGATGGGAGCGGAGTCAACTGGATGAGGGTGGGGTGCGTGGAGAAGCCAGAATAGAAGACTACAGGCCTAGGCCTGCAATGCGTGGGTGCAGGGAGGTCGTTTAGATGAGGGTGGGGTGCATGGAGATGCCAGCATTTTATTATAGCACTCGTAATTACATCTTTGAAGCGCTGTTCAGCACGCACAGGCACTTTTGATATGGAGTCATTAAAGTCTAAAATACCATGCATGGTTTGCAGACCTCCTACACCTGAGTGAATGTTCATTCCATTACTACCTAACTACATACATACCGGTAATCTACATACAGTCGTATGCTAACAGCTAAATGTGTTGTTATAAAATTATGTACCAGAAAAAACAAAACACTGACCTTCAATAGAACCTTTACACTCACCCTGCGTACCTACATGTTATAAACAATCAGTATGCCCATATATGCAACTAACTTGGAAGAATTATGCTAACTCTATCCATTTTTAGCTATATCTGAGGGCATGAGCCAAATTCAGCCATTTTTAACTCTAGCAGTTAAGAGCCTAGTCTTGCAGATCCCTCCATAGGAGAGGAGCATTGGGAGCAGTTTGTGAATGAGACTGGGAGTCCTAGCTAGCTGCCAACCCAGGTTAAGTGGGCAGTTCCTGTGGGCTGTGTGAAGCCTGCAGTACATGGGCAGTGGCTGAGTGTGGGTGTGTGGAGATGCCAAATTTGCTAATGACTTCATCTCCAACACACTCTGATATACTCTTCGGATTTACCTTACAGGTAGACTATCAATTATCCACCCACATGCCTATTCCTGCCGTGTGCATGTACCTACACACACACGCACCTAATAGGTCCACTAAGTGCCAGAGTTTGGTATGCTGAAGTTCTCTGAGGGCCTAACAAAAGACGAACCCTCATGCAGTTTGCCAGCAGCCAGTCAAAAAATGAGGCCAAGCAGCACAAAAGCTAGGATACAGTCTGTTTGCTGTCTCGGTCAATTACTGCATTGCTGACTCCAACACTATCACAGACTACCAGTATGCCAGGAGTGAGCTGGCGTTGGAGGGTACAACTACAGATACTGCTGCATCGTCGTGGATGTTCAGTATCAGATCACTAATCCAAAATCATTTCGAGATTCCATTCCTGAAACTCACTGTAGTTGAGAATGGTTCAATTTAAATGTTGCCATGCTTCTGTGCTGTTGCTATTGTTACCCCCCCTCCCCCATATAACCTCATACCCATACCTTCCACACCCAGATTTTTAGCTCACAACGATTGTGAGATAAACTCTGGGCGTATACTCTTATATACATGTACATAAATGCGTATGTAAGAGAAGAATAGGTGGGTCATGGGTGTGTGTACTAGAAAATGTTCATTTTACTTTGCAATGTTGCCAACAAATTGAGCCACATGTGTAGGCGTTGCCAGCTTTAAGATCTTTTATATATCATATGGAAGTACTTGGCTTGCTAGCTATAAAAGGAACCGATTACTGAGAGTTGGCAGTTGAATATAGGAAGACCCTGTTGCATGCAAGTTTGTACACTACTGAACACTAAAGATACTAGCTACATAGCTCTGAGATAAAATGAAGCAGTTTGATTTCCTACATATTTTTGCTCTCCTGCTAGCGCTTGCTGCAAGATGCACCTGCTCTGTTCTTGCACAAGATCCAAATGTTGTTGCAGCAGTGGGTGGAGGTACTGATGAAGCAGCAAACTCCAGCACTACTACAGCGGTTGGGGCTACTGATGAAGCAATAAATCCTGGTGTTGCTGCAGAAATTGGTAGAAGAACTGATGAAGAAACAATCAACACCAGTAAGTGTGCATGGAATCACTGCATGTTAAAAGAAACGTATCGTGACATCGTAGCTAATAATATCCTTTCGTTGCAGATGAAGGTCTGCATCTTTTCCAAGGCGACATCCTGCTGACTCCAGCGCAGCAGGACGCACTGCGAGCTTCAAGGTCCAACCAAAAAGCGGTTGTGAGAGAATCATTTGCTCTTTGGCCCGATGCAAGGGTACCCTATGTCCTCGATAGAAGCCTCAGTGAGTTCATGCTCAATGCATATGAAGCTGCAAGGTATACTTAAGTGTTTGTTACTTTCCAGGTAGTAGCGCCAGGACAGCCATCAATGCAGCTATCAGAGAGTATGATCTCAAGACCTGCATACGCTTCAGACCGAGATCAAATGAGCGTAACTATGTCCGGTTCTTTTCTGGAAGAGGGTGAGTGGGATGCCCAGCTGCTAATGTTCAATAGGTTAAGTTTCCAGACCTTACCATTAACATCATGAGCATACATTTCTCTCTCCGCTCTGTTGCAACACTAGTGGTCACATAAGTGTGGGCTTTATTCATGAAAGGCTTACAGGGAAAGCCACACTCAGGTCCTGATACCAATTTTGTGGGAGCTAGTTCTTTGTGTCCATTTCATTTTTACAGCTGCTATTCCTACATTGGACGAACAGCCGGAAGGCAGGAAATTTCCATTGGACGTGGCTGTGAAAGAATAGGAACTGTCATACATGAGATGTTCCATGCTCTGGGAAGATGGCATGAGCAGAGCAGACCTGATCGAAACCAATATGTGACAATCAGATATGAGAACATTGAAAGAGGTTAGCAGTACAGCATAAATTGCAGTGGGTGTTGTTACCCATTCCTCTAGCCTCGTTCCCAGGCCACTCCTCCCCCGAAGAGTCACTTCTCCGACTGTGTGGCCTGGGAATGAGACTACCATTCCTCCACCCCAGCTTTTGTTGCTGACCCTGTTTTTTTTTGTACCACATGCAAAAGACCACATATAGCTAGAGCAGAGGCCTCCAGAAAAGGCTATAATTTCTGTGGGTCATTGCTTTATTACATAACACACCACAACAAAGGAATACTGATATGTAGGTATATGTTAAAATACACAACTAATTTTATTGTATCATCTGTTAGCTCTGTGCTATACTTAAATGCATCGACTAATGTTACTCATGTATGCACACTCTGTTATTACAGGTCTTGAAAGTCAATTTGAAGTAGTCAGCTCCAGAGAAGCCACAACACAGGGAGTGCCTTACGACTTTGAGTCAGTCATGCACTATAGTGCATATGCATTCTCACGCAATGACAGGCCAACAATTGTACCAAAAGATAACAGTATTCCTCTAAGCTTCCTGGGACAGAGAAATGGATTCACTGAACGAGACATTCAACATGCCAGAGCTCTGTACTGCGGTGAGTTTGAAATTACAGCATTTGGCTTAGTGGTGTACGTAACCATGACAATGATGATATGGCAATTGCATGCATACTTTAAAAGCAACATGCACTACTTAATCTACTCATATTTCTTTCCCATGCAGAAACAGCCAGCTCTGCCTCTTGGAGTAACTGGGGGCCTTGGTCATCTTGCAGCAGGACATGCAATGGGGGCACAAGGAGCAGGACTCGAACATGTGTGGGGGGCTCTGGATGTCCAGGGTCAAACATTGAGATCCAGAGTTGCAATACCAACTCCTGCCGTAAGTATTGTATAATAATGCACTGGATGCTCGTTTGAAGTCAGGGCAGGACTCGAATGTGAAAATAGGCCAAAAAAGCTGCTTTTAGCAGACTCTCTCATGTATGTAAGGCTCTTTAGCATCCCAACGGACTATGCACACAAGGCCACAAATACCCTCTAGCTCTCTCTATAGCATGCTGTTGCATACGCGTGCCTCCTTTTGCAGCTACCTGGAACTCATGGTCAAGTTGGAGTGCCTGTTCGGTGTCTTGTGGTGGAGGCAGCCAGCAAAGGACCCGGACGTGTCGCAATAGTAACTCATGTCAAGGATCTTCTCGCGAAATCCGGAGCTGCAACACTCAGAACTGTCGTAAGTACTGCATGCACAGAAGGTATGATGCAATGCTAAGCGGGGTATGAATAAAACATACACACTTGTGGGAGGCTCTTGCTGTCAACATTTTGAACCCTTTAATGCCAACCCTTATCCAAACAAATAAATGCTGAGCATTGAGGATTCAACGCCTGATTCTGATAGTATTACCAGAAAATGTCTGTATCAGAACACTTATAAACACGCATGAAACACTGCCCTATGCAATGCAATAACTGGCAATATCAGCCCAAGCAATATTTCTTTGGAATAGGATTCACTGAGCAAGTTATTCAATATGCCACCTCTATATTGCTGTGAGTAATTAAGAAAGTATTGCATGCACAACCATTATAAGTAGAGTGTACTCTTTGTTTGCAGTGGAGGTAACAGGTACCTGGAGCGCATGGTCAAGTTGGAGTGCCTGCTCAGTGTCTTGTGGTGGAGGCAACCAGCAAAGAACCCGGACTTGTCGCAATGGAAACACATGTCAAGGATCTTATCGCCACTTCCGGAGCTGCAACACTCAGAACTGTCGTAAGTACTGCATGGGACTCTGCTTGAATTAATGCCTACTATATCTTCCGCTGAAAGTGTAGCTACTGAGCGCTGAGAATTCACCATCAGATTCTGGTTTGTAAATGAGATATGTGTTATACATAATTATAGCTAGCATCTAAACACTTGTTCTGTGTATAATCATATTTTGTGCATGTTGTAGAGACTGGCCACACAAAGTAGTCATTAACTGTTTGATGGGTCAGGATATATTGCAGCATCTCTGGCCTCTTGTGTCTATAAGTCCTGATACTCCAGCATTCTCTTGCACACCTGCATGTGTCTTTATTGCTAAAGTGTTGCTGATAGGCCGTTACACTAGACACAGTGCATAGCTAACTTAAATTGGCTGCATTAAGAGAATAACACCATGCCTTGAGTAAAAGCATTTCTGTGTCATTGTCATGATTATCAAAAGCACCTAACTGGTACCCAATTGTTGAATGGTGCAGTTGGTATTCCATCTTTTTGCTTTTGTGGCCGTACTACAGTATGTCTGTACTATTGATTATCATAAGCATAGGTGGAGCTACAAGTGTATTAATGGCATAAAGGCATGGATGAGTGGTCTTGTATCAAGACAGGCCATTTTACCACATTAAAGCATAGCTATGTTAAGGTGGAGACCACGTTTCCATCCTTTAAAACAGGGCAGTGAGCCTCATAAGTGCATTCTTGGATGGGTGTTCATTCATCTGTAATTGGCTGCAAGGGGAATATACTAATGTTTACACGAAACAAGTGTCCTGTATAGTAGCATAAGTATATTATCGTTGAATGGTGCAGCTGGTACTTTCATACCTAACTCTTTTTGACTTTGACTAGCTTAAAGTAGCTACGTATATACATTTGTGCAAAAATGGGAGTTGTAGACCTACACTGAGAGAGGAATGAGACTACTCAGTGTATATATAGTATCATATATGAGTAACGTGATGCTGCCCTTCTTTACCCCTCATGCATATACCTCTCAGTTGAAGGTCTGATCCCTTATGGCTGCTTCAAGGCTCTTGATGGATTCTTCAGTGAGACTCGTGCAAACAGACCCAGACTGATAGAAGGTCTAACACCGGAAGTTTCTGACAATCCCCTTACTCGTACTGACCCAGTGAGAAAATGTGCCAGAGCAGCACAGACAATTAGCTACAACCAATTTGCAGTAGCTGGTGGACTCTGCATTTCAGGGACCCACCATCCCCCTTTTTACCAGGCTGGAGGAACGTCGAACAGCTGTGTTAATGGAGCTGGCCATGATGATGCTGCTGGATTTTCCATGAATTATTATCGTGTGATAAGACCTGGTCTATATAGAGATACTGCACGTGATGACATATTCTTGGACGAGAATCCCAATTCATTAGTAATTGTTAATACTTCTGTTGCCGATGCTGAAAGCGGTTCTCAGCCCGTGGGAGTTAGTTGTGGACCCTCCATTCTATTGTTGGCTGTAGTGGTAATGACTTTCAACCATGTTGGTTTAGCTGCTTAGACCGTTAAGGTGGAATTGAGTTACCGATCTGTTCCCTGTATTTCTGATCTTGTATACATTTACCACTGACATTATGTATGTGTACCTAGCTGTACCTTTGGAAGTTCATACCAAGACATTATTTAAAGCAAAAGAATGAAATCATGAAATTGGACATTACAAAGAGTGATTTTTTTTTTGCTTGCTGCATCTCATAATTTTATGATAATTCATTATTGCTGAGCTATAAAGTGAGCCAGCACATTATAATTCAACTGTTGCATGTGACACATAAACCATGGTAGGGGTTTGGAAAAATTTTGGGACTCACAGGGGGTGCTCATAATCATTCTGCTACGTACATTCACAACACAGAATTCTTAACACACTTCTCCACATTACCACACACCTATTTTTCCCCCACCAGCGTCATGCACTATCGTAACCCTATCATCATTACCTCCAAATTTGTCCTTCATCTGCTGCCCCTCATTTTCTGCTTTAGGTGACCATCTGTTTCCAGAGAATTCATATGATTATAACTGGAGTTGGGAAGTATATATTGTACATGAATATGTAGTTGGCCCTGAACACCTGACAGTCCACACAATTGATGTGTATAGTAGAATTCCTATTATGTTGATGGTCTAATTTCATACTTGACCTCATATTGTTTTGCCACCCTAGCTCCAATCATTATTAGCACAATTTAAAAGCTCCTGGAGGAAATGCATTCAATGTGTACAATAAAATATAAGACATTTTGTACCTGAGTACAACCTATTATGCTAACCAGAGGAATACCACAAAGCCATCCTAAAGCCTGCCCTTCTTTTTAGCTCTTTTTCTCTGCTTTTTTGCTTTGATCTGCTTGGTTCTCTCATGGACATGCTTCTTTTTAATTTCCCGTTGCTTCTGCTTGATGTCCTCTTCCACTTTCGTGCGGTGCTCCCATTTTTTGGAACTCGACAGTTTCTTCTTTTCTAATCTCTTCACTGTCTTTTTGAGTAATTTTGGATCGTCTTTCACTTTTCTTCCCTTTGCCATGTCGACAGCTTTTTGCCAGTTGAGCTTTTCTTGAAGTTCTTCTCCTCTGCTCTCATCCTTTTCTTTAACTTCCGCTAATGTTTTCTGCTTTGTTTCTACTTTTGCAAGGAGTTTCTTATAGTCCTTCTTCTTACTTACGGGATTCCGGTCTTTGGTGGGTGCGCTGACATCAATCTTGCTAAAAATAACCCCCCTACCACTAGTTTCCATAGGTAGTCGCTCCCTACTGACCTTTCCTGCCTGCTTCATCACCTCCATCTGTTTCTTTCGCTTTCTTATCTCTTTCTTCTTCGTCTTTTTATCTTTCTTCTCGAGTCTTATCTCCTTCTTTCTTACCTCCTGACCCTCAGGTTCCTGCGCTTTTCTCTTTCGACGAAAATCGGTGATTCTGGCTTTCAATCTCTCCTGGAGTTCACTCAAACTGCCACTTCTAACATTTTCAACACTGAAACGACCCTTGAATCTCGGTTGATTAACCAAACCCTCTTCTGGACCTTCACCATCACTCTCACTATTTGCACCTAATGTGGACCTCACACCATCCCCCAACTCCAAGTCTTCACCATCTACCCTACTATCGTTCCCCTGAGACTGCAATGCAACTGTCTCTGGTCCTTCGACGTCCACACCATTCTGCAACAGAGTACCTTCCCCGATATCCTCTTTAGGCCGTCTTGATTCACCCTTCTTCTGCACCTGTATGCTCTTCTGGATTGCAGGATCTAGCCACATCTTCTTGGCCTTTTTCGAGGCCTCTTTCACGGCTTGTTTCGGTTTCTTTTGCTTTCTGTTTTGCCAGTATCTGCTTTCAATCTGAGAGGTATCATCCTTTACCATGTAGAACTTTGAAGGGATGAGTTCCACCATGGTTGTGAAGCATGCTGAGTGGCACTGCAGTCGCATATCAAGGTCTTGTTGTTCTTCCATACTAAATTTGCAAAGTAGGGGGGATCATGTAGCTGGCACGGCTTACTTCTGAACCACGTGGCCTCTGCTATACACGCCCACATATTTTCCGTATACGTTTAATTTACGTGTTTGTTTGGTGCTTTATCGTATCCCGTGCAGCGTGCTGTCTACTGATCCACTGACAGTCTCAGGCGACGGACTGCAGAGAAGGACCAGAGGTCTACGATGATTGAAGTCATTTGCAACGACCGTTTGGGCAAGAAAGTCAGAGTAAAGTGCAAGTATCCTCTGCCAATGTCATCATTCATGTCATTGGCCCAATAGCCAGAGTGTAGATCCACGTGCTTGCACTGCTGTATCCACGTGCTTGCACTGCTGTATCCCTATGTAAGGCCACTCCTAATTAATGTTTAGTTTCTGGTCTCCTACAGGATGCGGGTGGGCGGGTGATATGGACTATAGGACCTCATTATCTTCACCAGACGTCCGTATATTGTAGGCCCCCTGTATAATATTATGTCCTTTGTACTCTGTTTTCACTATTAAAAGCCTCGCTCAGCTCACTCGATGATGTGGTGGTAGTAGCCACAGAGGGCGGTGAAAGATATTTGGGAGGAGGTATCTTCCATGGATACAGAACTCAGTTCCGCCTTTCCAGAACTATGCAAGACTGTGTGCATTCCACTATCCTGGCTCACGTTCTGATTACATAATTACAATAGTCGTAATAAATTCAACCGTGATGCGGGCGGAGGACCAGAAACTAAACATTAATTTGGAGTGGCCTAATACGTATAAGGGTTTACCCTATGGGGTGTGGCTGTCAATTGTAACGCAGACGATCTTCATGGCAAATATTGCTCCCTGGGCATTCCACAGTGACTGTGTTTCCGAGCCTGTTGACCGTATCCTTGTAAGCTGTTTTGCCCGTTAACTACTGTCTGACTGCAGTCACAACTGTGACTATAGAGCCTATTGGAAGTGCCCCACCCCCTGGGCTAGGGTATAAATTAAATCTAGATTCTCTATTGGAGAGATGTATGGGTGAAAAGTGAACAAACTAACAAACGGCTGCTTCTCCACATGGAGGAGCTGTTACTCTGTCCTATTGTATGTGAATATCCTTGACTTGCTCAAGTCCTGATGACACGGTCGGGGACCTCAAGAAGCTGATTGCTGCACAGACTGGCACAAAGGCAGAAAAAATCGTTCTCAAGAAATGGTATGTAGCACTCTGATCTTGCCAATACTCAGCTTCTTTCGCAGGCCTCCACCTCAGCTTTTTGTAATGCGAATGGCAAATGCTGGAGCGGACGCCTGGGATTGAGGTTAGCCAATGCCAGTATTAAAGAATCTCAACTATCAAGAGTGCAAATGTAGTGCTGAAAACATGAGGCAGGTGACTCCTGAGACCAGCTCAAGATCAGCGGTGCGTGTCCATGAGCGTAGTCCTTAGTACCCCACTTTTGTATAGCTAGGTGCTCTGCTTGGCGGTTGGGGGCGACTTGCTGTACCATTTGCCAATATGAGGCTGGGTGTAGTTGGTACAGACGAACTAGAGCAGGCTTTTGTGCCCAGACTCTCCACCTTTCCCGACAAATAACGAGGGAGGGGATGGGTGCCATCTATACATGCATTATAGGAAGTAGTAGGCCCTCTCGCTTCAATCCACTCACCGACTCAATCCACCCTTGATAATAGTTCCACTGATGTTCCTACGCATCTTTAATGATAATTATATACTTTTGCAGGTACAATATTTTCAAAGATCACATCACACTGGCAGACTGTATCCTTGCATTAACTTTTGGGAGTAGAAGGACCACCTATGTTGGAGGTAGTTGAATGGCCGATGTTAGGTTCAATATTATTGTGGGATAGACCACTCTGGCTCTGATCCCTTTGTATTCGTACTATGTTAGGGTATTGACCAAAATTTTGAAATGGGGGGGCCGGGGGGGAGGGGGTAAGTTCAATATTATTGTGGGGTAGACCACTCTGGCTCTGATCCCTTTGTATTTGTACTAAAATGTAGTGGTATGAACACAGCATTATCTCCAGCTTTTTGTCAGTGGAAGTGATGAACAGTTGAAGGAAGAGAGTGGGAACTTGGCTAGTGGTAGCCTCGTTCCCAGGCTCCACTGCCCAGTGTTTTTTGCACTTTGGAAAAACAAACGCTGGGCATGCGCAGTGGAGCCTGGGAACGAGGCTATAGCTAGCTAGTGCAAGCATGCAATTTGATTGGTCATTTTTATTTGATGTTAGAAAGTTCTTGACTCCAGCTTCCAGATGAAATCCACGATGGCATGAACATTGAATTGTACTATCAGTGAATGTATGTACATATTAATTTCAATATCTTTTCTGCGTCTTCTCGTTTCATTATGACCTTTGACCTTACAACCTATGACCTTCGTAATCGTAGATACAATTTAATATGCGTGCCATGTGTACGCTATCGCAACGCTGTTCGGTACTTTCTCTCCAAGAATAATCTATTTCTGGGCTGATTGTTGAGATGTCACAATCTGAAGAGAACCAGGAACCTGCAGTGGGTCCTCCCCACTCCGTGCACTCGGACGAGAAGCGGTTCGCAGAGCTCTTCCGGCGCCTAGACCAAAACCAGGACGGGAGAATAGACGTAACTGAACTCAAGGAAGGAATAGAGCGAATGGGGCTCCCTAACATGTCGGGGACAGCGCAGGTAACTTGGTGAAACTGTTGGCTTTACAACTCTGTGGTTTGTTGGTGGGCACTATTTAAAGTACACCCCCTAGGTACCAATCTTTGGTAGATAGAGGCACTAAATCTAGTCTCGTGCCCAGGCGTTCACGCCCCCCTAGCAAAAGAACGTCTGGTGTTCTAATCGAACGTTCTTGTCACAGACAGCTTTCCCCTTTAGAGTCAAATCAGATTGCAGCTTTTAGTCCTTCCATAAAGTTACTGTGGCATTAGTTCGATAAATCTGCAATACTATTGGTCAGTTTTATGAATTAGAATGAAAATTTGAAATATACCGTATATACATGCAGTGACCAATCACATACAAAATTTATTATTAGCAAAGGTGGGGTCTATGACAAAGAAGTTTGTTTAGAACACCAGACGTTCTTTCGCTGGGAGGGGGCGTGAACGTCTGGGCACGAGACTACACTAAATCTAGGTCAAATATAGCTGATATAGGACTGGTAAGAAAAAGGTAAACTCTTGTAATATAGTTTTTTCTAAGGCTTGATTATGTAGCATGGACACACCTTGGAGGCGGTGGAATGATAAGGTTTGCATACATACATGTTTAGACAGTATTGTGCAGATTCATTGTCTTGCTAAGTAGTAGTCACCCAGTTGTTTAAAGTAGTTAAGCAATTTAAGATGATGTGGCTTCCCCATATAGTTCACAGTCAGGAGGGAGGCCTGGGAATGTTTTGAGTGTTAACGTTTTAATCATCAGTGCAGTGCAGACCATTTAGCCTAATGCACACTTACATGTACTTCACATGCACACACGCACACACCACACACACACATGCAGGCAGTTGTACAAATGGGTGACACTAACGAGGATGGACTACTCGACTTTAGTGAATTTGCAAAGTACTGCACGGAGCATGAGAAGAAGCTGTGGCTGGTGTTTCAGAACCTGGACACCAACCAAGATGGTACGTTGATCAGAACAATTAGCTGAAGGCGAACAGTAGTGTACTATATTGTTGTGTGGAAGAGTAGTGTAATGAAGAGAGCTGTGAATAGTTGCTAACAGCAGGACTTTCCCAAGAGACTCTCCAAAGAGATAGAATGAGTGTAGATGGTCTGTGTGCTGTTGCCATTGACACCACAAAGGAGGAAGTGTAGAGCATCTGTAGAGTGCCACTGCTATATATAGTGATGTACTGGTCTTAATGTGTTTCTTGGAAGAATTGTGTAGAGGGAGTAATAGATGAGAATTTTTGTGTGGGTGGTGTATGGCTTTTTGAGATACTTGGAATGTCTGGGTGGGATCAGTGTGGGAGATGTAACCAGTGCAGTAGTGAGACCACCGGAGATGTACTAGAAAGCTCAGAGCTGGACTCCTCCTCTCCTCCTCTCCCATCCCCCTCTCTCCCTTCCCTCTCCTCCTCTCCCTTCTCCCTCCTCCCTCCCCTCTCCCTCTTTTTCCCCTCTCCTCTTCTCCCTCCTCCCTCAATCTCCCTCTCCCCCTTCCTTCTCCCCGACTCCCCCACCTCTTCTGGCACAACACAAATCTCATCTCTAGGTGTGATCGACATGGACGAGATAAAGTTCTCCCTGAAAAAGCTTGGTCTCAGACTATCCGACTCCGATATTAGACAACTGCTGCAAAAGTGAGTCTTAACTCATTGCACGCCGTAAGCCACTTTAATGGCTATTACGTAATCGTTCCACTACGCCACAAGCCACTTTAGTGGTCATGACGACCGTAAGTTCTTAGTACGGCTAGAAAGGGGTAACCCCTTCCTTTATTAGCCTTTAAATAGTTAGAGTGATTAGTAATGATGATGTAACAGTACTGAATGTAGACAAAATTTGTAAAAGAACGGATATACACGGCAAAATATAACATTGATTAGCTACAGCTAGCCATGCTGGCTACACTGCTACACGGATAATCAGGCTCTGCTGTCATCTTCACTGACACTTGTGAGGTTCTTGCTTCTGTAGAGAGTCAGACATTCAGTAGGACCATCTTTCTTTGATGCCAGGGCACAAAAACTACGCTTACAGCAGTGCCGTATCAAACTTACCGTGTACCGATTGATCGATCCAGAAGCACCTGCATGGTTCCAATCCGCCACCTTTTTTGCCTTGGATGGCTGCAGCAGATAGTCTCCCATCAAAAGCAGCAAAGATTCCGTTGCTTCTTTGACTTGGTAAGTGAAAAAACTGCCGAACGCTAGACTGGTCTGCCATTTTGTGTAGAAACTAACGCGTGGTGGGATCACGCGCGTGACGTACTGATGGCGTGCAATGAGTTAATGTGTACAGAGGCGCTGTCATGTGGCACTGTACATCATCTGACACTATGTGACACTGTACATGATGTGACGCATGTAACATCATGTAACACTGTACATCATGTGACACTTGTCATGTGACACTGTACATTATGTGACACTGTGCATATAATGGGACACTCATGTACATAGTCTGTGGGTGAATTTGCTAATGCATATCTCCACGATGGATAGCCTCAGAGCCTGGGAACGAACGATTTACATGTATGTATCTGCTCCAGGAGTGCACGACCTTCACAAGTGCTTCACTGCCCCTCATACACTCTTGTGTGCTCCAATTATAGGTGTCTGTTTGCCCTCACTCCTCCCTCCCACGTCCCCACCCCCCCTCCCCCCAGGATGGACAAGGACGGCAACGTAAAGATCAGCTGGGAGGAATGGAGAGAGTTCCTTCTGCTGCAGCCGCATACCAGTGTCCAGTCCATCTTCAAAATATGGAGCCACTCTACTGTAAGCACACCAGTGTCCAGTCCATCTTCCAAATATGGAGCCACTCTACTGTAAGCTATAGTAGTGTCCAGTCCATCTTCAAAATATGGAGCCACTCTACTGTAAGCACACCAGTGTCCAGTCCATCTTCCAAATATGGAGCCACTCTACTGTAAGCTATAGTGTCCCATAACTAAGTATACGCATGCGCGGATGAAGTCTTGCACGGAGGTAGCACAAAACCACACCCACTACTAAGTCACTAGAACGTTTGGGAGCTGCATCACCCACACAAATTACTGGAGAAGCTACAACAACATAAATGGGCCTTCAGGAGACGGATGTCTCTGTCTACAACACAGTTCCAAGGACCAGCTATGGCTGCTACAGGAGAGCAGAGGTATTGCTTGAAACTCATGTTCGTATCACTCGATCCGTGTATTGTCTGTCTCCAGCGGTCAGATCTCTGCTGGTTGTAGTGTGGCAGTATATTTTGGTTGTAGTTACCTTTGCTGCGTTGTCTTTCTCCAAGACTCTATACTTACACTGGAAGATTCTCAACAGTGACGACAAAGTAGCTACCATTAACATCTATTCTTAGGCAATCGTGCTACCACTGCTGTTGGTGTAGCAGTGTTGTTTTAGTCAATTAAAACTAGTATTTAAAACATATTTAGTAGGAGCTAAAGCAGGTTCAATTAACATACTGAAACTGAAATTTGATCATAGGAAAAAAGATTTTAGTCTCCAAAACTAATTTAGCTAATTTAGTTAGTTAACTGAAACTAAAAGTAATAGTTTAAAATGTTTTAGTCAGCTAACTGAAATTAAACTAAATTTCACTCTCAAAATAGAAAACTACAACTAAATTATGTGAAGCCATACTAAAACAACACTATTGTATAGCCAAACACAAGCACATGTTTGTTTGATAATGGCATAATGACCTTCCACCTGCATCAATTCCTAAAGGTCGTCTGAACAGAAACTAACGAGTGTGTTGGAGTGGGCCTATCGCTATGAATCCCTGTGTGTAAAGCACCACTCAACGTTATCGAGTGTACGTCTGTCTACTGACACATATGAAGAAAATGTTAGAGAGATCAACTGTGATTACTAATCAGGTGATCTTACCCAATGAGCTGCTGGAGCTCCTGACCTGGCCAATTCCAACTTTAATGTATTCTCCCAATGTCACCCTTAACGTCAGGGTTCTCCCTAGAAAATTTTGTCAGAGTGGTAGTCGCAGGGACTCCCCCTCCCCCCCCCCCCCCCCCGCCGCCGGCACAAAGTGTGGGAGCTCTGAGATGCCTGCATTTCTTCTCTCAGGCTTATTCTGAACTAGACTACCTGCAGACATGATTCCTGTAGGACTGCATGGGTGCATTCCTTATGAATAAATATACTACGCATGCTAGGCTGGCTCTGTCCTTATGAATAAACTTAAGAAGAAGCCTCAGCTGCCACGCTACCACGCACCCTTAACGTGCTATACTTTGCTATAGGCAGTAGTCACTCACTGGTTGTACTTGTCCCCTCTTCATCCAGGCAACAAACATCGGGGAGTCCTTGGACAACATCCTGCTGCCCGATGAGTTTTCAGAGGAGGAGAAAGTCTCTGGAATGTGGTGGAGGCAGCTGGTGGCAGGGGGCGTGGCTGGAGCAGGTGGGTGGGGTTCATGTTATTGGATGGGTTAGTAGGGAAGCTGATTTGTTGTAAGACCCCTGTGTGGGTGGGGCTTGTTTGAGGTGATAAGGGAGGGGAGGAAACCATTTATGTATGAATTGTGAGGTGAGGTTTTGTTTAATCCTGGGCCTGAATACTCGGGTTCTGGAATGGGACTGTGGGTCTGTAATGGGACTGGGATTCTGTAATGGGGCTGTGGGGCCTGTGATGGGGCTGGGGTTCTGTAATGAGTTCTGCAATGGCGCTGGGGTTCTGTAATGGGGCTGGGGTTCTGCAATGGGGCTGGGGTTCTGTAATATGGCTGGGATTTTGTAATATGGCTGGGGGTCTGTAATGAGGCTGTGATGGGGGCTGGGGGTTCTGTAATGGGGCTAGAGTTCTGTAATGGGGGCTTGGGGGATTCTATACTACTGCACAAGTAACAAAAGCGATGATAGAACCCTAAGTACATGTTGTAGCCCATTTTATCTGCAGCTGTCTCTGTGGTGTGTTCCTTAGTAACTACATTAGCAATCATGTCTTGTCTGCATTCTTGACATCATGTTGGTATGCACATGTGACTGTGATCTTTTCCCGCTGTAGTATCAAGAACTTGCACGGCTCCACTGGACAGGTTGAAAATATTCTTTCAGGTAGATACATGTATATGCATGACTGACAAATGCTTTCCCATTTTGATAAGAACATTGCATAATTCACTTCACCTTAGTGGGATTATCACATGACCCTTGCTGGACTATCACATGAGTGTCACATGACTCACACCTGATTGTTACGTGCCTATCACCTGACTGTCACACGCTCTCCCTACTTCCCCAGGTCTCCTCCATGCAGAAGCAGAGGTTCACTCTGGTCTCGTGCTTCCAACACATGGTGAAGGAAGGAGGGATGCGGTCGCTGTGGAGGGGCAACGGGGTCAACGTGGTGAAGATTGCACCAGAGTCTGCATTGAGATTCTACGCCTATGAGCACGTAAGTCTTTGGTAAACGTGTTTTGTTTCATTATGTGACCTGTTAAAAAATAAAAATTGAGACGTGATTCTGGAGGAAGAATGCATGTCTGTTGTTTTGATTTTTAACTTAATTACATCTAATATCCACCATCTGTGTGTACAGTGTGTCATGGCAACACTTTGATCGGTATGTGATATTCTGGGGGTCATGTTGTGACCTTATCAGTTTTATCAGTTGTCCTTTCAAGAACAATTGCAATGTACCTTGGAACCATGGATTATAGCACTCTATAATTCATGCTGGAACACAGCTTTTTGCAACTTATAGTGAGCAATAAGTGTGTCTATACTCTTCTGCAATTGCTAGCTGTATATAGTTGACATTATAGAAGCTCAGAGTTGTGGGCCGTGGGATATTCCCGTCGAAATTTCCGATGGTGGGCTACGTGCTGATAACTTCCCGAGCCGTCTGTGAGAAGAAATCTGGGTGGAAGACCTGTGTCTGAGGCTAGGGTAGATCATCTTTCTTTTTTTAGCAAGTTATCGAAAGAATAGGTGACTTCTTCCTGGTAGTGTTGACATAACTACTTTAATGACTGATAGCAGCTGCCATGGGGAATGAGTGGGCAGTCGATTCTAGGAATTGCTGTAATGACATACATAGCAGCTGAAGGTGATAGTAACTTATTACCTCAGTGATGGAGGTAGATAAAGTTATCGAGGGAAGGCATGAGCCAGCTTTGCAGGAGGTTTCAGCTATGAATGTGCAGTTTTACTGCCTAGATAGCCTCCTACCCAGGCTCTCCCCTGTAAGAGCATGGGAACGCGGCTACTTCCGTACAGATAATAGAATTCAAATGTAGCTGTCTTTTAGGCACATTCTGCAGAGTAGTCACTTTTTCAAAGTCCTTGTTTCTGCTCACCGTCAATATTTGCTAAACTGTGGTAGTGTTGTCCCAATTCTCTCATGCATGTTTCACTTGCTGCTGGAGAGCCTGGTGCAGTTTCTCACGTGATTTGATTAATTAAATTATGCGTGGGCAGGGAAGATGGACAAACGGCTGCACTTCTCTATTTTTTTTGCTGAAGACAGTGTTAAAGTGCTCAGTCTGTGGTACGAACGGCTTCAATAAATTCACTGCCTTCTTTCGTTGCTTCAAGTATCTTTGCCTGCACAAACTTTTGCCCTTCTACTCTTTTGAGTTATACACGTGAGAAAATGTGCCAGGCCCACAAGTAGCCGAAATGAAATGTGCACGTGGGCCTGGGGACAAGGCTACTAATGTAACCACAGGTAGTCGGAGGGTAGTAGCACAAATGGCTTTTGGTTCCAGTTTGATGAAAACTGGCCCCTGTCTGCTGTATGCACCAAGTTATCTTGTACACCAATTCTTCCTCGCTGGCATCTGTTCAGTGCACTCCTGCCATGGATAGCTAGTGATAATAACATATTAAGAGTGTCTCACTTCTGCAGGTTAAGAGACTATTGGTCCGTGAGGGCAGAGAGCTGCAGGTCCATGAGCGGCTCCTGGCCGGCTCCACCGCTGGAGTAATAGCGCAGACAGCCATATACCCGATGGAGGTGAGGCTGTGCTTGCCATTATCAGGTGTTTTTTTTCAATTCAAAAACATTCTTGTTGGATGTCCTATGTAAACATACAAGTGCTGACTATCAGATATGAGGCCCCTAAATGAATACCATGTACTTGTCATGCACGTCACTTTTCTGTTTGGTAGGCGCATGCTGCAGTGTAGGATCACGGTGCATACAATGTCATGTATTATTATCGTTTTTATAGTAGAGTATTAGTGCAGTGAATTATGGTAAACATGTGTTTAACACTTGTTTTCGTGTTCACCGACATCCTTTCGTTGAGACATCCGGGTGGGCTGCAGCTTTGAGTAATACTACTGGTACTTGACCCCAGGTACTAGGTGGGCCTGGACTGCTTAACAAAGGATACAGCTTTCTTAAGCTGTGTTTCTTGTCTCCTTGGTGTTCAGCTAACAGCAAGCACTAGGATTATGGGCTCCCTCTGGACACCAAGTTGTTGTACGTCATAGTATAGCTGTGAATATTGCTATGACTGGTGGAGTGCATGCTGACGTATACAAGTGTCCCTATTGGTCCTTTATTGGAATTTTTTTGAATTTTACGAAATCTGATTGGCTACTTGGATGCTATATCACTGGCTTTGGTAATATTACTCAATGAATTTATGTAGCCATCCTACATTGTAATCAGCACATATCCGGCCAAGGAAATGATTTTGTTTATGCTTTGACTGGTAACTTCTCAAGTATTGACACTTCTTTCTTTCCTCTCTCCCTCCCAGGTGCTGAAGACCAGGCTAGCCCTGGGCACCACAGGTCAGTACAAGGGCATGTCCGACTGCTTCCGGCAGATCCTTCGCCACGAGGGCCCCAGGTCGTTTTACAGAGGGATCACTCCGAGCCTGGTGGGAATCATACCCTATGCCGGAATTGACCTGGCGGTGTATGAGGTAAGCCGGTGGTAGTAGCTGGATGGGGTTCCTGTGTGTCTGTAAGGAGAGATCTGGGAGCGATGGTAGTCGGTGTTGTGATCCAGTGAGTGGACAAGCGAGATGGCTGTGTTGATGTAGTAGCTGCGAGTATGAAATGGAGTTATTTCTCGACGTGAGACTATATTCTCCCACCAAGTCATAGTTGTGAATTTGTAGACGATAGCTAGTACCTGGTTTTATGAGTCACGTTGCCGATAAGTATATGAGGGATGATCGGGTATAAGATGAGTGTGTAAGAGATAGCGCAAGAGGTTACATGTGCTGTTGTGTTTGTGGTGTTTCCTATAGACAATCAAGAACTTCTATCTGTCGAGACATGAGTCTGAAGACCCCGGGGTGTTGGTCCCCCTTGCCTGCGGTACCATCTCCAGCACCTGTGGCCAACTGGCGAGCTACCCATTGTCTCTCATCAGAACAAGACTGCAGGCACAAAGTGGGTGGAGCTCATTCGCACACTGCATTCTCTGTAGTATGTATGTATGTCTGTGTGTATGTATTAATGTCTGTGTGTGTGTTACGTGTACATGTATGTATGTGCTGTTATGTTGGTTATCATGATTTATCACACCCATCATCACCTCGGCCCATTCTGCAAAGTTTTGGTTGCTAAGCACAGCCAACAAGTATGCACATGTATGTTTTCTGTGTATCTATGAATTTCTGTCTGTATAGTTTTATAATTACATGTATGTATGAATACATGTACATGTCTGTAGGCATGAATATTGGTCTGTCTGTACGAATGTGTGTATGGATGGATTTCATACCCAGGCCTACCATGCCCAGATTTTATCTCTTACTTCCCGATTTTTCTCCACGGCTGCGAGATAAATCTGGGCGTGGAAGGCCTGGGTACAAGGTTAGATTTTTGTCTATGGCTGTGAGATAAATTTGGGACATGAGAGCCTGGGTACGATCTCTACTGTATTTCCGATAAACTCCTTGCCAGCATGGTCTAACTACATACATGTAGCATTAGTCTTACTGGCTTCGATGATAATCGGCTAATTCAGCCGTTTTGGTACTTGATTTAGCCAAGCAGGGAGTCGTAGAGTTGAAGAATTTTGCTTCTGACATTCCAATCACAAGCTATTTGCCATGCGTACTCTGTAATCTAGCGACTTAACAGAATGTAGCGTTGACTTTCTAAATACTATGGTAGGTACACATGCTCAGAGTGCAATACACTCCGTGTACATACAAGCCTGGGTCTTCAGCTTACGGTATTCAGCTTATAGTGCACTATCGCTGCCCTTCATGACCACGCCTACATGTAGCATGGTACAAGTTGTAGCTACATCTATGGCTTTGCGTTTATGTCTTGTTGCTCTGTCTAGTTTTGATAGGCTGATGCTCTTAGCTTCCGCGTTGTTAATGTGGTCACGCTCCTTATGTTGGTATGTGGCCTTCCTATGAATACTTGACCCTCAATGTCACAGTCCCTTTAATGTTTATCACTCCGTCAGGCCGACACCATGTTGGCTTGTTGGATTAACTGGATCAAAAAGAATGACAAGCAAGACAAGCAAGCTAGCTTCATGAGCAAGCTTTACGTGCTAAAGTGCAAACATGTGTTCGGCCTTTTAATAGGCTCTTTATGTTAAGTCTGAGGAGGACCACACTGGCACAGCGACTCTGGTAAACATATAATTACATGTTTTTGTACATTAGTACTTACTATTATGCATTTACATTTTAGTCAATGAGTTTGGAATAGGGTTAGAAAACAGCAGTGCTTTTTAATACTACCCTACAGTAATTTTGTGTACATTTTGACATGCTTTATCACACCCAGTGTTGCAGAGCAGAGAGAACAGTCTGTAGTTACATGCAAAGCCAAAGTAGAGAGGGAAAGATGGGAGTTTTGATGATGTTTTACAGCTCATGTTTTTTTGCTAGCCGGGTGCCCGCAAAGTGTTCGCTCGGCTGGTGCTCAATTTGCTATACATTTTCCATGTTCATCTATTCGTCCGGACTTATATGTATCACGTTTGCTGAGTTTTATCATCGTGCTACTGGCCACGAGCATAGTGTTGCCTAGCTGGTGAAAGATGTGGTAGGTAGCAATGATAAGCCTGTTACCCGTTGCTGAGCACAGCCTTGCGACATACCTGGCTATTTTAGATATGAAATGTCAATTCCCATACGCAGGCTCTAGCTCTGCTGCTTCAGCATGTGCAGTCACACTCACATGTAGCTATAGCGTATTTGATCTGTGATGCACACGCTCGGGTTTGACCCACAATGCCGTGCAAGGCTCTGGTATTTAACCCGACAGGTCATGCGATCCATGTTATCCTGTTGAATATTGGATGTGGTATGAAGGTTTTCATGTTCACAAAGATCAATTCTGATTGGAGTTGTTTATCTGGATACTTGAACAAGAAACCATCCCCTTTTGTTGTTAGAGATGTCATTGGAACTTCTTTATGGGCCTAACTCAGGGTGCATATGTAACGATAACTGCCTCCTCTGCATGTTGTTGCAAAGCATTCCGGACACATGTTTTGTGGTTGGCTTCTTAGAACGTCAAATGCTTTGATATAATAATAAGTAGTGTGTGTGTGATGTATGAGTGAAGGAACAGTTGGCTCAGTGTTAAATGTTGTTTCCATGTCTACTGCGTGACTTTATAGTCAATACCTAAAGTTAGAGCTTTAAAGAAGCCCTCTTGTGTATACACTGATTGATGTGAAAACCCATTAGGGCGCATATTGAAGGCCATGGGTAGGGTCAACATCAGTATTGTAGTGTGATAACAATATTATTTCGGTTGTGTTGAGTTTTGCTATTCAATGTCCATACCCAACGCCTACCCTGTATGCATAGTGGTGACTTTTTAAGAGTGCCCCACTCTAGATCGTTAACACTTTATGTATCGGTGATTTGTCGTAGCGAAGGGTCCAGTTATGCTATCTTAATGTCTTAGAAGTGAAGTCTGAATATTTGTATGCATAGCTCAACAATGTATAGTTATGTGCTCCTAACAAAACATTAGCCTCGTTCCCAGGCCTCCCTGCTCTGTGTGTGTTACGTAATGCGAGTGAGAGGAAAGCTGGGCGAGCGACAAAAGCTGGGTGGGGGCCTGTGAACGAGGCTGACAAAACATACAGTGGAAATCAGATAGTGTACCCACAATCATATTTTAGGATCTTGGACAAGCATTGCTGCATTGGAAAGTCTTAAGCAAACTTTATGCAAGGGCAGTCCTTTATTATTAATGTTAACGCTCTCATGCATTCATTGGTCAGTAATTGATGTCCTGTATGTGTCCTTTCTTTGTTTCTCACTGCATGCAGCAAGTCCCATGAAAAGAACTGATAACATGACAGAAGTAAGTGAGAGCAGAGCTCTGGGAATGGTGGAGACTCTGCGGACCATTATCAGAGAAGAGGGCCCTAGAGGGCTCTATAGAGGACTGCTTCCGAACTTTCTTAAGGTCATTCCTGCTGTCAGTATTGGGTATGTCGTCTACGAGCGACTAAAGTCTGTATTGAATGTTAAGACAGTTAGATGAGCGGATGGATGTCAGGGTATTCCTCATGTCTTCTATGCTTTATTATAGTAGAATAAATAATACTTTATAAAGGTCAAAGGCATCACCGGTTCATTTCTCTTCACCATTCATAGATTCTTACAATGCTAGTCACAAGTTTCCAATATTTTTTATTATTCCCTGATTTATGACAGCAGAGGGAGTGGAGAATTTTTATCATCCTACTCATATTTATCGGTTCATTTTCTAAACTTTAATCATGCACTAATCTTGTGTACATGTAAGTCAAACCATGCAATCTGAATGTAATAGCTAACTAATTTTTTGCAAGTCTACAGTTATGAGAATTTCTCATCAGAAAATTAACATTTTGCTCACAAAAATTTTACACACATTCATAAAAATTGTAGTACAAAAAAAATTAGTAGGCACTGCATTGTTGCAATGGATGCATTTTCACAGACTTCATCTGTAGGTACTGAGAGTACATGAGAGTGGCAGCGTGTTCCTTCTGCTTGCTCCAGTCCTGTTCTGTACAGTCTCTCTTCCACTTTGTCCTCCGGTTTTGATACCACGTCTTGATGTGCTTTTCTGTCAGGCCCAGTGACTTGGCCAGTGTGCAACGGTCCAGCTTTGTGAGATACTTCTGTTCACTGAATTTGCTCTCTAGTTCTTGGAGTTGTGCACTTGTGAAGACGGTTCGCTTCTTTTTCTTGAAAAGTTTAGCGTTTTTTGGACTCAGATGTGTGTCCTTTGCCCTCCTTCCCTCCTCCTCCTCTTCCTCTTCTTCTGTGTCTTCATTATCTATTGTAGAACAAACAAGATGGCGATGGGATAAATGTAATTTTAACGTTGAGCTGTTGAAAGGCAAAAGATTAATATTGAAGCACAAAATAACTATTACTTTGCCTACCTGAGCTTGTACTTGTAGTGAGTCTCATACTGACGGGTGGGTGAACGTAGCTGTTGAAAACTGGTGGAAAACTGCATCTGTTGCTCCCGATTGCAGCGGTGTAGGTTGGATTGTAGATCGTCGGGTAGCAGCTGCTTTGTAAGGCCAGTTGTAACAGGAACGGGTAATAGTGATTGCCTTGCATGTTGCTTCGTTCTCGTTCGGCTGTTCCGAAGTGCGGACTGACGGGGCTGCAGGGTTGCGGTGAACTGCAGACCGGTGATGCAGTCCCGTCCGAAGTTTGGTCGGTGCACGAATCATGCAGAATACTATCTATGGAAAATTTCAATGAAGGGGAAGAAGTTTGCTCCATTGTCTGGAAAATATATTTTGGGACAGACATTCGCTATTGCAACGAATAGCATGCGGAGGCTTTTTTTATAGTACGTGGAGACGCGGAAGCAGATGTGGGGGTGGGGCTCGTTACGGTTGAGTTACCATGGTTACTTAATGTCGGCACGAGTTGCAGTCTGAGTTGCAACATACACTGATACAGTAGTCATACTGCGCCACTGTGCCTTGGTCCACTGCGTCATTGAGATAAAGAAATGGCGACTACTGAGTTTATGAAGAGTACAAATTCAGAGAAGCTGTATCTGGATCGTAAGGTAGAACTATTGCGCGATAATATTCTATTTACGTGAAGCTCATCCTAATTTGTTCCCCAGACCACTCTTCCGCGTGCCGATACTGAAAGCGATCGGTGCTGCGGAGGCTGGGCTTGGGTCCCCACTAGCATGTATAGGCCTATACATGTCCATCTCACTCATATTAAACATGGATAATATTATCTATGCTCATAAACTCCTGCGCATGTCTTGCTCTGTGGAAATAAAACCAAGGCCCTAACCCCCTTTCCACTTGCCCTCTTCTCCCTCCTCCCACCCTGGCCCCTCCCTCCCCCCTCCTGGACCTCCTCCCACCCTGGCCCCTCCCTCCTCCTCTCCTGTTCCCTCTCTTCTCCTCCTGCCCCTCCTCCTGCCCTGGTCCCAGGCCTGCATGCAGGAGAAGGTGGCACAGAAGGCTGCAGAGAAAGGAGTACTGCTAGTGAGGGTTCACGACCTCCCTACCTCCGGGGGGATACTTGGCGAGAGACAGAGACGATGGCTGGAAACTGCACCCTACGACAACTCCACTGAAAACCCAGTTCTCTACAAGTTAGTTAGTATGCCTAATTTACAAAGGTCTAGTAGCGAACATGTGATAAATATTCCCATCAGACACAGTGTAGAGGCGGCAAAGCCTTCAACTCAAGCGACAGAGAGGGAGTCAGCACGTCTGGAAGTACAGAGTCTTCCCGACAAGCCAGGTTAGTTACTCACTGTACTGAGCAATGTGGCTAGGAGCGATCGTCAGCACTTGCTGGTCTTGCCCTATGACTGCAGCTATCACCCGGGGTGGGAGTGGGGTGGTGGAGAGGATCAGGCAGAGCAGGAGGGAGAGGTGAGTGGCTCCACCAGATCTATGTCATATTCCTGTGATAGCTAGTTAATGAAAAGTCCCAAGGAAAAGAATTGTATTAGCGGGAGACTGAGGAGAAGGTGAAAGTGTGGTGGGCTGGCTCTGACAGCAGGGCAGATGGAATGGCTGTGGGATACCGTAGGCGCTGAAGAATAACGCCGGGCGTTATTTTTGCTTTCTAGTAGCGAACATGTGATAAATGTTCCCATCAGACACAGTGTAGAGGCGACACAGCCTTCACCTCAAGTGACAGAGAGGGAGTCAGCACGTCTGGAAGTACAGAGTCTTCCCGACAAGCCAGGTTAGTTACTCACTGTACTGAGCAATGTGGCTAGGAGCGATCGTCAGCACTTGCTGGTCTTGCCCTATGACTGCAGAGGTGAGTGGCTCCACCAGATCTATGTCATATTCCTGCTAGTTAATGAAAAGTCCCAAGGAAAAGAATTGTTTTAGCGGGAGACCGAGGAGAAGGTGAAAGTGTGGTGGGCTGACTCTGACAGCAGGGCAGATGGAATGGCTGTGGGATATTCACCTGTGTGTGTTCGTGCCCAGCTCTTTCGTAATAAATGGCCTAGGTATCTTGGCTGAGAAGTTAGGATACAGGACATACAACTTGTCCCGTTGGATTATTCATACAAACTACATCTCCATTCAGTTACTGCATGTGTATGTAAGGACAAACGTATCATGAGCTCATTGAACCCACTACACGGACTTATACTGCAAGTGTGCATTTCCTAATGACTTGGCTGTTGGTAGCTACTGAATAATTCAGTAGCCATCAGCCTGTCAGACTTGAAAAAAATTCTTCCCAGGCTTAGTAGTGATAGATAGATGGCTATTTGAAGGGCTCAGAAGCTGGGTGGTCTAACCCACAAGTACTGATTTTACCCCCCCCCCCCAAACTTGCTCTTAATTTTAAGAGTTTGTTCATATGCTTATAGGGTATGTATATTTTCCTGCAATTCCAGTACGTAACTTTGTGCCCATAACAGCCGGTACCGCTACTGTCAACAGTTCACAGAGATCTACATGCATAGAACAATCATTTGCAAGGCCATGCGGCTATTTATGTTTCGGGCTAGCCCCTGCGAGGGGTGGGGCTAGCCCAGTAGCCAGGTTCGAATTCATAGCGCTATCTGTAGCTACCTAACCTTTATCCTCAATGCTTGTACTATAGTGGGACGCTCTAGCCATCTGACATGCAGTTGTACTCATTCTAGGAATAATCGCACATCACCGTTACGGGTTTATAAGGCAAAATTTTTCACACATCTGACGGGAAGTCAAGGTGGCGCATTCGGTTACAGACTGGGGTCGGAACGTGGTCTCCCCATTAATCGGGTCGCGTGTTGGGAGGCGCACGCGTACAATCTGATTCTTGGCTTTCTAAGCCTATAGCCAATATGTCGGGAACTTTCCTTCGGGAACTCCGAAACTAAAAGGATGACTGGGTACGTTACAAGGCCTCCTGTGATTCCCAGCCATCGCCTATCCAGCGCTCCGGGTGTCTGACACTCCAGGAGGGATGGGAGGCTCCCTAGGCTTTTGCTTTTTTTTTTCGTTTCTTTTTTTTCTACAAGTTTTTTTTCTCCTTTTTTTCCTTCAAGCTAAGTTGTTCTCTTTATAGAAATGCCACAAAAATAATTTTACAAATTTAATTTGAATTTGATAACATTTAAAAGATATGCTATTGGCTGCTAGGCTTTTTTCCCTCCAACTTACATTGCAGTTTGTTTCTCTTTATAGAAATACCACAAATAGTCATCTATCAATCAGTACTAAGCCTGGGAAGAATTGTTTGACCAACCAGGAGCTATAGGCTTCTTTTTTCTTCGTGGCATCTGTGATCAGTGTGTGTACATCATGCATGTCCTAACACTCCCGCTTTTGTAGACATGACAAGACCATAGAAGACATGAGACAAGAGCTGGCCATTATCAATTCAGTAAGTAGAAGGATGCCATGAGTACAGTTGGCCTCATACGTAGGTTACAACCCAGACTTTTATCTCACAGCTGTAGTTGGGGAGTAGAAAGCCATGGTTGTGGGATAAAATCTGGGCGGAAAGCCTGATACGAGGCTAGAATACAGTCTTTGAGTGTTGTACTCCTGCACAGGAGCTTGAGCCTCGGATCCAGGAGGCGTCGGAGCTGGTCAAGTCACAGCTAGCGGAGAATGACAAAGGTACAGTGTACACGTGGAAACAGATACTTTACTTGTAAAGTGTAAATTTATGCAACACCACCATAATATCATAGATAATATACCTCCTAGGTAAGGGAAGGAGGTATATTATCTATGATAATATTTACTTCAGTTGGTTTAAAGGGAAAATTTCAGTTTCAATGGACAAGAAATTATAGAATAAACTCCATTAGCCAACCGAGAGAATAAAAACTATGTTGACGGTGCTACATTTCTTCACCCACCTTTGCAGTGATCACAGCAGCCTTTGCAAGGATACGTTCTGATGAGGTACATGGTGTTAGTATGCTGTGCATCGTAATGAGCACACGCTGACTTTGTGCTGAAAGCTACATGTGTAATACGGATGCTAATCATGACTGGGACCTAATCTCTCCCCTACTCCTCCTCTCAGCTCCTCCAGAGCTATTCCCTGGCCCAGCTGCAGGGTCTATGGGAAGATGTTGCCCGGCAATCTCCTCTTCGGCGGGGGAACATCAGGGATCTGGATGCCACTCTCTCCGGGGTGGAGGAAGATAGGACAAGAATGGTAGGGGTGGCTTATGGCTGAGTACTGTGAACACTGGAAGAGCTGTAGAGTTCCATTCTGCGTCTAATATACCAAACAATCTTCACTCAAGTCTCTGACAAATGCTATGCATATGACTATGCGCTACTCTTTTTTGTAAGGTGACTGAGGTGCTTCAGAGCTATGGACAGCTGCTTCAGGCGGTGGCCTACCTGCTACCCGACGACGTCCACCGGCTGGTGGAGGAGGAGGCCCACTCCATCAACCTCTCCATCCTGGCCAACAGGAGAGGCTACGCCAAGCTGTGCATGCACCTCATGAATAGTGAGTGTCTCTCGACATGTCACATGAGTCTCATGTGACTTAAATAGTTAGGCTGTCATGTGATTGGTGACTGTTACGTGGGTATTATTACATCACCAGTTGTGTTTCTGTTCAGCTGACTTCATGCGAGAGAGAGAGCAACGTCAGAAGTGGGAGGCAACAGTGACTGACTGGAGGGAGCTTCAGCGAAGAACTACTTTGGAAAAATTCCAGTATGTTAGCTATACACATTGCTCTCTACTTGAACTAGTTCAATCACACTCACACACACACACACACACATACACTCACACACGCACACACACAGTGGCTACATGGAGAGTGATGCAGTCCACAGCCCACCTGATCTAGAGACGCTTAGGGGCTTCCTTTCGGCTGAACAGGGTAGGATCAATCGTCGGCGGGAGGGGCTCCTGCAGGAGCTGGCCTCCTTGAGGCCCCCCGCAGCTACCAAGGTGGCCATGTATGAATGGATGGAAAACGTCTCAAGCCTACACAAGCAGTTAGGTGTGTGTTACAAAAGATAAAGAATTGTTCATACTTTACTCTGAAGTGTCAGCATACTTCCCTTGACTGGGCCTCTAACACTAGTTGCCAATGCTCTCACGATGATTATGCCCGTGTAAAGTGTTCCCCTTCCTCCCCCCAGCCCACATCCACGGCAGCTATCTGCTACAGATGCAGGGCTGTCTGGAGACAATGAACAGGGCTTGTGAGGAGAAAATGGAGGCTTGCAGGGTAATTATTGAAGGGGCACTCCCACACCCCTGGAAGTGGGTGGAGTCCTGGTGATGAGGCTACAGTAGTACTATGGGCTCATGAGTGTTCTATTCTCTTACAGGAATATCTCGTGTCCACTGGTGTTTACGATTCTTCCGCAGTTTACCAGGTAAGCGGCCTGCTATTCACTGAACTGACCATACTAGACCAGCTGTAGCTGTTATTCTGTCTGAGCAGATTCAAATTTCTTGCAATTTTTTCCGTGTCTGCAAACAACTGCGAGGGGAGGCCTCGGTACTGGGCTAGCCTCTAAAGCTTCTCCCACTCTACCCATGGGCCACAGGTGATGAACAAGGACTTCATTCCGTTAGTAGAGCAGCACACAGCCAAGGCCAGGGAGGAGCTGCAGAACACAGAGGTGAGTGTGTACTGTATGCTATCAGCCATGAGGTCCTGCCTTTATACACATTTAATGATGTAATGTTAAGCATTAATCTAGTAGGAGGGTGCCATGTTAGCTACATACCTGTAAGTCTTGACTAATGAATCCTCACTTCTAGGCTTACAAGTGTTCCAGACAATACCAACTTTTCTACGTTGGCACACACACACACCAGCGATCGCTGGAGCTCCTTCTCTCCTCACAACAGTCCCAGTTTCAAGCCCTCTTCCAGCTGGCCCAAGGGGCTGCCCACATTTGGGACACCCACACTACCTCCTACTGCCAACTAGAGGCCTCCTTCCAGGTAGGGCGGGAACAAACGGAAATTCATATACACATTATTTTTTTCTTACCACTTGGCTATGTCCCAGTAATGGCGTTCGCTAATTTATTAGTGGAATGATATTTTTATTGGAGTTTGTACAGAGTACGTAGCTTCATTCAGTGTTACTTCTGCTTCCCTCCCTCCCCAGGAGAGCCTGAAGAAGTGTCGCTCCCTCCATGACGGCCACAACCAGAACCTGGAGGCCAACCTGGACGTCCTGCTGGACCGCCTCAGGCAGGGAGCCTCTCAGGAGGTGGGGCCACATCAAACCAGAAAGACCTAAAGCAGCCTCATGCATTTATGCTCCAAACTTCAGTACCATTAGAGTCACTCTCACCTGTACCGGTATGCCTTGTATTCAGGTTCTGAAGCAGTACCTTGAAGAAGCCCTCAGAATGCTGGACACGATCAAAGATGGGTAAGCACTGCGTGCACGAGAGCCTGGTCTCATTCCCAGGTCTTTCTCTTGCATTCCCAGACCAACTGGTCTCGTTTCTCAGCCTCTCCACACCTGGGTAGTTAATTAAGACAAAGCCTGGGGAAAAGGCTAATGGAAGCCGCTGTCTAAATCACTGTTAGCTTCTGCTGAAATTCTCCTCCCTCCTTCCTCCCACCCTCTCCAGTTACGAGTCTTTCCACTCTGCAATGCTGCAGGAGGTCCAGCAGTGGCCCTCCATGGTACAGCAGGAGCTGGACTCCTACGACGCCAGCCTCTGCAAGTACCTCCGGGTCGACAGAACCGCTAAGGTGGGATCATTTGGAACCTTTTGCTTGCCCAGACAGAAAAGTGTAGTAGTAAATTGAATTCTTATTTCTTCTTGCTTTTATGAGGATGCACAGTCCTTGGCCAAGGTTTTGAATGCTGAAGGGGGGGTGGGAGAGTTGGCCTGCTATTAACAAGCCTACCTATTTAGCCTCATTCTCAGGGCTCCCGCAAGAGCCTGGGAATGAGGCTACCCACCTGTCCTGATTCTCAAGGTCGGGCATCCAGTAAAACCTTGCTCCTAATCTTTCACCCCTTGTTTGCATGAACTACAAGGAGAGAGCCTGGAAACAAGCTACGTATTAAAAGAGTATGTACTAATATGGACCATGAACCTTCCTCCCAGAATAAGTAACCATGTCACTGTTGTCCTCTCCCATGTACAGAAGAAGAAAGGCAAGACCCAGCCCTCTCGTACGACCTCTGACCTTTCTCCCTCCCAAAGTAGGACTGACAGTCGGAGTGGAGGGGGAAGGAAGACCAAGATGGGGGGCAAGGCCAGGCTCTCCAGGACTGGCTCAGTGAGTGTTAGCACACACACTTACACACACACATACTTACAGGTACATGTCAACATAAGCATGCACACACACACACACACACATGCATACGCACATGCACACAAATACACATACACATACACACACACACTCATATACACGCACACACACACACACACACACACACACACACACACACACGCACAGGTAACATCGGAGCAGTCCAGTACACTTCCAGCCATCGTAGAAGAGCTCGTAACAAGCCAGGGTACCTCCTTCTACCTGCACATCACTCCCGACCACACCCCCTCTGGCCCTGGTACCTTCCTCACACAGGACGAGGGTAAGGAGAGACGGCCATCATCAAATGATGCAACACGTTGACCTAAGAAATCCTCCTCCACAGAAAGCGAGGGTGCTATTCTGACCTCAGCTATGGAGGGCATAGCCATACCAGACAAGGCCTTTGTTGAAGCCAGGAAGGGGTAAGTATGGGGTAATACTCTATGATTGGCTTGGCAGTATCTCTTGTGTTGTGGTAGAAAGGTCAGGTGATAAGTGTGGGGGGAGAGGTATATCCTGTGTAGTTCTCTCCATTGGATATGTTGCTTACATTTAAGACCCTATTGACAGGTTAGGTAGACCCTATGATCCATACTTCTTCTGCTATCCCTATCTTGGACTCCGCCCTTCTTCCTCTCCTCCCTGTTAGGTTAAGGTTGTCCTTCCTGGATCACCTGGAGCAGTGGAAGGCTGAGATGGGGTGGCAGGCGACAGACACTGTCACTGGCAAGGTACAGACTACATGGAGGGGAATGTTGTCCTTATTATTCAAGGACTACCACCCGAGTGTCTTGTACATGTACGTTGCTTTCCCTTTCCAGGAGGAAGAGGCACACACTGAGTTGGAGCTCAGGCTGCACCTGCATGAGCCACGCCCCTCCAGGATCGAGCAGGACATTCACAATGTCAGGGCAGGTAGGTCGGCTCCACTGCATTCCTCATTATGAGTACAAGTAGCCGTGCTCGCTTCAGCTACTTGCTTCGCTACCTGCTTGCCTCACGGTCACAACCCTCGGAGGGGTCTGTCAGGATGTAGGTCAAAGTCACTTGCTTCAGCTTAGCTCTTTGCTCACTTCACTTGCAACCTTCTGTCAGTGCTGTACTTGCAGATTCTCACACATTCGTGCATGATTAGATGACGTCACATTCATGACACACAGACAATACAAGAGCATGGGTCCTTAAATAGTACACTTTATGATGACAGAACTTAGGAGTGAGCACATGACCAACTCATCTACCTGATTGACCAAACACTTCTGTCGACCTCCTCATGTAGCTGAGCTGGTGGCCCATCGGGACCGCGTGAGCAGACATGCCCAGGGGGTGGTGGCCGCCGTGAAGGAGCAGAAGGGTCTAGTGCAGACCCTGCACGAGGGACTGCAGGAAGAGGTAACAGTTGACCCCACCCACCAGACTCTGGAATAGAGGGTGTTTGAATGAATTACTAACCATTTGCATACTTTATTAACCAAATGTTCTTAGACGGAGAAGTTCTCCAAGCAGTTGGTATCACTGGAAACAGCCTTGAGCACTGCTAGCAAGATGAGTGGGTGAGTTATGCAACGTGTTTCAGTATGTACACTTACTGGTACCAACTGAGGCTTTATTTGGTACACTCGATCACTGGCTCTTGACTAACTGTTGTTGTGTGTCTACAGGCTCCTTAAAGTAAAGGCACAGGCTCAGGAGATGCTAGAGAAGGTAACATAATACAGTGTATCAGGAGTGGGAACAAGTTAAGAGTTTCCACATGTTCACAGCCAAGCTATTTTACTGTATGCAAGTACACACACCACCACACACACCATACATAATATACTCTCTCTCTGTCTCTCTCTCTCTCTTAGCACCTACAGTCACTCTCTGACATTGCCAGTCGTTACCAGAACTCCTCTGAGGCCACCATCGCTGCCTTGGCTGCCTCCAACACCAGCTTCAGGGCCTCTCTCAGGTGGGGAGCAGCAGTGGGCTTTGTAATCATGTACTTTTTGCTATACCACCATGTTTGCCATCTGCTGTCCTGTTTCAGGCTGTTCTCTGAAGGTGGCAACTACTGCCCTGAAGAGATCGAAGTCTTCAGCAAGAAGCTAGTGAGTACCTGACTATGATTAGAGTGAGGGGATGACTGAGTCACACCTCCTTCCCCGCCCTCCCCCACTCCCAGGACAAGCTGACAGCCAAGCTGGCGACTGCCCAGGCCTTCGTCTCTGGTGAGGTGGAGGCAGTCTCACGGCAGCAGAGGACAGCCACAGAAGAAACCATGGCCAAGTTCCAAGCTCAGTGAGTCAGAACAGCCAGACAGTTGCACTGTCATCCTGTTCAACTTTTACCATCGCCATGGACATGTTACTATATTTGGGCAAGGGTAGAAGTATTCTCCGTTTCCTGTCTTCACATGTAGGTTCCAGTTGCACGCCACAGACCTGTCCTTCCTGGAGGGTGTGTCCCGTGTGCTGACACACACCCAGGTGAGGGTGAAGAGCGAGGTGGCCGCCAGCAACACCCAGGCCAGGGAACTGGGGCGGGGTATCGCCCAGCTGGGAGAGGGGCTGGAGGCCTGCTCCAACCCTGGGCCTGACACACAGGTATATGTGTTCGTAAACTGTTCCTCATAACCCCACTAACTCATTATACATACATGTACATATAACTCAATACTATCTGAACAGCTAGACTCCTGTACTGACACACAGTGTATCACTCCCCCTCCCCAGCCAGTGGAGGTCCAAACACTGTTGGACTCTCTCCCTGCTCTCTTCGAGGCCTGCTCCTCCCGTATGGCTTACCTGCACTGCAAGGCCAGCGTCTACCGTGGGGCAAGGGTCGGCTTCCACAAAGAGGTGTCCAGCATGCCCATATCGGCTGTCAATGGTGCCAAGAGCATTCAAGAGTGAGTAGGGAACGGTGCTCAAGTACTGGCTCAATGTTGTCATGATATGTTTTTGATTTGTGCTTTCAAGGTACACCAGTGCTAAGAAGAGGTTTGGACTTGATGTGGAGATTACTGGAGGCAGACAGACAAGACCAGGTGTGGCCTACGTAGTAGTACCGTGAGCCACTCTCCACTGCTTAGGCTGTGAGAGCCTTTGAAGGGGAAGGAGGCTCCTTAGGGCTGTCTGTAGACCTGGTTACCTCACTGGTAGCTGTGGTTGCTTATGTCCTTGCAGGCTCTTTGTGCTCTACGGTGTCTGCTCAGGAAGAGCAGCAGAGGAAGTCTGGCAGGCAAAGGTGAGTGGAGGACTCTGTGGTGTGGAGGGTGGTACGATGACAGACTTCTCCGCCCTCAGTCGCAAGAAGCAGCCGGCAGTTGAGAGGAAGAACATCACTTTTGGTATCGGGGGAGGGGAGGACGGGAGCGAGTGAGTTGTACACTACCCAGCTCTGAAGGAGTCTCATTACGTCATGTCCCTTGTTCTCTTCAGCTGCTTCTTGCCAAAGATTCGCACCATTCTGAAAGATTCCCACAAAGAGCTGTACAACATGACTGAGGTAAGGGAGCAGTTACTTGTGTGGGCATTTGTACATTGGGACAGTATGTTAGGTCGGTAGTCATTCCTCTGTCTGGTGTTGAAGCCTTGTTGAGTTAGGGGGAGGGCTCGGCTGTCCATTGAAAGCCTTCTGGTCCCTCTCTCTCTTGCAGTCGTTCTACCAACAGAAGGGTACTCGTCCAGTGACAAGGCCACAGGAGGTGAAGGAGACGTTTGAGGCCTGCATGGACACCCTCATCGAGCGGACCCAGGCCTACCGCCAGCAGGCAGAAGACTACAGGAACGACTGCATAGAAGGTATACATCCAGGAAATTTGATGTTTACCAGTTCTGACGTTAGGAGTTTGATCGCTAATTATAAGGACTTTGGTTTTCCTCCCACAACACACACAGAGTTCCGCTCACAGCTGGAGTCCCTCCTCTCCCTACTGATGGAGATCCCTCGGCTGGTGTTTGGGAGGGCGGGGCAGAAGCATCGGGGTGGGGCCAGGGAGGACAGGGAGCGGCTGACAGAGGCCCACAGGAAGTGGAAAGAAGCCATGGCAGCTGAAAAGGTGGGCCAGTGTCTGTGGCAGTTTAGTTTGGGCATCAGTTTCAACCCTTTCCTCCCTCCCACTTACAGTCATCCAATGAGGCCTCCTTGCGTCCCTCCCTGGGACATCCATCCCAGCGAGAACAGCTGGAGAGGCTGTGTGTCAAAGAGCAGGAACGACATGCCAGATGCCTGAGGGACATCCAGAGCCACGCCCACACCCTGAGGGTAAGATATTGTATGGTCCTTGTAGTCAGCAGTGGTCTCATACTCAGATTTGGTACTGGGAGTGTGTTCAAACTCAGATTCATATGGTAATGTCCGTACAGGAGAGTGAGTGTTCCCATGCAAAGGCATTCATCCAGGAGCTTGTTACATCCACCAACTCACTGCTGTCTCTGTTTGACTCTGTCATCTCCACCAGCGAGGTCATCCCGGGAAGTGAGTTTTACCTAATGGATCTACTTTATCACAAGGTTCTAATTTTGCTGTATTTTTGGGGCTATCGTAACTTCACGATTTATCCATATTGTAATCAAATTGTAGTGCTGAATTCACTGGCTGCAGCAGCCAGCTAGCCTCATTCCCAGGCCCCACTGCCCAGTGAATTTTGCCGTGTTTTTTCAATGTACGAAAAACGCTGGGTAGTGGAGCCTGGGAACGAGGCTAGCAGCCAGCCCTAGAATGTCAGCCACTAACTGGATCCCATGATTCAACTTGGGCAGGTGGGAGACTGAAGGTGAAGCCGCCAGTGGAGCAGCTGCTGAGGCAGCACGTGAGGCCACAACACAGAGCCAAAGGTACACAGAACACGGAACTGGTCCAAAATAGTACCCCAAACATGGAAGGCACATGTGGTGTAGCCAGATAGAGTGGTGCCTGCTGTACACCTGTAGCTGGTGTAGTAGTGTTCTTGTCAGTGACCACAGTCATGACATTTGTCGTGAGGTGGCTAGTGAGAAGCTGACACTGACACCATTGTGCTTCTGTTTCCTCCTGTGATGTCAGAAGAGGAGTCCAGACCTGCACAGCCTCCAGCCACTGCTGGGAAGGGTACATGGCCAGGACTGCCGGAGTCTGAGCTGAGGGCTCTCTGGGAAGTCACATGCCCCCAGGGTGATGGAGCCGAGAGCAAGATGAAATTACTGGCACCGTGGATGGAGGGTGAGGGGTGTGGTCTTACAGAGGAAGTCTCCACCCAGAAGAGTACTGCTGCTCACGAGGCCATGGTCCGGGAGAGGGACAAGGCTTTCCAGGTGGGAGGGGCTAACTTTGTAGCACTGCTTGTTCATTTTGTGTGTTGCCAGCTATGTTCTATTATTGTACAATACACCTATATATCTATTGTAGCCTCATTCTGAGGCTCCAACTCCTTTGAAAGCTGGGGGATGGAGTATCAAATAAGGTTACATTTGGCAATAGTTTTGGGGTTAAACCTAACTACCCTTGGTGGATCCAGTGGTGGGGTGGGTTGGTTGTTGTTCTCTCGACACTGTGCTCTGGGCAGCATACACAATGTGTGACAGTGAAATCTGTGTAATAATGCTTTCTTTTCCCTCCTTCCCAGGAGTGTGTGCTGACCACCAAGGCTGAGCTGGAGGGGGTCGGTCAGAGGGAGTGGGAGGAGAGGACCAGTGAGGAGAGGTGGGACAGCAACTGGAGGACAGCAGCAGAGAAGGTCAAGGAACTCTACACCTAGTACGGCACAGTGCAGCAGAGAACTTGCCTATAGATGTATATTTTATTTATGTGTGTCTGTCTGCCTACGTGTCTGTCATTTTTCGCGTATGCGCATTAATTGTGGTACCTAAGAGGGGCGTAGCTGGTCTCGTGCCCAGACTTTAAAAAAAGAAAATGGCGACTAAGAAGCCTGAGACGCAAGTACCTCCTTGGCTTCTACAGCACTATGTAAGTCACGGGCTGCATGTACCTGGGCCTTCCCTTCATGCTTTATTAAAGTTGTAAATGCATTTGAGGATGAATGGGGAGAACTATTACTTTCCTAAAGAGTCTTGAATACTTGTCATTATTCCGAGCGAAGCGAGGCTATACTCCAGTTCGATTGACCTTTTTTTCGTCGTCGTCGTCGTCGTAACCTGTTCCAGCCAGTTCTCCTGGTATAGCCTATCAAGCACATAGCGAACACTTACCTTCGCTATAAAACTCCTAACGGGGAGACTTGGAAGCGATCACCATCACAGTAAGCTTGCTTCGGCCTCTGGTCTTCTAGGCACATAATAGCAAGTAGCCATTTTGTTTTGTGGGTGTGTGTTTGACCTTTTTCATTTGTGGGTGGGTGCTATGGGCGTGCCATGTGTCACAAGCAGCTTCTGGTGAATACTTGACATTATTGTAAGAGATGGATGTTGGGGGATCACTGTTTTGTTTCCTCTCTAGGCATCTCCGTCTCCATTGTGGGGTTGAATAGAAGTCTGGGAGGGTGCAAATTGTATCTGCTCTAAATACATTTGTTATGCATGCCTCCCCAGTGAAAGTAGCTACCCCCCACAATATGAGTTGGGATTTCTGGACAGACTTTACACTCTAGCTCCACTTTGGTAACTCGGGGTAATTTTGAATAAAGATTGTGTCTGCAAACCTTGTTACATGTAGCAGTTACTGAAGGTTTTCTACTCGAGAGGGTTCTCTAGCCTTTGGACCTCGAGCAGCATAAATTTGGATTGCTTTACATTTACAGACTTATTAGCAGTACGTAATTCTGACTAATTGGCAAATTAATTAATGCCTCCTTCCACTTTCAAATCAGTTGTTTCATGGCATACACTATTGATGGGACTATCCGGGTACTTTCCATGGTTGAAGTGGTGGATCACATGTACTTGAAGTATTCAGAATCACCTGGACTTACCTTACTAGCTGGAGTAAAGCTGCTCACAGATAAACTGCTAAAAGATGGCACAACCTGCACTGTAATTTTGGTGCAAATCCACTTTAACAATAGGACCAGATTTTGAACTCCACTCCAGTCTTCGGTATACTTAGTATTCGGTTTAATGGAAATTCCATCCAAGCCTGATTGGTCAGATAATACAACAGTTCGCTATTATGAACTTTGTTTCGATTGTTTTAAGTGGTCTGGGAGGAGGGTTTGATTAGCTAAAGTTCGTACAGGCAGGCATCGCAGTCTATTACAAAGTTTTCTGGGGTTACTAGCTCCAGCCACTGGTAGTTGTCTTGCTGTAGCTAAGTCCATCAGATGTGTGCACTGAGAAGTGAAGACAAAAGACAGATACCCGGTATAGCTATTTAGTATTCAAGCCTGTACCACGGTTGTCGACCTCGGAAATGATTAGCTATGACTGAGAGTCACTGAGTCTGTATCAGTGTCTGCCATTCACTACTCCAGCCACTGGTAGTTGTCTTGCTATAGCTAGGTCCATGTGTGCACTGAGAAGTGAAGACAAAAGACAGATACCCGGTATAGCTATTTAGTATTCAAGCCTGTACCACGGTTGTCGACCTCGGAAATGATTAGCTATGACTGAGAGTCACTGAGTCTGTATCAGTGTCTGCCATTCACTACAAAACCTAGCACTGGTTGTTTATAGACCCATAGGTCTTGTGGGCGTCATTTAGAAAATTGTGCGTTATCCAACTAATGACACTTACCGCGATGTGGCACTGAACCTGATGAACTCATGGCTGGCCCATACTTCCATTAAACTGTAATGAGATACTGTTTTAGAAGGTACCTCTCCAAATAACATGTCCTTGAGATCCCGAAGGAACCTTTTTCACCCCAAATTTAAGGAAGCATCCTTTAGTGCAGTAATTTTTATCAGCACCTTAGTTAATTACAGCAGAGCGGAATTCATTTCTAGACCCACTCAACCTGACAGTGTAATTTTTGGCTGCCGTATCTTGCTTCTTCAAAAAATGTTTCGTGAGTGGTAAACCCCATTTTTTCCATGTATTAGTTATTGTATGGTTGCGAGTGCCATATGGCAAATAATGGTACTGCGTGACGTCATGGCACAAGCAACCATACAAGAACTAATTTGTACCATCATGATGGTGAACAGCAAAACCCAAGTAGGTACTTACAGCATTTTCGGATGCGTGTACTTAAATTAATGCACAGTATTATACAGATATATACATGTATCTCCATAACGCTAGGTACGATGGTTTATACAGAATCATTTGGAAATGAAGCCTTTCAGCCAAACTGCTTGGAAGATATGGGACGGAGTTCACGGCATTCTCGATCACGTGGCAATTTCTCGAAAATGGCGATGCTACCGAGGCGCGTATCTCTGGAACCGAGAGAGCTGCCAACTTCTAGTGTGGGAGTGCTTTAGTTGAAAGTTAGTATTGTACTGTGCTAAGAATCATTCATGTCTCACTACTGGTTGTCGAGATATCATAGCTTGAAACCTGGCAAAAGTTTAAATTTTTTACAAACGCGGGATATGACACTGTGTGTAGGCAGTTACGGTTACCGTGGTATAATCCAAGCTAGCACATTTTTACCACTTTGAAAGTGAAGACAGTGGCAGGTGTTCTCAGTCCTACACAAACCCAGCCAAGGAAGGACCCACTAAACGTGACAGCATAATTTTTTGCTGCTGCATTTGATCTAATTAAGGAGCCTCTTCAATAAATGTTCCATGAGTGGTAAACCCCATTTTCTCCCATTCCAAGCTAGCACATTTTACCACTTTGATCAGTATCAAAGTGAAGGCAGTGGCAGGTGTTCTCAGTCCTATGCAAACCCAGCACACCATGCTCAGGTCTGACCCACTTCCTCTGTGGTCATCCCAGCCTTGTACCCAGGCTGTCGGCAAATCTGAAATTTCATACGTGGCTATCAGTTTATCACATATGTCCAAGGGGGCGTGTACTACTGGTCACATGATCATCTAATGCCTAATGTGCATGTGAATACATTTAACCCCTTGTAGCTACAATGAATTACACGTACCAAATATAGATTTGATGGGTACTAATTTTAGCGACCTTTCAATCTCAGAGGGCATGGAGCCACTGAGGATCTTGATTCTAGTCTCACGTATCAACTCACTCACACAGATGTAAGACTACATCAATGCCGTAGTGAAACTTACCATATATGGAGTGATGGATCCTGAAGAGCCTGCATTGTTCCACCCTATGTATCTTGGATGACTATAGCAGATGGTTTTCCAACAAAACACACCGTTACCAACTATTTAGTGAGTACATTTTTATAGTACTCACTAAAATTAATAGTAGCCCTAAGGCACTCACTCAGGACATATGTGATAAACTGGTATGGCAAGTGAAGAATGATCACTAACTGTCACAGTGTCTGCCGTTGCCCTGGTATTTGCCAAAAAGTGTTTTTTAATTAGAGTCGGGTACAGTACATGTATGGCCATGTGGCCTACACTATAGTCTCCACCCCTCTCATCAGCCACACACAGCCAACACCTGATCATCACAAGGCAGAGCTCACGTGCAGTATATCCCGTAGGACACTGCAAGTGATCATAGGGTGTGGCTAGTGGGAGTGGTTACAGGGTGTGGCTAGTGGCCATAGGGTGTGGCTAGTGGGAGTGGTTACAGGGTGCGGCTAGTGGAACTAGTGGTGGTAGAGTGTGGCTGGTGGGACTACAAGTCACAATTGTCAGTAGCTTGACTAGAGTGTGTCGGTAGCTTCACTCTCAGACTGCACTGCCGGTGGTAACACATGAGCAGGCTCGTGTTTTTCTGCTGTGTACGGGCCGCTGGTCAGTGGAGCCTGAGAACGAGGCTAGGTGTGCATTATATGGAGTACCAGTACACACATCGTACAGTGCTAGTGTTTCTGGCTGGGCTCTCCTCACCTCTCACCTCTCACCCATCACTCTTCACTCATGCATCCTGTACACACCCTCACCATGTACCTCTCCCTCCCATGTGCAGGAGGACGATACAAGTGAAGACCTAAAATGTTGGCTCACCAGTGAGGTATGTGTGTTATATGTTATGTTGTGCATGTAAATCTTCGTATGGTAGCAGATTTAGTGCAGCTTAGCCTTTATTGTCTAACTACTTACTTCCTGCTGAATGACACACTGTGAAAAATATTGTGGAGGTAAAATAGGTTAACTGGATAACTCTATTCATGATCAAGTAATACATTGAAAGCTGTTAATTTGGACAGTTTTGATTTTAAACCAAACCCACGATAACATTCGTAAGGTCTAGTCATTTACTTTAAGTTGACTATTATTTGCAGGTACTAATTTTAGCGTAATTTAATGAATTGGAAAATAGCATAGTATTGCAAAATTTATTTTTCAAAATTAAGTAATAGTCACCTTAAGGTACAACAAGGCATACCAGTAGTACTGATGAGCTAAACAACCTTATTGAATACCTAATTACATTACAGCTGGTGATGGTATTTTAGACAAATAATAGGATTACCTTAGCCTCATTCCCAGTCCCTCCTGCCCCAGCTTTTATCTCGCAGCCGTTGAGACAAAGTGAGGGGGAAAGGCCTGGTACCAATTATCGCGTGCCGTGACGTATGTACGCATTGGGTGGACTTTTATGCCCACTACAATAATGCCCATACTCTAATTAAAAAGCAGCAGCACAAAAGTTCCAGAGAGGCCGAAATGGCATGACCGAAGATTGTTAATTGTTCTTGGTCAGTGACAAGCCCAGACTGACAGCGCTTATGGCAGCAAAGACAATGAAAGTAGGAGTGCCTCACACTTAGTCTCGTGGGCCCATGAGACTATATACCTCACACTGTCATGGCCTCTCACCTGCCATCACTAATGATCAGGCCGGTCCTTTCAGCCACGGATACTCCTGTGATACAGCAAATTTGCATCCTTGCCTCGATACAAGACCGATATTTGTAAGGTACAATACCTAGTCATTTACTTTAAGGTGACTATTATTTGCAGGTACTAATATAATTTATTCGAATTGCATAGTATTGCTAAGCAAAACTATATTATTCGAAATTAAGTAATAGTCACTAAGAAGGCACACCAGTAGGATAAAAGTACTGATGAGCTAAGCAACCTTATTGAATACCTAGTTTTGTTGCGTTTCTGTGTGTTTGTACGTGTGGCCACGCTGCCAGCCTACCGTTTTTGCCAAAATGGCGCTAGGGTCGGGCTAGACGGGTAGCTACCGTGGCTATTAGCTGTTGTTCATGTCTGTTACAATTGCTGGGAGTGTTTCACCACTTGTAGCTACTATTTTGCGTTGTGAAAGCTTGCTAGCTACCCAGTTTATCGCGTCGTGCTGAACAGCACCTTTCGAACCTTCTGGCGAGCAGTAGCTTGCCTTGCAGTTCTTGATGCTTTGGCAACTCTTGTCAGAATGACTTAGGCATATTATAAGATAGATAGACCACTGCGTAGCGGGGTGTATGACCCGTTATCTACCTTGGGGAAAAATTATCTCCCTTGGAAGCCTCGGAAGTACCTCGGGCTTCGCCCTCGTACTTCCTCGGCTTCCGCGGGAGATAATTTTCCCCGCGGTAGATAACGGGCCATACACCCCGCTACGCAGTGATCTATCCTATACTTATTGAATACCTATAATTACATTATAGCTGGTGATGGTATTTTTGACAAATACATGTAATAGGATTACCTTAGCCTCGTTCCCAGTCCCTCCTGCCCCAGCTTTTATCTTGCAGCCATGGAAAAAAGTGAAGGCGAAAGGCCTGGTACCAATTATGACGTGCCGTGACCTATGTACGCATTGGGTGGACTTTTATGCCCACTAGACTAATGCCCATACTCTAATTAAAAAGCAGCAGCACAAAAGTTCCAGAGAGGCCGAAATGGCATGACCGAAGATTGTTAATTGTTCTTGGTCAGCGACAAGCCCAGACTGACAGCGCTTATGGCAGCAAAGACAATGAAAGTAGGAGTGCCTCACACTTAGTCTCGTGGGCCCATGAGACTATATACCTCACACTGTCATGGCTTCTCACCTGCCATCACTAATGATCAGGCCAGTCCTTTCAGCCACGGATACTCCTGTGATACAGCAAATTTGCATCCCTGCCTCGATACAAGACCGAAACTGTCACTTGTAAGTCTAAATAGTTAGCTACGTCGACACTGGTACAGGCAAAGCAATTAGTGCATGAGCATATAAGTCCACCCTATGTGTACGTACGTCACGGCCCATAATAATTAGTACCTTCCCCCTCACTTTTTCGCCACGACTATGTAAAAACTGGAGTGGGAAGGACTGGGAACGAGGCTAGGATCACCTATGGGTACAGACTGTACCAGCTGTATTAAATTTGTGTGTGTGCAGTAGTTTTGGCAGTACAAGTACTAGAGAGCTTGAAACATGGAAAGGGAAGTTGCTCTGGGTGGAAGTTGAAACTTCTGTACAGTTTAGAAAATTTATGAGTATTCAATCTTTGATGTAGCTAGTGCTAATGAGTACTCAGAACGTGATAGTAACCTCCAAGCCAGTTTCTAATCAGTTAGTCACCTAGCTCCATTTTCTAAGCCAAGAAATGAAGTTACTAAGTTGTTTTGAGCACCCATGGGACACTAATTGGCTTCAGCACAACCCACTTGACCTTGTCTCATGTCAAATACCCTGGTTTTTAATTAACCCTATTGTACTCATGCCCTGGGGAGCTTCCTCCGCTGGTCAAGATTGCTTTACTTTTTTGTGATTGTATGTTTGTGCATCTGCACTTATCACTTGCACATAAAAATGACGTCATGTGTTACTATGCAACTGTAGTGTACTAGTACAATGGAAGCCACATGTACGTACTGGAAGTATGCAGGCAAAGCTTTTGGCTTCTGGTTCTCATGTCCTTGGACTTCATTTATTCCTAGGTCGTAGTATGCAAATTTTACCTGTAGGTCGGTTTAAGGTTGAACTTCATTTATTCCTAGGTTGTAGTATGTGTATCTTTGGTGTTAAGGTTTCTTTGGTGTTACGTGGTACAGGCATATGGTTTTTGTGAGTACTCATGTATTAGCCACAGTCTCTGACCTAGCCTCGTACCCAGGCCACATCTCGTTGAAAATTTATTTTTGGCTGGGGGTGTGGCCAGGGTACGAGGCTATCTCTGACCAAATTGGATGTAGGTGGATTAATTAGCAGATCACATGACATGTCCTGTACTGTTATCCTGATGCTAATCAGATGGGTAGCTAGAGGGTCCTGCAGCCTAGCCCGGCCCGGGAGACCCATTCCACCATTACTGTGTCCCTCACTACAAGACCTGTTTGGCAGTGGGCGGAGTCCCATGCAGGACTGTCCACAGTATAGTCTGTGTTTGATAGAGTACCAGTGCATGTAGTGGGTGTGGTCTGTTTGATTAGTTTTCGAGGACTACCCCTCTCCCCTCGTCTACGTACCCTGCACACCCTCACCATGTATCTCTCTCTCACTCATCTGCAGGGGTTGAGACCTGAAGTGCGTGAAGCCATGAAACAAATATTGGTATGTGTATTATATCATAGAAAATTGATTATGTAACAACTACCAAAATGGCTGTTGTAGTGGCTGGAGAACTAGCATCGTTCTTATTTTTACTCAACCACTGGGCGCTCTCAAATACTTCTCCCCTAAAGTCTGCAATCATACAGTGTGTGTGTGTTGCTAGGACCTGTTTTCAGTCCATGTACAGTACTCTGTTACTGTGGTTACAGGTTGCTAATTAGCTACTGCTGACTCAGCAGTGTACCTTGGGGTAGTAGGTTGCTCTGAAGGAGTTAGGTGTAGCTGGTGACTGGAGTCAGAATGTCCACCCTTGATCCTAGCCTTGTCCTCTGACCTCTGACGGTAGAAATCTTGCTAAGAATGCTAGCGGTTAGTCCAATACTGTTACTAGCTTCTTTACACAGCCAGTATATATCCAGATCATACCTATAAGCCAGTACACGTAACGTTCATCAACACTGCAAAGCCTTTCTTACAGGAATGTATATAGCAAAGCACTGATCACGGCTGGAAACGGCCTTCATGCACCTGCTTACTGATATCGAATGGCTTTCAACACTACCTCCGTAGCCCTGAGAAGCATTATATTTCAAGCATACAACACTGGCAAACACGACGCAGTAAAGTTTTCCAATTTTGTTAACTTACTTAGAGAGCATTTCAGGCGATCCTAGCTAGCCAGTCTACTGCACTACTTGCTGCTTTAATTTATGCACACATCTACCAAAGATATTCGGGATTTATCACTTGGGAAAATAATAATTATGTCATGTGATTTTTGAATGATGTCACAGCCTCTTCCAACCTCCTCTGCATTATCACCTTTGACTCAATTATAATTGGGATTTGGGCAACATACAGGCAGCCAGACAAAGCAAGTAAACACAAGCACACTCAGACCTCCAGCAAACACACCATAGCTACCATATTGATAAATGCTAGGATGAGCCAAATATTTATTAGGACATGTGGCCAGCATGCCCATGAAAACAACCTCTCCATTGAGGAGAGGAAAACCAAACTGAAAACCCCATCCCAGAATACAACACAGTGTAGGTCATTTCTTGAGCTGGTTGACCTAAGTTAGCAGCCAAGCTACCACCCAGGTAGCAGAATGTACTCCTTAGACCCGCAGGCCATCAGATAAAGGAGCAAGCTTGCAGGAGAGCAGTAACAAACTCACAGAAAAGCGCGTGCAGGGAAGAGAGACAAGCATAAATACAATTGATGAAAGTTTGCTTTACTAGAGAGCTACAGCTGCTAGGGATGTCTACAGCCCTGAAAGTATCCCCTTATGTATACACGTGATGCCACAGCAACCCAACAAGTAAACATGCACTCCACATGCACCAGACAATTTCAGATCTTCTGAGATCATTTTCTGGTGCAATTCTGGGTAAAATAGCAAGAGTTGGACGACCTGCTGCAAAACTTAGTCATACTCCTTTCTAGCTATACTAGACTAGCCATAACCTGTATGTATTTGGTTCAGTGTCACTGGAATAATTGAATGAGAAATCTGGTGTCCCATGGCCAGCCAGTGCAACCTTACTCCATCTCCACTCCACTGCTTTCTCTTCTGTGGAATGGAGACTGGGAACCAGACTAAGTCATTGCAGGGCTGCCTAAGGCTATTCTTGGTTGCGCAGCTCAAAATAGCTCATCATGTATCACTAGTGCTGACTGGAGATTCAAGGGTTACTGTTACACAAGGTTTGTAGAGAAACCTGAAGTGTTCTGAGCATGGTAGTCATACAAAGATAGCCTCAGTGAGTTCTGGAAGGCATTGTGTAGAATTGGGTAGAGTGATAGCCTTGTTTCCGATTGCCGTTTAGCATGTTAAGAGCATCACACCACCCTTTCACTACAAGTGGCCTAAGCCATGAGTGAAGTCCTGGGAATGAAGCTACTACATCCAAGTCTGTTCTGAACTGAGGAACTCCAAAAACTTCAGTACTGTTGTTTTTGTTATATTCAGCCAGCATCCTGGATGACTACAGCTGAGAAAAAAACCTGTTGCCTTTCTTGTTCTGTGACTCTCAAGTCGTTATGGTCACAGTTTGTATAGTGTCATGTAGCAGGGGCTCATCATTCTTGGGTCGCAGACTGCCATTTTATGGCTTCATTGCAAGACCCAAGTTATCATGGCTATTGCTGGTCTTTTGGTTCCAACTTCCTCCAACATTGCTCATGTACAGTCAGTAGTGACTGTACACAACATACAGTCACTGCTGATTGTACCTTCACATGTCCAGTACATGTACATGTTGTACATGTGTGCATCATAACGCAATCTGTGGACAGACCCCCTACCATCACCACCATATCCGTCAGTGTATGCACACTTCCGCCCTCTATGGACGATTGGCCCATCTTTAAGGAGCACAAATTAAGGCTTTCGTAGCCTCATGCCCATCCCTTTTTGATCAGATTTTCTTGCAGATGTGGAGAAACTCCACAATTTCTTTTCATAAGGCCTCACTGCAAGTCCGATGTTATGAATTTGATTCCAAAGTGTCTCTAAGTCTACAGGCTAAGACAATCAGTCTTTAGGTCCAATGGAAACAAACTATAGTAGACCTGTATCATTCATACAGAGGGATGGGCTGGGGTTTCCCCCTGAGCAAGTTATTCTTCTCCCCTAGAATTAGATTTTAGCAGCAGCATACCTCCAGACCCCTAGAGATTGTGGAAGTGTGCTTCACTCACACTTAATGTTTCCTTCCCTCCTACCTGCTGATTCTGACATCTGAGATGGGTAGCTAGAGTGTCTTGCAGCCCTGCCCCGCCTTGGTAACCCGTTGTCCACCATCACTTTTATTATGGGTCAGTCCCCATCCTAGGAGGCAGAAGGTGGAGTCCATAGGCAATGCTGTTTACTGTGTAGTGTGACCAATGCAGCGCAGTATTCTGTCTGGCTAATTTTCTAATTAAAACCACTTTCACCCCTCACCCATGGCACCTATGCACACCGTCACAAGGTACCTCTTCCTCCCATGTACAGGAGCGTAGGGGAGAAGAGAGTGGATCAGAGAAGAGGAGAGGCGGGCTGGAAAAGCTAAAGGCTGAGAATGTATGTTAACAGATGAATATTGTATTGCCACCGAGCTTTATAGTAGCTGTGGTGTTTTATCACTTTTGTGTACTGTAGAGTATGTATTAAATGCCCATGGGTGGAGGCCATTAGCATCCTGCCCAATAGGGGACTGGGCGCTGAAATCCGTACTATCTGCATGCATGATGTAGTACCACCCACCACCCTGAGAGATTACAGTGCAAGTGTACCCTTTGAGGAAGTAGACACAGAGGAGGGTGTGGGTGCTAGTCATGTGGTGGGTGCTTAGTACGTACTGTACTGCACACGAGGGCCAGAGGGGCACTGCAAAGCTATATTCACATGCTAACTAAAGGCTGAGTGATAGTTGGAACAGTTTGTCATCTGCTAACAGGTCAGGTGGGCCTGGGTGAGCTGTGTTCTTGTACCTTAGTAGGTCCTGTTATGGCAGGTTTTGGACACTAATTGCAGGCCTGTAGCCGGGGGGGAGGGGGGTTTGATCGAACCCCCTTTTTTCACCAAGCTTACGTGCTGCACCACTTGAAAATGTCCAATTCGAGCTAATGAACCGCACAAGTAGCAAGTTTACGCTTCGTATGTCACTTTGTATGTCTCGCGTAGAGCAAATGGCGGCATCAGAAGAGCAGCTTTGGCCAGACAACTTAGTCCCCGGCCCATAGGATGTGTCGCAAGACGTAGTTAAATAACGTTAGTTAACTTACAGCCCGGGATTAAGCTGTCTGCTTTAAAGCTGTTCTATAGGCATCTGCTACTCGGTTAGACTTACCATCAAAACTCTGCACCAGCTGTTGTCTTTCCCAAAATGGCCGAGATACTGTGAGAGCACTTCCTGAGTAGTTGGAAAGCATACAGAGATTATCGGCTGCTGCAGCCTCTGCAGAACCGCACAGCAGCTTCGAGCACTGCCACACCTTAGTCTTAGTACACGAACCCCCTTAAGCTGGAGGCTGGCTGAATTAGAAGTGGGGACTAAGAAATTAGTGAGTCAGCACTTTTGCTGAAACTCGGGATGAGACAGCCTAACCATGTTGGTCCATTCTACAGCTGCATTTAGCTTGGCCTGACCTGTTGCCAAGTACAGCCTTGGATGATAGTCTTGTTAACCCTCGCCACGTAGGCGTGAGGGTTATTGCAATCACCTGCGTCTGTCTGTCTGTCTGTTCCACGCATATTTCAAAAAGTTCAACTTGCTGATACTTGGAATGCTGAACGACAGCAGTACGCCCTAGTGCAGTGTTAGCAAACTTCGGTAAACAGAGGCGGCTGTGTATTCAGGCTTACCGTAGGGGAGCCCCTCCCAATTTGCGAGTGGACCCTCCCTAAATCATGACGCATTTGTACGTACGAACGTAGCTGGCAATGCAATTAATTTCGCGGAAGTTTGCGGCACTAGCATTTCTGGCGAGGGTTATGCACTTTCAAAGTGCCTTTCATTGAAAATGCTTTCTGCTCTCTGTTGGTGCTCCTGCTGGTACCTAGCCTGCAGTCTGGCCTCCCTCTGAGTCTGCTCCAGTTACGCTACTGAAAGTTGGCCTGACCACCCAAACTTAGCTTGTTCCAGGCCTGAAGTGTATACCCTAAATTCTTAACTTTCGGCTTTTCTAAAACCTGAAAGAGGTATATGTATTATAAAAGAATAAGCAGACTTTACTGCACTCAAAGCTTGCTGCATGCAGGTGCTAGCATAATTTAAGCTCCTCATTTCAGCAGTTATAGTTCCAAATCCAAAAGAGGTATCAGGTAATAAAAGAACAGTTTTGAAACCGGCAGGCTTTGTTCATTCTTTCAGTATATTTAATATGCTGATGGCCCATTGCATGTAGCTCGAGACATAGGTGCGTGATAGCATAGGTTACGCTAAGAAAAGGTAACTTTTGGAATTTGTCTTATTTTAGGCCACTATAGCTCCCAATCCACGAAGGGTGTCAGGTACAATAAGCATATTTTTAGAATCAGCAGACATAGCTCTTTCATTTGGTGTAACTATTGGCTTTGTATCACCTTGCACATAAGAGCGACGCTTGGTTAAACTCGGAGTACTTTGGTAATATTTCCAAATAATGCCCAACTCCAGAGGCCCATAGCTCTGAAACTAAGGGGTGTTAGGTACAAAAAGTACAGTTCTGGAATCATCAGGCTTAGTGCATTCATCAGCTGAAATCGCTGACTTCATACCTCCTTGCATATAGATGCTATACATGATTCAATTCTGCCTACTTTGGAATTATTTCTAAATAATGCCTAACTTCAGAGGCCCATAGCTCCTAAACTAAGGCCTCACAAACGGGTATTGCTAGAATTATTGACTTTTTGTCTTTCAGATGGCGCAAGTCCCGTAATTCTAGTGCACTCTGTTATGGAGCTACAGCCGCTCAAACATACCTCACTTCCACCCGCTATTCTGACTGCCATTTTAGGCTTACCCTGGCCCCTAGCAGAAGATGCCTCAGGCCTCCGGGCGCTCAATATCAGTTTACAGCCATCCATACTCTTCGAAAACTGCAGCGACAGCGTCTGTAAACACTTTCCAGGGGGACTAGGTCCGCTCCAAAACTCGACAGCGACGTGCTACTCCATTGGCCCTTCGTAGAACCATGACATCATTGTATAAACCTACGTGGATGGAATTGCGTATACATCCGCATACGCTTCCTACCTCCTCTGGGAGGCAGTATACAGGTATAGTAAGCGAAAAACAAGAAACTGTCTGATTTTTGGTTTTCTACAACTGAAAAGGCTTTCTAACCAGTCAAGAATAGCAAAACTACCTGTAAGTGTTTATCCGCTAGGATTATGGTAGCTGTCTTACCATAGAAATTCTCTCTCCTAGTAGCTGCTTGATTTTTAATCTCAGATCTGGCCTTCAGCGCCTTTCAGAGGTAAACGGGATCGAACAATCAAACTAGTGATCACTTTCTAGGCATCTACATGGCAAAAAACCATCAGCACCGGCTTAGCCTCGTTCCCAGACTCTGAAACCACCATCTTCAATTGTACGCGTGCAACGAACGATAATACAATGATAGACGGAGTGATATTGCGGCGTAATATCCGCTAGTTTCCAAAGCCCCAGAAATCCTGGGGTAACTGAGCATGCGCAAACAGTGTGTATCAGGCTCTTTACTCCGCCCACGCAAGAGCCTGGGAACGAGGCTAAGCCCACACCTGGTCATCACAGGGCAGAGATCACATGTAGTATATCCCACAGGACACTGCAAGTGGTCATAGGGTGTGGTTAGTGGGAGTGGTCACAGGGTGTGGTTAGTGGTTGTAGGGTGTGGCTAGTGGGAGTGGTCACAGGGTGTGGTTAGTAGAACTAGTGGTCGTAGGGTGTGGCTGGTAGGACTACAAGTCACAACTGTGTCCACTGTCCCTTGTGGTCGGCCAGCAGTAGCTTCACTAGAGGGTGTCGGTAGCTTCACTCTCAGACTGCACTGCTGGTGGTAACACATGAGCAGGCTCGTGTTTTTCTGCTGTGTACAGACCACTGGTCAGTGGAGCCTGGGAACGAGGCTAGGTGTGCATTATATGGAGTACCAATGCACATATCGTACAGTGCTAGTGTTTCTGGCTGGGCTCTCCTCACCCCTCACCTCTCACCCATCACTCTTCACTCATGCATCCTGTGCACACCCTCACCATGTACCTCTCCCTCCCATGTGCAGGAGGGCTTCTCAAGTGAATCGCTAAAGTTCTTCCTCACCAATGAGGTATGTGTGTTATGTGTTATGTTGTGCATGTAAATCTTCGTATGGTAGCAGATTTATTGCAGCTTCTATCACCAAGCCTTTATTGTCTACTTACTTCCTGCTGAATGACACACTATGCAATATATTGTGGAGGTAAAATAGGTTAACTGGATAACTCTACTCATGATCAAGTAATACATTGAAAGCTGTTAATTTTGACAGTTTTGATTTTAGCACACTTTAAACTAAACCCACGATAACATTCGTAAGGTCTAGTCATTTACTTTAAGTTGACTATTATTTGCAGGTACTAATTTAGCGTAATTTAACGAATTGGAAAATAGCATAGTATTGCAAAATCTATTTTTCAAAATTAAGTAATAGTCACCTTAAGGTACAACAAGGCATACCAGTATTGAATACCTAATTACATTACTGGTGATGGTATTTTAGACAAATAATAGGATTACCTTAGCCTCGTTCCCCAGCTTTATCTCGCAGCCGTGGAGACAAAGTGAGGGGGAAAGGCCTGGTACCAATTATCACATGCCGTGACGTATGTACGCATAGGGTGGACTTATATGCCCACTAGACTAATGCCCACGCACTAATTAAAAAGCAGCAGCTCAAAAGTTGCAGAGAGGCCGAAACGTCACAACTGAAGATTATTAACTGGTCTTCGGTCAGTGACAAGCCCAGACTGTCAGCGCTTATGGCAGCAAGGACGATGAAAGTAGGAGTGCCTCACACTTAGTCTCGTTGGGCCGCGAGACTATATACCTCACACTGTCATGGCCTCTCACCTGCCATCACTAATGATCAGGCGTTCTTTAACGGTCCTTTCAGCCACGGATACTCCTGTGATACAGCAAATTTGCATCCTTGCTGGGAGTTGAGACTGCTGTACTTCTATTTTGTTTAGAAAATTTATGAATATTCAAGCTTTGATGTAGCTAGTGCTAATGAGTACTCAGAACGTGATAGTAACCTCCAAGCCAGTTTCTAATCAGTTAGTGACCTAGCTCCATTTTCTAAGCCAAGAAATGAGGTTACTGAGTTGTTTTGAGCACCCATGGGACACTAATTGGCTTCAGCACAACCCATTTGACCTTGTCTCATGTCAAATACCCTGGTTTTTAATTAACCCTATTGTACTCATGCCCTGGGGAGCTTCCTCGGCTGGTCAAGATTGCTTTACTTTTTTGGGTTTGCATGTTTGTGCATCTGCACTTATCACTTGCACATAAAAATGACGTCATGTGTTACTATGCAACTGTAGTGTACTAGTACAATGGAAGCCACATGTACGTACTGGAAGTATGCAGGCAAAGCTTTTGGCTTTTGGTTCTCGTGTCCGTGAACTTTATTTATTCCTAGGTCGTAGTATGCAAATTTTACCTGTAGGTGAGTTTAAGGTTTGTTTGGTGTTACATGGTACAGGCATATGGTTTTTGTGAGTACTCATGTATTAGCCACAGTCTCTGACCTAGCCTCGTACCCAGGCCACACCTCGTTGAAAAATATTTTTGGCTGGGGGTGTGGCCAGGGTACGAGGCTATCTCTGACCAAATTGGATGTAGGTGGATTAATTAGCAGATCACATGACATGTCCTGTACTGTTATCCTGATGCTAATCAGATGGGTAGCTAGAGGGTCCTGCAGCCTAGCCCGGCCCGGGAGACCCATTCCACCATTACTGTGTCCCTCACTACAAGACCTGTTAGGCAGTGGGCGGAGTCCCATGCAGGACTGTCCACAGTATAGTCTGTGTTTGATAGAGTACCAGTGCATGTAGTGGGTGTGGTCTGTTTGATTAGTTTTCGAGGACTACCCCTCTCCCCTCGTCTACGTACCCTGCACCCCCTCACCACGTATCTCTCTCTCACTCATCTGCAGGGGTTGAGACCTGAAGTGCGTAAAGCCATGAAGCAAATACTGGTATGTGTATTATATCATAGTAAATTGATTATGTAACAACTACCAAAATGGCTGTTGTAGTGGCTGGAGAACTAGCATCGTTCTTATTTTTACTCAACCACTGGGCGCTCTCAAATACTTCTCCCCTAAAGTCTGCAATCATACAGTGTGTGTGTGTTGCTAGGACCTGTTTTCAGTCCATGTCCTTCCCTCCCACCTGCTGATTCTAACATCTGAGATGGGTAGCTAGAGTGTCCTGCAGCCCTAGCTGCCCCACCTTGGTAACCCGTTGTCCACCATCGCTTTTAATATGGGTCAGTCCCCATCCGAGGAGGCAGAGGCGGAGTCCACAGGCAAGGCTGTTTACTGTGTAGTGTGTCCGATGCAGCGCAGTATTCTGTCTGACTCATTTTCTAATTAAAACCACTTTCACCCCTCACCCATGGCACCTATGCACACCGTCACAGGAGAGGCGGCAGCTGGAAAAGCTAAAGGCTGAGAATGTATGTTAACAGATGAATATTGTATTGCCACCGAGCTTTATAGTAGCTGTGGTGTTTTATCACTTTTGTGTACTGTAGAGTATGTATTAAATGCCCATGGGTGGAGGCCATTAGCATCCTGCCCAATAGGGGACTGGGCGCTGAAATCCGTACTATCTGCATGCATGATGTAGTACCCACCCACCACCCTGAGAGATTACAGTGCAAGTGTACCCTTTGAGGAAGTAGACACAGAGGAGGGTGTGGGTGCTAGTCATGTGGTGGGTGCTTAGTACGTACTGTACTGCACACGAGGGCCAGAGGGGCACTGCAAAGCTATATTCACATGCTAACTAAAGGCTGAGTGATAGTTGGAACAGTTTGTCATCTGCTAACAGGTCAGGTGGGCCTGGGTGAGCTGTGTTCTTGTACTTTAGTAGGTCCTGTTATGGCAGGTTTTGGACACTAATTGCAGGCCTGTAGCCAGGGGGGGGGGGGGTTTGATCGAACCCCCTTTTTTCACCAAGCTTACGTGCTGCACCACTTGAAAATGTCCAATTCGAGCTAATGAACCGCACAAGTAGCAAGTTTACGCTTCGTATGTCACTTTGTATGTCTCGCGTAGAGCAAATGGCGGCATCAGAAGAGCAGCTTTGGCCAGACAACTTAGTCCCCGGCCCATAGGATGTGTCGCAAGACGTAGTTAAATAACGTTAGTTAACTTACAGCCCGGGATTAAGCTGTCTGCTTTAAAGCTGTTCTATAGGCATCTGCTACTCGGTTAGACTTACCATCAAAACTCTGCACCAGCTGTTGTCTTTCCCAAAATGGCCGAGATACTGTGAGAGCACTTCCTGAGTAGTTGGAAAGCATACAGAGATTATCGGCTGCTGCAGCCTCTGCAGAACCGCACAGCAGCTTCGAGCACTGCCACACCTTAGTCTTAGTACACGAACCCCCTTAAGCTGGAGGCTGGCTGAATTAGAAGTGGGGACTAAGAAATTAGTGAGTCAGCACTTTTGCTGAAACTCGGGATGAGACAGCCTAACCATGTTGGTCCATTCTACAGCTGCATTTAGCTTGGCCTGACCTGTTGCCAAGTACAGCCTTGGATGATAGTCTTGTTAACCCTCGCCGCGTAGGCGTGAGGGTTATTGCAATCACCTGCGTCTGTCTGTCTGTCTGTTCCACGCATATTTCAAAAAGTTCAACTGCAACGATGCTGATACTTGGAATGCTGAACGACAGCAGTACGCCCTAGTGCAGTGTTAGCAAACTTCGGTAAACAGAGGCGGCTGTGTATGCCGGCTTACCGCAGGCGAGCCCCTCCCAACTTTCGAGTGGACCCTCCCTCAAAATTTCAAAAAGTTCAACTGCAACGATGCTGATACTTGGAATGCTGGACGACAGCAGTACGCCCTAGTGCAGTGTTAGCAAACTTCGGTAAACAGAGGCGGCTGTGTATTCAGGCTTACCGCAGGGGAGCCCCTCCCAATTTTCGAGTGGACCCTCCCTCAATTGTGACGCATATGTACGTACGAACGAAGCTGGCAATGCAATTAATTTCGCGGAAGTTTGCGGCACTAGCATTTCTGGCGAGGGTTATGCACTTTCAAAGTGCCTTTCATTGAAAATGCTTTCTGCTCTCTGTTGGTGCTCCTGCTGGTACCTAGCCTGCAGTCTGGCCTCCCTCTGAGTCTGCTCCAGTTACGCTACTGAATGTTGGCCTGACCACCCAAACTTAGTTTGTTCCAGGCCTGAAGTGTATACCCTGAAATTCTTAACTTTCGGGGTGTTAGGTACAAAAAGTACCTGGAATCATCAGGCTTAGTGCATTCATCAGCTGAAAAGCTGACTTTACTCCTTGCACTCAAAGCTTGCATGCATGCAGGTGCTAGCATAATTTAAGCTGCCTCATTTCAGCAGTTATAGTTCCAAATACAAAAGAGGTCTCAGGTAATAAAAGAACAGTTTTGAAACCAGGCAGGCTTTGTTCAAGTCTTTCAGTATATTTAATATGCTGATGGCCCATTGCATGTAGCTCGAGACATAGGTGCGTGATAGCATTTTAGGCTTACCCTGCCCCTAAGAAAAGGTAACTTTTGGGCGCTCAATTTGTCTTATTTTAGGCCACTATAGCTCTTCGAATCTGCACGAAGGGTGTCAGGTACAATAAGCATATTTTTCCAGGGGGACTAGGTCAGCAGACATAGCTCTTTCATTTGGCGTGCTAACTCCATTGGCTTTGTATCACCTTGCACATAAGAGCGACGCTTGTATAAACCTACGTAGTACTTTGGTAATATTTCCAAATAATGCCGCAACTCCAGAGGCTTCCATACCTCTGAAACTAAGGGGTGTTAGGTACAAAAAGTACAGAAACTGTCTGATTTTTCAGGCTTTGCATTCATCAACTGAAAAGGCTGACTTCATACCAGTCCTTGCATATAGATGCTATACAGTGATTCAATTCTGCCTACTTTGAAATTATTTCTATATAATGCCTAACTCTCAGAGGCCCATAGCTCGAGTTTTAACCTAAGGCCCCACAAACGGCATCGAACAATCAAACTAGTGATCACTTTCTAGGCATCTACATGGCAAAAAAACCATCAGCACCGGCTTAGCCTCGTTCCCAGACTCTTCTGAAAGCACCACCATCTTCAATTGTACGCGTGTAACGAACGATAATACAATGACTGCCATTTGTGGGCGTAGTATCCGCTAGTTTCCAAAGCCCCTAGAAATCCTGGGGTAACTGAGCATGCGCAAACAGTGTGTACCAGGCTCCTTACTCCGCCCACACAAGAGCCTGGGAACGAGGCTAAGCCCACACCTGATCATCACAGGGCAGAGATCACATGTAGTATATCCCACAGGACACTGCAAGTGGTCATAGGGTGTGGCTAGTGGGAGTGGTCACAGGGTGTGGCTAGTGGTCGTAGGGTGTGGCTAGTGGGAGTGGTCACAGGGTGTGGTTAGTAGAACTAGTGGTCGTAGGGTGTGGCTGGTAGGACTACAAGTCACAACTGTGTCCACTGTCCCTTGTGGTCGGTCAGCAGTAGCTTCACTAGAGGGTGTCGGTAGCTTCACTCTCAGACTGCACTGCTGGTGGTAACACATGAGCAGGCTCGTGTTTTTCTGCTGTGTACGGACCACTGGTCAGTGGAGCCTGAGAACGAGGCTAGGTGTGCATTATATGGAGTACCAATGCACACATCGTACAGTGCTAGTGTTTCTGGCTGGGCTCTCCTCACCTCTCACCTCTCACCCATCACTCTTCACTCATGCATCCTGTGCACACCCTCACCATGTACCTCTCCCTCCCATGTGCAGGAGATCTATTCAAGTGAACAGCTAAAATCTCGGCTCACCAGTGAGGTATGTGTGTTATATGTTATTGCATGCATGTAAATCTTTGTATGGTAGCAGATTTATTGCAGCCTCTAGTAGTTGTACCACCAAGCCTTTATTGTCTAACTACTTACTTCCTGCTGAATGACACACTATGCAAAATATTGTGGAGGTAAAATAGGTTAACTGGATAACTCTACTCATGATCAAGTAATACATTGAAAGCTGTTAATTTTGACGGTTTTGATTTTAGCGCACTTTACACTAAACTCCATATAATATTTGTACAGTAGAATACCTAGTCATTTACTTTAAGATGACTATTATTTGCGGGTACTAATTTTAGCGTAATTTAACGAATTGGAAAATTGCATAGTATTGCAAAATCTATTTTTCAAAATTAAGTAATAGTCACCTTAAGGTACAACAAGGCATACCAGTAGGATAGCAGTACCGGTGAGCTAGACAAACGTATTGAATACCTAATTACATTACAGCTGGTGATGGTATTTTAGACAAATAATAGGATTACCTTAGCCTCGTTTATCTCGCAGTCGTGGAGAAAAAGTGAGGGGGAAAGGCCTGGTACCAATTATCACATGCCGTGACGTATGTACGCATTGGGTGGACTTATATACCCACTAGACTAATGCCCACGCACTAATTAAAAAGCAGCAGCTCAAAAGTTGCAGAGAGGCCGAAACGTCACAACTGAAGATTATTAACTGGTCTTCGGTCAGTGACAAGCCCAGACTGACAGCGCTTATGGCAGCAAGGACGATGAAAGTAGGAGTGCCTCACACTTAGTCTCGTGGGCCCGCGAGACTATATACCTCACACTGTCATGGCCTCTCACCTGCCATCACGAATGATCAGGCATTCTTGAACGGTCCTTTCAGCCACGGATACTCCTGTGATACAGCAAATTTGCATCCTTGCCTCGATACAAGACCAAAACTGTCACTTGTAAGTCTAAATAGTTAGCTACGTCGATACTGGTACAGGCAAAGCAATTAGTGCGTGAGCATATAAGTCCACCCTACGTGTACGTACGTCACGGCCCATAATAATTAGTACCTTCCCCCTCACTTTTCACCATGGCTGTGTAAAAGCTGGAGCAGGAAGGACTGGGAACAAGGCTAGGATCACCTATGGGTACAGACTGTACCAGCTGTATTAAATTTGTGTGTATGCAGTAGCTTTAGCAGTACAAGTACTAGAGAGCTTGAAACATGGAAAGGGAAGTTGCTCTGGGTGGGAGTTGAGACTGCTGTACTTCTAGAAAATTTAGAATATTCAAGCTTTGATGTAGCTAGTGCTAATGAGTACTCAGAACGTGATAGTAACCTCCAAGCAGGTCTCTGATCAGTTAGTGACCTAGCTCCATTTTCTAAGCCAAGAAATGAGGTTACTGAGTTGTTTTGAGCACCCATGGGACACTAATTGGCTTCAGCACAACCCACTTGACCTCGTCTCATGTCAAATACCCTGGTTTTTAATTAACCCTATTATACTCATGCCCTGGGGAGCTTCCTCCGGCTGGTCAAGATTGCTTTACTTTTTTGGGTTTGCATGTTTGTGCATCTGCACTTATCACTTGCACATAAAAATGACGTCATGTGTTACTATGCAACTGTAGTGTACTAGTACAATGGAAGCCACATGTACGTACTGGAAGTATGCAGGCAAAGCTTTTGGCTTCTGGTTCTCGTGTCCGTGAACTTTATTTATTCCTAGGTCGTAGTATGCAAATTTTACCTGTCGGTGAGTTTAAGGTTTCTTTGGTGTTACGTGGTACAGGCATATGGTTTTTGTGAGTACTCATGTATTAGCCACAGTCTCTGACCTAGCCTCGTACCCAGGCCACATCTCGTTGAAAATTTATTTTTGGCTGGGGGTGTGGCCAGGGTACGAGGCTATCTCTGACCAAATTGGATGTAGGTGGATTAATTAGCAGATCACATGACATGTCCTGTACTGTTATCCTGATGCTAATCAGATGGGTAGCTAGAGGGTCCTGCAGCCTAGCCCGGCCCGGGAGACCCATTCCACCATTACTGTGTCCCTCACTACAAGACCTGTTAGGCAGTGGGCGGAGTCCCATGCAGGACTGTCCACAGTATAGTCTGTGTTTGATAGAGTACCAGTGCATGTAGTGGGTGTGGTCTGTTTGATTAGTTTTCGAGGACTACCCCTCTCCCCTCGTCTACGTACCCTGCACACCCTCACCATGTATCTCTCTCTCACTCATCTGCAGGGGTTGAGACCTGAAGTGCGTGAAGCCATGAAACAAATATTGGTATGTGTATTATATCATAGAAAATTGATTATGCAACAGCTACCAAAATGGCTGTTGTAGTGGCTGGAGAACTAGCATCGTTCTTATTTTTACTCAACCACTGGGCGCTCTCAAATACTTCTCCCCTAAAGTCTGCAATCATACAGTGTGTGTGTGTTGCTAGGACCTGTTTTCAGTCCATGTACAGTACTCTGTTACTGTGGTTACAGGTTGCTAATTAGCTACTGCTGACTCAGCAGTGTACCTTG